>KK117001.1:336690-427982 GCA_000611955.2 Stegodyphus mimosarum
GGACCGACCTTCATGTCTCCCAAGGAGGTTCGTCACCTGAGACTGCTATTGTAACGAGGTTCTTCTTCCTTACATGCGTCTTTTCACAAGGGCTATGGGTCCTCAGTTCCTTTTCATAGACGACAACGCTCCACCTCATCGTACAGTTGTTACGTACTAAGTCGTCACGTCACCAGATGTTATATGCTAATATCGCGGCACCAGATGTTGTGGTACCAAATGTTAAATACTACCTGTTACAATAATTTGTCTACAATAATATCAAAACCATAATTCATTGCGTTGTGTATTACTAAGCTAACTAAGACAACGAGCAGCAGTGTCTCAACAGCTCATTAACAACCACATACCCAGCATGCGCAAATGATGTGAAACCTGCCTAACAGTCAGGGGAGATCATATCCCCTATTAAAGACCGGATGTTTCTTGCTGGACACCCATCACAGGGATGTTTCGTCCTTCAGTCGCATTGCGCTCCATGCTACTTTTTCAATAAAGCTTCTTTTTATCCCTCTGATTTCTCTTTTAGTAAGTGTTGCTTACATTACTCATGTCCTTACGTATTGGGGATCTTATGGTATTAAATGTGTTGATTTGGAAAGCTTTTGTAAAAAGTTATATTGAAAAAACCGTCTCGTCCTTAATTTTTGCACACCAGTGTATATTATTACTATTTTAACCATGTTAGTAGTACTGGGGGGGCTATAGCTATCTCACTGCATGGTAAAATATTGGTGTCTTGTACGCTTCTTCCTGTCCTGTCCTACAATTCGACAAAACATGAAATCTTTATCTTTCAAATTTAATCAATGCTATTGATGAAAACACTGATCGATTTAAATGCAATAAACCTACTTTGAAAAGATTTAAATCATTATTTATTATTTTGATTAATGTATCTAATTTATGGGACATAACCAACTGACGGTTTTTATGAATATTCGTAGCTTTGTTGTAATCAATTTTTAATATCATATGTTTCAGTTTTCAACACCATATATTACATAATAGGTACAGAATTACTTTTTATTTGTCTGATGTCTTACAATTTTTCAATTTTTAAAATTTTTAATGATTCACTCTTCTGAAATGCTAGATTATAATCTAAACTTTTCAGACCACACTTTTCCCCTTTATTCATTATATCCAGACAAAACACTCCTCGTTTGCAAACGCATTATCCCTAGTTACAGCGTTTGAACTCAGAACAGTTGTATTTTCAGATAAAGAAAAGTTAAAATTTATCACTTATGAGTCGTTTAAAAAACAAGATGAAATGCGAACTGTGTTAATTGAGGATTACGAGCCGAAAACATTTTTTAAACTTCAGCGTCAAATAAATTATTCATATTTAAATATAACTAGCACATAAAACATTTCTACTTTTTAAACTGCTTTTAAACTATATTTTTCAATATACTTTAAAAATAGTGCGAACATGTCTTTGTATTTGCTTTTTATGTAAAAATGGGTAAAGACTACATTTTATTTTAAAGAAATAACTTTCTTTTCTGACTACTCGTATTTATTCGTGAAATAAAGAGAAACGCCGATTGTCCCCTGGAAATATTTCACTCAAACGCTTATTTATCTGTAACTTTAGCTAATGATCTCCCAGTGAATTTGATACTATCTGTAACTTGTGAAGTGAATTCTTCAAAATTTAATCACAGAGAAGACTAGATTTAAATCGAATGTTTTGATTTAAAAGCAACTGAGCAATTAATAAAATGAAAGCACTTTTCCGTACAATAAAGCTTTCGTAAAATGAGGAGATTAGATTTGAATACCAAATATGTTCGTGAATTGAATATGCTTAGAATTCCATTCATAAACTCAATATGCGTCCAATATATTCTATTTCTGATGATTTTCCAAACACGTATGAGAACTACAAAAATATTTTGTTAAAAGTTCTTTTCTGTAATACAAAACTTAAAACTTCTATACGTATATGCTTTTTATGGCATACTTGCGAAACATCCTAAAACTAAGAAAATTAAAACGAAAGAATCAACTGAAAAGCGTTGTTGCCAGAAAATTTACAAATAAAGATTGTATTTCCTGATAATGAAAAACACCCACTTTAGTTTTTATGAAAACATATATTAAATACTGCTATAATCAATGTGTCAAAAGATTATCTTAAGCAACAGGAGTAAAGAGGAAGCTATTGCAGTTTTATTTTTAATTTAAAATCATCTATTTCGCAAACTAATATTAAATATTTACTAAATTAGCTACTGAAACAAAAAGGCATTCTAGTTCTGATTTTCAAAGTTATCAAAATTCAAATTTTCACCTATATTTGGTAGTGAATGGGCATCAGTAATTTTTGCGAATAACAGCATGGATCAACCTCCTTCAGAAGCAAAATCTGTTTTGTGCAGATTTATTGTTATATTCGTAAAAATAATGAAAAGGACGCTTAGCGCCATCTTTTGAGAAAGAGAATGAGTTCATGAAATGAAATAAGCAAACATGGTTGAAATATTAACTACCACTAATACATTTTAAGAAAAAGTAAAACGACTTCAACGGTTAAAAACATTCTTTAAATAATTTTTGCTGCAGAAAAACAGAATGAAATGGCAGACAGACAATGAGCACAGAATTTCCTTTCACGAAATAAATGATATTGTTAAAACTTCAAAGCTTTATTGTTTGCCTAATGCTTAATCGATCTTACAGGCAAGGATTGCTATAAATTTTCTAATTATTAAAATCTGGCAGAACCATTCAATACTGAAGAAAAATATAAAATATAAAATACATACAAATCAAGTACAAAATATCGAATTTTTTAGAGAGGAAAAAAGGAACCTTTGAGACATTTTCGTAATTTTGTATATTATAATTAATATAGTAATGCAATTAACTGTTCACTATATTTTTAAGGAGTTTCATCTGGACAGCAAATTCCCTAAACTGAATCAGTATTAAAAACAAAAGAACGCACTGTAAATAACGGAAAAATAAATATCATTGTGAATGAAGAATCTAAGTAATAAATGGGCAACAAAGAGTAACATTTATTAGATAATTTAAACAATAACACTGAATTCAAATTCCCCCGAAAGAAAGTAGATAGAGCTTTTCCTTTTTCACAGAATTTTCATTTTGAAGATTCGTGATTTTTTTTTTAAAAAAAGCCTTTAAATTTTTTATTTGACAGGGCCCATTTAATTCGTGCACGGTATACAAGGAGTTCATTGTATTCTGAAAAATAGACAGCCTTAGCTTAAATAATGCTTTTCATTTTTCAAATGAAAGCAAAAAAATAAGAAAATTTCATTCATTTTCATTTTAAATGAAGAAAAAAATTTCGGTTTTCATTTTTAAATAAAATTTGACGTTTATTTTTAATAGTCATTTTTCGCACCTATTTTGGTATCAAAATTCTCCAAAACATAATCATGTTTTCTTCTTCTTATTATTATTATTATTTCAAAAAATTATTATTTATAAAAAATGAAAGATTTTATATTAAGCCCAAAGGTCGGTTTTTTTCATTTACACACATACACATTTCGAAAGCATTTCGGCTAATGTCCCTTTGGGCTAAAAATATATAAAAACAGACTATCTTTAGAATTTCCCAAATGACAGACTCGCGCGCTGGAGACGAATTTTTTTTTCCGTACAGTATTGCCACTGCTCGCTTTGAAATCGTTAACTCTGTTAATCAATAATTCTTTAAAGTTTTGCAAAATATGAAACCGACAGCAAAACAAATTCGAAATTAAAAATTCCGGCTTCCAGGTGCTCGTGTTCGGATGTGGGATTACGTTATTCAAAATTTAATGGCTCTCGGTTCCGTCGTTTTTTACATTGTGCAGAAATGTACATACATTCGTGCAGATTCTTTACCATTTATTTTTTTAATGTAATACTGGACGATAATATTTTGTGGCAACAATTTAAAATGTGATAGGCAATTTATAGTAAACTGACACAAAATGTCGTTTCGAGACTAATAGGCCTTCTGAGCTAAAGCTCCTTTGGGCTTATAACTGATACTTTGAAAAGAATTTATTTTTAATTTAAAAAAGGAGTTTCCTAAATTTTAAACAATTTCAGTATTTTGGAATTTTGTGAATATAAAAAACACACATGTAGCAACTGTCAAAAAGTATCGATACAGGTGAAACTTAAAGAAGCGAATATACTTTTTCTTTAATTTTTACGATACTGCGAACTAAGTATAATCTAAGAAGTTCTAAGTATAATCTGCGTATTTTATTGCTATCGCCGCTTGTCTTACTTATTCAAAAAAGGCCATAAACATGCAAAATTTGATAAGGAGCCGGTGATTGTCTTGCGCCAGTTTAGGTATGTGTGTCTCTGCATAAATAATGTTTGCCGACGAAACTAAAGAAACATTTAACAGGCTACAATTACTGCTACCACCTTTCATGCACCGAAATTCCGTCTTGAACATTTAAATTGTTACATATATACATGTACATGTAAAATTAATGTAATCACACTCTGAAGGGTCTAAAAGATTCAGAAAATAAAATTTCTGAAACTGATCATATTTGTCCGATTTCTTTGAAACAAACTTTGTTTGACATCTTTTAAAATTTTCAAAATGTGACGGATGAAAATAAGTTTATGACATCTGTTGTATGATAACGAAATCTATTTATTACCTTCGCAAAAAAGTCAGTTTATTTAATTTCAAAACTTTAATTCTAAATGTAAGTATTGGAACTACACTGTAAATTTCAAGGAAAAACGAATTTGAAATTTTGATACAATTTTTTTTTGTTAGACGGGTGTAGATAAAGCAAATCAATTGTTTTTAAAAACAGAAATGAGCAATATTGTTCAAAAATACATAAAAAATTTTAATTGTAAATAATTGCATTAAAACATTTTTAATTTCGCAATCGACTTTTTGATTTTGAAAACTTTACGTATTAATGCAACCAACTTGGGGCAAACTGACGGCTTTTTACAGATGAAAAAGTAAAAGTTTCTTTTGGGTAGCAAGTTCCCTGTTTTCGTGACTTTTTTTTAGAAGATTGCCAAATTATCAGTATTTATTGTAAGACGGCAAACTTTATCAACGCATCAAAAGAAAGCCCATTTTAGCAATTTAAAATAGAAATTTTAATTCTTAAATATAGATTAATAAATAATATGGTACATTAAAAATGCGGTTTTTCTCAAAATGCTTTTGGAATTTTTTCGCGCTATTTCGCGCTGTTCTCTCGCACATCGATCTGTTTCGCTCAAAAAAAAGGGAAAAAATAGATAGTTGCATAAACTCGGCATCGCAAACAACCTGGGCAATGCGCACTGGCTATCTGGCAAACACATCTTATCATTAGTCTCTTTAGCGATTTTTGAGGCGGAATACTAAATCCCTGCAAAAATGTTACCTCAGTCTCTTTTATTGATGGCAAATTCCACAAACACATATTTTTATATGAAGGAAAACAAATATCACGATTTATCTATAAAGGTTGTTGGAATTTAAAACAGAACAAAAAAACGCAAGCAAAAGTGGCAACATTGCTTGGGTGAAGGATTGTTATGAGCATGGGTGCCTGAACTATGATTATGCCGATGGTCGTCAGAGTTTAACAAAATGTTTTAATTTTTTAAGCAAAATTAAAATTCAGAAACACATTTAGTATTAACGATACTTAATATATAATAACCACACGACGTACTGGTTTTAAAAATAGGTTCTTTTATCTTTTTTTTAGAATTTTATTCTCAAATTTAAAAAAATTCCTTTTATCCTTGGAGCTGTACAAAAAGTCAAACCTGGAAAGCCGCAGCAATAAATACGATAAGATATACAGAAACTGAAGAATAAAAATTGTCGAAAAGTTTCAAAAACTCTCTTTAAGGAAACTGAGTTCTTCAATAAATATAAAACTAAATTAAATAATAAATACTTGCATGCTTCTTTTATGAAACTTCTCAATGTTTCTACTCTTGAAGTCTAATGAAACCTACAGAACGCAAATGTGCACCGTAACAGACGTATATGAAAGAAGCCGAGCAAACAGCAGAAACATAAAAAATTTCCAAAATTTCACCCATTTTCTTCTTCGTTTTCTTAATAAATAAACATGGTTTAAATTTCAAAAAATAATTTTTTAAAAAAATCTGAAAGGTTTCAGATTTTGAATTACGTGCAAAGGGGTGTTTTTTAAACATTTTGTATGTTACTTTTATTTATTGAATATCATGTTCTTCGCATTTAAACCATAAAATTCAGTTCAAGAACAATATCGCAAAATAATTTTAAACTGAGCCTATCTTTAGAATTTCCTACGCACAGTCTCACGCGCTGCAGATAAAAATGTTTTTTTCTGTACAACGTTGCGATTGTACGCTTCGAAATCCTCGAGTTTGTTCATCAAAAATTCGTTAAAGTTTTACAAAATATGAAATCGTTCATAAAACAAATTCCAAATTTCAAATTTGGGCTTCCAGATGCCTATATTCGCAGCAGGATCACTGCATTCAAAATTCGATGGCTTTAGGTACCGTCGTTTTATCACAGTGCGAGAAACATTCATACATTTATGCACATTCTTCATTATTTAATTTCTTTAAATATAATACAGGGCTGCAATATTTTGTGGCAACAGTTTGAAAAGTGATACAGACTTTTAATGTTTCCGACGCAAAATCGCAAAACGAAAGCAATAGTCCTTCAGGTACAAAGCCCCTTTGGACTAATAAAAAAATCTTAATCTGAAAAGTTCAGATTTTAAAGTTCACTCAAAAGACTTCTTTTATACTTATCTATTACTAACCGTTTATCAGCAACAGAGATGGCCCAGGGGGAATAGCGAAACATTTTACAGGATACCAGATGAATATACATTTAAACTATCATGAGTACTTAGTATAGCTTCTGTATGTTTGAAAAGTAAAAGCTATATAACGTAATTCTTTTAAAATATGGAACGTGTTTTAATTTCATATAGCTTGACTTAAATGCATTTTTACTTACACAATTCAGACTAAAAAGCTAAAAAAATAAAACGAAAAACCTCTTAAAACCTACATTTATTGCTTTTAAATAGTTTACATTTTTACTAAATTACAGACAGTTTATATTTGAAAGATTCATATTTTGCTGAACGGCAGCATATTCGATTTGCGTTCGTACTAATTTTCCTTATATTCCTATTAATTTAGAAACACAAAATAATCCAGTTAAATCATACATTTTCGTGAAATTTTTGTTTTCCAAACATAAAACAATTGGTGCTCCGAGGCACGGCAGATATTTAAAAGTAGCCTTTACGGCAAAACCGGTGGGACATTGCTGGCTTAATTTGTCAATCAATGACAAACAGATTAAATTTGAAAGTTATAAATATCATACATTTTAACGAATGGCCGCACACTCGAATGAAAATAAAACAATGCATTTATAGCTGACGACATTTGAATTGAGTCAACATAAAATTGTAAATCGAGACTCATTCTTGGGCTAAAAATAATTAATGCTTTTATGGCATAGTAATGAAAAATTTCTATTTGAAAATTCAATATGACTCACAGAACGCAAGGGTCCGGAGTTACTAATACATAAAGTGCAAATACTAAAAGCAACAGAAATTTCAAAGTTTAGATATTTTCTTCTTCATTCCCTTAATAAATGAAATTAATTGTGTTTTGAATCGTATATGCAGGTTTTTGTTTTCCTCATAAATAGTTTATAAAGTTTCAAAAGGCAAATGTTTCTTTGTTTTCACGGTTCAAGCTCAAGCGAACATAACATGTATAACACTGGTAAAGCATAAAGCTCTAGTAAAAGCATCAGGCGAAAGATGCCACGGAAATAAAAAAGAAACATAGACTTAAAAAGGTTATTTAATAATTTCACAGTACACGTTTCGTAAACTCTTAGATTTATTTACATATTCAAACCCGCAATGCTTTTTTAACGTAAAGTTTTCATAACAATAAAACTTCAACTGTATTGTCAAGAACAATTGAAAATTTAATCAACTTCGCAGAAAAAGTAACTTTCGATGGGAACATAACAATGACGAAGAAAATTAAATTTACTGGAACAAAAACTCTCGGAAGCATTATTGTAAATTATTTTAACTTAAAAAGTTTCCCGAAATTAAAATAATCAAATATTTCCGCTTTATAGGATCCCAGATGAAAACTGAATTAAACCGTTTAAAAGCAACGAGCAGAAAGAAAAAAAAAGGGGGGACGGAGGATAAAAAGTTAAAAGTAAAATTCGAAAAAGCCACGATCCGATACTGTCCGCTCGCGACGACGGTTTGTTTACTGTCGACTTGTCGAACCGGAAGCGGCCGACTAAGAGAGCGCGACTCGCTGGCAAAGCGTCGGGGGATGCTTCGGAAAAAGGCAACGTTCCGTAAACGGGAAAAGTCACAAAAGTTGGGGAGCGGGAAGACCGTCGACAATAAGAGAAAAAGGATGCGTGGAAAAACTGACCTTTGGCTGCGGCGATGAGCAGAGCGGCGGCGAGCAGAATCTGTGGAGGCATTGTGTGCCCTCCGAGGGTTGGGGTTCGGGCGCTCCTCACCACATCCGAACGCACGATATATCCCTGATGGTGCGAGCGCCGCTATCCGACTGCGACAACTCGGAAGCGAAATGCGGCGCTGCTGCGGCGCACCCCTCTTCCTCTCGCTCGGGAAGAGCCCATTCCGTTGCAGGGGCGCCTAGAGAGAGTGGACGCAAGCCCCTGCCCGTACAGGTAGGACACGAGGATCGTTTTCTTGTCCGAAAACTCTATTCCAGTACCATCATCAACTCTAAGTGATTTCTGACCGCAAGGAAAAAAATTTTTGAAGCTCTGGTTCAGAAAGTTGAATAAGAAATAAAAGATGAAACTTGTTGTAACAAACGAATAGAAGTTTTTGTAGCAAACACAAAACATGAACGTCATTACGAGAAGCGGGAAACTTTTTATTTTGTTCTCGCTGTGTTTTTTAAAAAAGTGCATTAGATTCAACCAACAGTTAGACTCTTACTATTGCGTTTAATTTTCATACACCGTAAAAAAAAATCTGTTTCCGTTTTTTATATTATCCTTTCTTTCAGCCGGGTCTTAATCAACAGTTCTTGCAATTCGTTATCCTTAAATTCTTCCGTTTTCCTGCATGGAATTTGCGACTAATATCAATTTCTTTTCTCTTAAGGATTGATTTTAAAAGTAGTATTTCTCCTCTACATCGGGCACTTCCGGTCAGAAGTTTTGCAGATAATTCATTTTTTTCTTTCAGTAGCTTTTCAGTTAAAACAAAAGAACCTGCATTTGCATAAATAATCCTTATCAGACTCCTTTTTACCTGAAACAAAAAGGGTGCTTCCCTGTTGTGAGTAAATACATTCTAAACTTTATGAAATTTCGCATAAAAATAAATGTCAGTCAATAATAACTTTCACTCAGAAATTTTGAGATGGTCTAATACACACCGTGCCATAGAAATCTTATGCAGCCTTTATTTTCTCAACCGTTGACCGTACTTCCAATTACAGAAATCTCACAAATACAGAAGATTTTAAGAAGTTTAAAGATTTTAAATTTAAAAAATCGATGTTATAAAAATTTTAACTTTTAACGCGTTCTTCGGTTGCTGTAGTTTAGCTTAGGAAAAATTTATAAAATAATCAAACATAAAAAAGCTTAATTCCCATACGACAAAAATTAACCGATAAATTTAATTTCATAAACTGTAGTTTCTTTCCATCTGTTTCGACTTGAGTAATCGGTTAAAATATAAATTACAGAAATTCGAGACTGATGTCTTTTTTCGTTTAACGCTATGTAGTCATATTCCATTGGGCTTTTGTGATGTGTGACATTTTTTCACTGATAATTTCGTTACATTTGGAGTGCCGAAAGCTTTTTACAGAAACAGTTTAAGTTTTAAATATTAATATTTAAATGCAAATTTAATATTTTAGAATCATGATCTAACTGTTCCAATAACTTCAGCCTACCTCTGTTCTCTATAAGATTCTGTAAATAAGATCTTCCTTTGGGAAACTTTGTATTGATCAAAACACATCTTACGATAGTCTCCGCAGATATCTATGCATCTACCATAACTGGCCCCTTAAGTTATAAGGTATTTCTCTCGCCTTCTTCGCATGTCTTCTTGGTGTAGTGGTCAGCACGCTCGGCGAGTATTCGAGAGGTCTGTGGTTAGAGTCCTGGCGAGGGCATTGCTCATTTTCCTCTCTTCTACTTTCAAAAAAATCTGATGTGTACACCACATGACTTCCTTGTACGGAATATTAAATTATGCGCAATTTTCCTACATCTCATTTAAACATATTGAATGAACAGTTAACGAATTTTGAATTAAATCTACTTCATCGTTAGCGCATAAACCACAATACAATAAATGCACTCTTTAAAATTCCCTATATTTATTTACCATAGAAACATTTCGGCGCTAGGTTCACTTAAGAGCGTTACATCTCATTCATTTTGTAACTCAGAGGAGCAAAAATTAAAGCATTTGAAGAATTACCACAAGTTCTACTCAAATACTATAATAAATCTAAACTGATATATAAAATAAATTCAACAAATAAAAAAGAAACAGTTTCTCACAGACGATTCAGTGCCGCTTACCTAATGCGCATGCGCTACTAATTAATTCAGTTCTCACTTCGCAGTAAGGCAAATATACATAAAACTTCAAAATATTTTCATTAAAAATTGAAAGATGTAGAAAAACATAAAACACCAAGTACAGTTAAAACAATTATAAAACAATTTTGACAATTAAAATTACAATTTGTACGCAAAAAGCAACTAATAACTTAAATGACAATTCCAGAATGAATCAAGCATAATTTAATTCGCAATAATAAAAGAAGACGTTACTTTGTTGTTTCGAAGCTTAGTTTCTCTAGATTGGCAACAAATCCACTATTCTGCTAAGCTTTAAACGTAAACAAATATGACCACTATCATAACCAAAACTTGGGCTAAGCAGCCCTTAAAAAACTTTTAAATTGTGCATAATTCCCCAATTATTGCATGCAGGTTAACTAAGGGCATAAAAATCTTAACCGAAATATAAAAAAACATAATTCAATCATTTTTAAAGCAAAAAATGCACAAGTTACAAACTTATAAAGAAACTGAGATGACTGAGTTGAGTAATAGAGTGGATATATCCACTCTGTTACTCAACTCTAAGTGAGTATATATTTGTATACTTTTGGTGCGGCCGATTGCAACCAAAATGCGAGTTGCAGATCTACATGTTATAGCAGCCCTTACGTAATTCGTACGCCTCGTACAAAATTTCAACGTTCTGAGGCTTCTCGTTTTTGAGTTATGCGAGATACATACATACATACGTACGTACGTACAGACGTCACGAAAAAAATCTCTTCAGAATCCATTTTAAATCAGCTTTATAATTATTTGGGGAGAAAAGAGTTCTTTATTCTATCCTTACGTAAGGATGTCACTTAAAAACATCGTTAAATTGCATTCGATAGCGAACAAAATAGATATTTTCATTGAAATATGGTACCCTAAATTTTTCGAGATTACAATACTTCCTTTTTACTTCGTACAAGGAAGTAAAAATATCTGATGTCTCTACAAAGTATTCTCAGTAAAGGATTGCAGGGAGAGGATAAACTTATCACCGACTTCTATTAAAGTCAAATTGCAAGTATGAGAAAACAAATGAAATCACATTTCGCAATCTCCCTGCATTATTCCAAATGAAAAATCTCGAGATCACGCAAGACAAAGAGCATTATTACGATTAGAATTTGAAGACAGGTTTAAGAATTTCAATGATTTATAGTTCAATTTTAAATTATCTTCATTACCATTAAAAGCGGACGTGAACAACATACCAGAAAATCTACAAATGGAAGCAACTAATTTATAGTGTGATATAAATCTTAACAAAGATTTGAAAATATAGAGCTAATTAATTTTTTCGTCCATATCAAAAGAAAGATATCCTCAGCTGCGATCTTTTTAATAATAATAATCGCTTCGTTTAGGAGTACATTTACATATCGCCGCCCAAACGAGAAAGTGATTAGAGACTCTGACTGCTTTACCTAAGTGCTCGAATTCGAATCTCGAGTAAAGCATGGATGTTGGGGTGTTGCTCTAGATAGTTGCAGGTCCTGGACATTACCCGAGTAGTCTTCTGTAAAGCCGTGCGGGTGTTCAGGCCTGCAGTCACCTGTCACCTGTCTGTCTCTTCATAGGAAGCAACGGTGGCCCACCTATTATATGCCTTCATAATAAAGTGGCCACCGCTTCCAGGCTTAGCAGTGGCCAAAGACTATAACGGCTAGTGCACAACATTGGAAAAAAATTTAATATCTGAAAGCTTTTAGATTTTATATTATGTCCAAATGCGTTTTTGTTTTCCTTTACACACACCTGTGCGTTTCGAAAACATTTGGGTTCATATACCTTTGAGCTGAAAAGATTTGAAAACAGCATATAGACCAATAGACAGTTTTGCGCGCTAGTGATAAAAATGTTTTTTCTCGTACAGAGTTGCCATTGCTCGCTTTGAAATCGTTGAATTTGTTAATCAAAAATTCGTTAAAATTCTACAAAATATGAAATAAACAATAAAAAATTCAAATTAGGTTTTCCAGATGCTCACATTTGAGTTGAGGACTACGTTGTTCAAATTTGATGACTCTAGGTACAGTTGGTTTTCACAGCGCGAGAAACATACACACACTCATGCAGATTCTTTATTATTTATTTTTTAATGTAATACAGGTCTCTAATATTTAGTGGCAACGATTTGAAAAGTGAAACTCTGTTTTACAGTGGACGATGCAAAATGCCAAAACGAAATTACAAGTAATAGCCCTTCTGGACAAATTGCCCCTTTGGGCTAAAAATATTTACATGTGAACAGAATTTTCCGAAGTTGAAAATAAATAAGTTTAACAAAAGGGTCCGATTGACTGAGGAACATCTACAATCAGTGATGAATTCAGTTTCCAATCATTTTTATCTAAGGCCATAAATGTTATCAAACTCGAAAAGCCATCAAGTATCAAGTAATAAAATTAGGAAATGTAAAATTATTTACTTACAATCATACGTATTTTTTCACCTTGTGTCTATAAATAATTATACAGATAAAGAATAGTGACTAGATTGTCGTTATTTAGTTTCTTACAGGGAAAGTTTCCTCGCAAAATTTGATAAGTAATTTGTTTATTTTAAATTTATGTTAAAAGTAAGTTATTTAGTAGTTAATTCAAAATATTAGAATTATTTGAAATAAATGTTAGTCCCAAAATTTAATATTTAGGTGCTAATACATTTTAATCCTGAAATGTAGCCAACAGAAATTTGTTGCAGTTAGAAAATAAGCACAATAAATTTGAATTTTTTTCTTTGCGTTATTATTACCAAAATATGTTTTGATAAATATTTAGTAAGTGAAATTTTAAATTAAATTAAAACTTGTTATTAATTAGTTAATTATTAAATTTGTTATGTTTCGTTAGTTATCTGAAATTTATTTTGAAATTTTGTTAAATAAACTGCCCTCTCAGTTGCTTCATGTTTTGCAGGTGGCCCTCATTCAATTTGAGTTTGAGATCATTATTCCATTCCTTAATTCGTAAATGCTGCGGTTCTATAACAACTTAAGTAAGACAAGCAATGAAAACTTCGCTGCATTACAAGTTTAAATAAATATATATTACATGTCTACTGCATAAGACTATATTTTTTATGACTAGCAAACTGAATGCATATCAAAATTAGATTTCTTGTGAGGAGGAATTAAAAAAAT
Source organism: Stegodyphus mimosarum (assembly GCA_000611955.2). Classification (NCBI taxonomy): domain Eukaryota; kingdom Metazoa; phylum Arthropoda; class Arachnida; order Araneae; family Eresidae; genus Stegodyphus; species Stegodyphus mimosarum. Next base: position 350,484 of record KK117001.1, read on the forward strand.
TGAAATAAAAAAATTACAAAATGGATTTTAATTTTTTTTAATTTAATTTCAAATTTTTTCAGAACAAATATGATATTCTTCGGAAAATTTTAATTAATGCATAGAATTAAATTTAATATTGTAAACATCTGAGATTTTCGCCACATTTGTTTCCTTTATTTGAATATGAAACAACATATAAAGATTATTTTTCTCAAAGGATACCTTCATGGAGAATTTTCTATGTCTCATACTCATTTTACACGAAACAAGAAAAAACTTCAAGTAGTCAAGACCATTCGCAGGAATCCACAGTTGCATCGAACTATTAATGTTCAACGGTTTTTGCGATATGGTCACTGTAGGCTTCTCCAAAAAGAACAGCCAAAGTAATTACATTATTAAATTAAATTTATTTCACTTTCTCTATTTCTCTTTCCTTTTAATTTGCGTGTAAAATGAACTTTGAAAACAACTTTAACTTGTCATCATTTTCCTTTCATTGTCTAACATTTCTTTTTTAAAAGTAGTAAAATTTTTATTATAAATCTTCCTGAAATGCTTCATTTAAAACTTAACAGCTATTGTGTGATACAAATATAAACAGGTGACAGACTACTTGCACAAAAGTAAAAATAAAAGTCAAAGCGTTTACCTAATAATATTCAAATCCGAGCTTTTATTAATCATCAAGTAATGCGAGACACCTCTATTGAGAAATGAAACATTTCCACCATTTCTTAATCTCGCACAACACAATCCCCTTCCTTCGTCTATCGTCGTCTTTATTCGAAATTAGCTCACCAGGAACCGAGTAATAAAGTCGCTGAACACTGGTAGTTCGACACGACTTCAAATCCGGAGAGTGGCTTATGGGCGTTTCTCTGATTTTCTCCGTGTGTAACGTGGATATAAGCTTGTTTACCTTAAAAGATCCTCCATGAAAACAACACACTTGAGGAGACAGCCCTCGCGTGCTTTGCCACAATCAAACAAACCGAACCAAACAGTTATTCCTGTGTGTTTTCCGCAATATCTTCCTTTTTATTTAACTGCCATGCTGTAAATATGTTGAATGGTGCTTTTTAAATAGCAAGGTGTCCCCTATCAGAGCCTGCATTGCTTAAATGTTGTTATTGTTTTAGTCTGGTTACTAATAATGGTTCAATAAAGATGATTTGCCAATCCAACCTGCTAATTAAAAATAAAAATTACTAACCTCAGCATCGTCATGATATACGTCATACCATCAGTTTTTATCGTGTTGTATAGGTAGATTCGCTACTACCTGTACAGACTTCTGGGAGGGGTAGATTACTCAGCGAAACGGGATCAGATAGCAATCGGAAACGCCACCGTCATATGCAAGCGTGCAAAGAACGAGAGAAATGGAAGAGCAACATCTTAATCAACAACATAATTTAATGCATTCAAAATGTAACAATTGAGATGTCAAGAGAGGTCACAGAAGGTATTCGAAATTTCGGCTACCGGCTGCAATAGAAATCTGACGCCGACACCGCATGGAATCATGGACGTATTGAAATATTCCATGCGTTTCTCGGACGACAGCAGAAGTTATGCATATGATTGGACAAGGCCCTCTTCACTGTTCAATTCCAAACTTCTAAAGCACACCTTTCATCTGACCCCCAGAAAAAAATCCTGCGAAGATATATCCGGCGATAGTGATGGCCAATGAATGGAACCACCACGTCCGATCCATTGTTGTTCAAATATCGCATCTAGAAGCACCTGAACGTCATGGCTGAAATGGACTCGGGCACCATTATGCTAGAATTGCTTTTAATATAGGAATGACTACTGGATCTGTTGGTCATTAAACAATTCGAGCAAGACATCCTCTAAAAAATATTATAGTACCGTCCATTCAATAGATAAGAGATATAGTCCTATTAAGTTTTAAATGGTCCCGCACATTTCCGCACATATTAAATTGTCCCATACAATGACGGACTAAACAGTGAGAGCAAACCTGTGTTGCACATGTCCGTGTAACATGTGGTTCTCAACATGCTACATGAACAAATAAAACTACTAGCACCATTTATGGCACACAAAGTATTTCCAGTTTATCCATATAATTGAAAAAGCTACAGAGTCATTTACACCACTCATACATACAAGTTATGTGCATTGCAGCAACCTTTCCTGATGAAGTATGCCTCATTTGTGAATAAGATGGAAGTCCGAAAAAGGGTCAGCCACACTCTTCAACAGATACCATTGAGCAAAATCAAAGTTCTACGAGCAATCATCAAGCTACAGTGGTTGTATGCATTGCTGATAGAATAAGAGCAGGTGGCTCAATTTCGGGGTCCTCCAGACAGCGTTTTTCGAAAGAACCTGTTTCCGTTAGAAACAACCTGCATTATCTTTGATGCAGCCGTGTAAATGTCTGGTTGTCCGGAATGCGCCTCCTCTGCTATCATTCCCGCTACAAGCTCACAATCAGCAGCAGTTCCATATGTTCGATGCACATCTGCTACTTCCGTATTTTTGAAATCTTCCATCGTACTACCTCTGCGAGCCTGGGTTCAAATCCCGGACACAGCATGGATATTTGTAAGCGTATAGTGTCTGTGCGGCAAGGGAGTACTCAAAATACACTCAGCTGAAATTCTTCTGAAGAAGTTGATGGTAGGAGGAGAGAGGTGGAAGATCCTCAAGGTATTCTCCCTTAAAACTGGGTGGAAGCTTAGCAGTTAGCTATGTTCAGCAGTACCTCAGTCACTTATGGTACTAAAGAGGTGCTGATCTAATTTCTATCTGTACCTGTGCTTCTACGAGAAACTGTTGAATGTTTGCTTTCCAGCAAGGATGTTTTATTGGTTCCCTAACAGCTTCTATCGCGTTACGATTGCGCTTTCGTCCCTGCATTACTATCCGATCCCGATTCGATTTTCAGGAGCCTATCCCTCTCACACGTTTGTACATGTGTTAGCGAATCATATTGTACATTGTGAAAGTGAATACGAGCTGCTAGTTTCATTTAGGAAGTCCTACATGAAACCATTCCTCCCTTTAGGCAGATATCTGTTGTGTGCTTTACATTTTTGGAATAATCTAACCTTCGAATACATCATGAACTGCACTAACATCTTTGAACTGGAATTAAGTGCTAAAATCTATAATTTAAGCTTCTCCCGACACTTCTGGGTATGTGTGAGTGTGTTCTTTTTGTAGTTTGCATCAACGTAAAAGAAACAAAGGATGAACATCAAAATATTATTGCAACTAATGCTAATAATAGGGGATGCCAAAGAACTATGTTAAAATAATAGATAATAGCAAGAATGATTGTAATGGAAGTTAAAATCAGCAAAAATGGGTTTCGAAAATTAAATAAAATCAGCTGCGAAAATGAGGAGGAGGGAAAAGACACATGTGCTTTCGCGTCGACAGCATTCTAAAATATTCTAGCTAAATAAGGGAAATGAATATGCTAGTTAATGATTCTACTAACTAAATACCCGTACTAACTAGAAGAAATTCGAGAATATTCTAGCTGAATGATAGGAAACAAAGCTACTAGTACCATTTATCGACAGAAATCTGAATGAAAAATATAAGGATAACATTTCAAAAATGCTGATGATAAAAAGGGATTAGAAAATCAACCTGTTAGATGTAAATTAAAGTGTGAATCCAGCACTATTCTATTTTTAGGTTCGACTTGAATTGTAGTCTACATTCAAGTTTTCCACCGCAAGTTGAAGATGTTTTGTAACGCACGAAGATCGTGCCTTTCTGTTAAACTTTGAATCAGTATTTGTGTATGTGGAATAGCAGAGACAGATTTCACAACTCTACTAAAAAAACCGAAAAATTACTTACTTTTTATAGTCGGCCAAAATGAGAGACTGTTTTTTCTGACTTTGAGATAAAAATGTGGATCTTTTCTGTCATAGGACAATACGATCTGAACAATTATCATGTGCAAGATACCGGGTGGCCATAATTAAACTGACAGTGCTCACAGTGTTCTGGAGCGCGATCTATTTGCGAGAATGACGTCACATTTTGTAGGAAGATTAAACAAGACGGGGGACGAAGGATTCCGCGAAAAAACAAATTAGTTTCAAAAGTCACCGCTAGGGGAATATTTGGTACTGTGTAATAGAAAATAGAGTGTTAACAAATGCAAATTAATACGGAATAAAATTACCTTTTATTATGCACATTTTCTGATTTAGTTCAAGTGCAATATGGCAACAGTTTTAAAAAAGCGTAAAGTTATCCGTACAAGATCAGACGTGTACAGGAGTTACTATACCCCGACCATGATAAGCGATTGACTTTGCTCTCATCTTTCTTGCCAGAATTGAGGTGGATGCTGCTTGGCCGTGGAAAATCTTATGGGGAGACGAGGCCCACTTTTACATGAAAGGAATTGTGAATAAATACCCAGAACTGACGAATTTGGGATAACAAATCACCACATGCAGTCACAGCAATTCCCTTACATTCACCAAAGGTAACTGTTTGGTGTGGGTTCACAGCGGAATTTATCGTAGGTCCATTCTTTTATGAGAACATTACCCCGACAGGATCGGAAACCTGTTCTCTTACCGGAGAGAAATATCGCCACATGTTGAACAGCTTTGTCATTCCGGCACTTCAGCAAAGACAATGCCTGGAAAAATGATTTTCATGCAAGATGGAGCCCCTCCACACGTTGCTGTACGGGTGCAACAGATGCTACGACAGAAATTCACAACAGAAAGAGTCATTAGCTACTTTCCAACTGTATGGCCACCTCGGTCGCCTGATCTTACCCCATGCGACTTCTGGCTATGGGGTTACCTTAAGTCCAAGGTCTATCAAGGAGTAGTTCAGGACCTGGCTACGTTGAAGGATAACATATCACGGACTGTACGGGAGATTCCTGCAGACATGTTACTTTCCGCTGTTGTGCATACTGTGCACAGAATGCAATATGTGGTCCCCAACAACGGCAGCCACATTGAACCTCATTTGAATGCAAAATAAAAGGTAATTTCCGTATTGATTTACATTTGTTAACACTCTATTTTCTATTACACAGCGCCAAATATTCCCCTAGCGGTGATTTTTTTAACTAATTTGTTTTTCCGAGGAATCTTTCGTCCCCCGTCTTAATTAATCTTCTTACAAAATGTGCCGTCATTCTCGCAAATAGATCGCGCTACAGAACACTGTGAGCACTGTCAGTTTAATTATGGCCACTCGGTATATATATACCAATTTGACATCTTCTGAGGTGAAAATATGCTTTGTCCTCAATAAACAAACCACGAAAAAAAATGACACCCTTTAAAAGCATTTCATTGACAATATTCACAATGAAAACAAAAAAAAAGATCAACTTCCACTGTAAAGATCAACTTGTTTAATTTAATTATGGGCTGTAGCATCACTGGAGCCTGTGGCTTTCTGTATAACGCTGTTTAGAGCAGTCGTTCTGTAACGAAAATGAAACATTTTTAGCCACTCTGTCAACAGTATTAGGTTAATAATTGTTTATTAATCAGATTTACCAACGAAGTTCCTCGAAATCGCAAAACAGTTCCGCGAAACAGTGTTAAGGGTTCCGCAAGAAATACGAAAGTAACACGTAAGTCAGAAAAGGGTAAAAAAAAATTTCCTGATTTGGTATTATACTCGGTTAACTTCCGTTTCGACTATAGCAACACACTCGAGGTTATCTTTCTAAGGAAAAAAGATGCCTTTGTTCAAGACTTTAAGAGAAACTGCCTCGTATTCACGTTATACATTGACTTTATAAATTATATGAGATTAGACACTTCTGGCAGTTGTATCACTATTTTACTGTAACGTATTTTGTTTTCGTAGACATTCAACCGCGTTGTTTGATAATGAAGCAAATCCTTTTCCTTCTATTATACAACGCATTTATGAAATTTCATTTGAAAATCCCCATACTTATTAATTTCAAAATATTAGTTTCACATCCCTTCATTTCCTTTCACATTTTCTATAAAATTACAGCCTCGCTTCACTCCCGAGTGCAGGTGGATTTCTGAAGAATGCAAATAGTATTTCTCTGGCACGAAAGTTGTTGGAGAAAGATTTCGTTAAGACTAGAGGCAATTTAATTCTATGCAGATTGAGAGATAGCAGAGGAAGAAAATTATTCTGATGTTTCTGGAAATCCAAGCATGTAAATTGTTTGGAAAAGCTATTTGATTACTTTTAGATAAATTTTCATTTGCGCATAAGCTGCGAGCACGGTTATTGATTATCGGAGTTCGTAATCTCCGATGAGAACATTTGTTTCGCATCTTGCAGCGAAAGAAAACATTATATGATCCACGATCAGATTCCCAATAATTTTCCTTGGCTATCATGCTAATAGGTGGACGACACCGAATGAACTCTTACAAGCGAGGACTTAGGAGAAATCTGCCAATGTGTACCTCTACATATTTCATTCTTTATTCTAGGTAGTGTTAATCCCCTGACTTGAAAGTACTGTTCACGATAAGTTTCAAAAACTTATATCTGCAACTGACAGAGTTATCTATTTATTTCTTAGATTAGTTCTACCCTTGCCAGGTCGAATTCTGACCTATTTAAATACCAGTACAGATTACCAGTCGCTTATTTACAAACTAGAAGCTATGGTTGCTGGCGATATGTCACTCATGTAGCGAATTTCTCGAAATTAAAAACAAATGCTGAAATTCGAACTAAAATATTTTTTTTTGTTCCTATTATTGGATGTTAACAAAAGTTCTATTCATTTGTAGATGCAAATGGTAATCACATGACTTACATCACAGATAACACTGAATAAAGGCAATTTTTTGCCAGCAAAAAGCAGGGCAATGACATAAAGACACTGAATTTGCCAGATTGACTTATGCGTTTAATGTCTTAAAATGGAAAGTTATTATGAGAGCTGAGACATGGTTTACAGCACGATTCTGATTAGACCAATCGCAGATTGCTTGTATCATTTGTTAAGTGTATGTAGAAGATGCATTAAATGATAAAACATGTCGCTGCTGGTTTCAGATATGCAATGATGGAAACACATGTTGTACAGATCACTCACAATTCACATATTTCCGTTATAAATGACAGACCTGGAATTAACTCACCTTGATGCGGCTATCTCGTAATATTTGTTAGCAAGGTGGGAAGCGCGGCGCCAATGCTGTCTCAGTATCTTTGAGGACGTTACATGGCACTGGGAATCGAATAAAGAACTGCGACGTAAAAGTCATATATTATATCGTCTTACCAATGAAACGGTGACATCTGGGTTCGCTGTTGGATATCTGGATTTGCTTCGTGATGCGAAAGTTGGTTCTTTAACCACTACATACGCATTGTAACTGGCAAAATGGAACGTTGCTTGAAGATCGAATTGAACTTTTGCCTTTAAAGATGCCTAATCTGTTGACTCTATAGTGTCACAGTTAAAATTGCTAATAAACTTCTTCACCAATCATGAACAGTTCTGCTATTTGTCACCAAAGCGTTTGGCAGTACCCTGACTACATCTTTACAAGCGTTGATAGGAGCTCTTCCATTGTATCTCAAATCAGACCAAGAAACAAAGATGTTTAAACTTGTGCATTAGAATGTAAATCGCGAACCGCTGTAGGATCTCCCACTATGAGGTAGGAGAGGAGACTTGTAGCATGAGAAGGCATCTAGACTAAGGGGAAATCTTAGAGTGGTACAAAAGTCTTCGAATAGCAAAAGTATTGAGATTTATCCGAATGGCTCCAAAAACACGGACCAAGCAGGTGCGGCTTTAATTCAATTTCAAGAGTAAAACATAATTACACATACTCGGTATTCCAAGTAGAAGCTCTACTACTCAGAGCTGCGTTCAACGATTATATCAAAGTTAAGAATAGCGCCATTAACATTTTCTCGGATAGTTAAAGCGTCCTTAAAGCACTCAGCAACACGAATTCCACGCTTCTAGTAGCAGCCCTTAAAGAAAATGATCACAAAGATTATGCTTTGTCCAGTTACATTGAATTGAATAAAGCGACACATTGGAATTGAAGACAACAAGACGGCAGATCAAATAGCCAAAATGGCCTAAAACAAAGATAATGTAGATAAAATACGTGGTGGCGAATTTAAAGATAATTTCCGATGTCAAAACTGATGGTGAAAAATAAAATTGTGGTCTAAGAATGTACTTTAGAATGAACAGGAAACAGGAAAGCTCACATATGAGTAGTTTCCCAAGATCGCTCAAGAGACTGAAACAAACTTGCATCTAGTGCACTTTCCAAAAAATCATGGAACATTTCCAAGCTATTTTCAGTGGTTTCTGAGATGTCAAATGTGAATGCAAGGCGAAGGTAGACGTCACAGATATTAAGCATTACATTTATGATTACTTATTTCTTCCGACAGTCAGGAAGGCATACCTTCCAAGATTTTCAATTGCAATTTCAAGTCAGGTCCATTCTGTAATGCGAGATGCGTTGCTAGAAAGCAAAAGATTATGAAGTACATCCTATGAAAACGAGGATAAAACTATTGTAGAAAGATGACATTTTTACATTTGGAAACCAAGATTTTGTAATACATATTTCTGTACATCTGTGTAATCATATTGTAGAGCGACGATTCTACATTATTATTACACAGTAACGTTTTTCCATGTATTTATATGTTTGTTTAAGCGAAAGACCACTTGAGCCCCTAGTTGACGAGGTCAGCAAATCTTCCAAGCAGGGATATTTCTTAGTCCGGCACGTCCTGAGATTTAGCAGACCACGTAGTACTACCGTACAACCAGTAAAGTTGTCGCGGCAAATTTTTGGAGAGAGGTGCCAATTTAACTTCTCCGTAGTACTCTTACTTGAACGAGGCAATAATGATCTAATTTAGTTAGGTTATTTGCTTCTAATAAGTATTTTACTTTAGTAAGGCCATCATAATAGTTGCCTAGCAAAATAGCCGTACGAAGTTTTATTTTTCACCACGAAAAACAGCGTTAAAACATGATAAAAGCTGTTAAAATAAATCCGTCTGTTCCATTCTAAAGATATGATGCAATTGATATCCCCTCTAAATATTTACATTTTCTGTAATATTTGCAACATTCCCTTATTGAATTTCTACGGTATTTTCTCCCTCCTTTCCGCCTACCTCCGTGGTGTAACTGGGAGCACACTCGGCGTGTGTTTTGGAGGTCTGGAAATTTTAATCCTGACTAGGGCAGCGCGGATTTCTTCAATTTCCTGACGTCGATATAACCTAATGACTCTACAACTTTTCTCCTGAAATAGCTTTTCAAGCTATATTCTAGCCATCTTTTAAGCATTTCTGTAGAATTATTAGGTTTCTTTGAAGGAGACGTGAAAAATGTGCAGTGCCCTCGCTGAGACTTGAAAACTCGAATACGAGTCTTCTTCCAACTACACCACGAAAGTATGAGGAAAAAAAATGGAGCAAATACCTTATTTGTAATATATCAGAACGTTTACTTGAGTTCTTTACAACTAAGAACAAAGCAAAGCCCTTTGCTTCCTGCTCTAAAATCGGAACAGAAATAGGAACACTGCGAGGAAATAGATCCATGAACTATGTATTTAAATTTTGTCTATTTTGTCTGAGATATATATGAATTCATCAATATATCAACATTTTGACGTTCGTGTTATTTTCTTTTCACTTGTGTGGTTTATATTTATTTTAACTAACATTTATTTTAAGTTAATTTACCTTTCCTGTTTATCCTTCATTTTCCCCCAGAAATACCCGAGCCAGAGTATGTAAATTGTAGTAACACGCGCAGTTTATTCAAATTTAGCGGAAGCTAGTTGAATTAAATAGTAGACAAAACCAGAGTTTGAGAGTCTTGCTTTGAAGTCATGCTAGTGAGGTTGCTCGGTAGATTTTGGATCGGCGCGTGTCGGCCTGTGTGCCTAGCTTTGCAGAAGTGCTAGTTTTCAACTGTTTAATCAGTAATGTTGCTGAATCTTAGCGGTAATTAAAAACGCGGTTAGTTTAGGATCTCAGAGCCTCGTCGGTAGTGTTTTGATATTTGTTCATCTAATCATTACTTTTAGTTTTACGTTTTGTTTTAGATTACCGCCGGGCTGGCACAGTTTGTCAGCGTCAAGTAGACGCATCTGTCATTTTGAAGATAAAAATAAAAAGGGTTCTAACCCCTTCTTAAGTTTCTGTGTAAATTTCACACGTAGTATCAATCACTACCCCAGTTTCTGATAAGGTGGGCCAGCGAGATATTACACACTGCTTTTACATTTCTAAAAATAGTATTCTATAGCCAGTAACAATAAAACAATGTTCTTTAACATCGATTTTATTTTATAAGAAACCCCTTTTAATATTAAACATCATCTGTTTCTTCAACTAAAGGAAAGATCACAAATAGAATGAGAGATAAACGAATTTTCGAGAACTTACAAAGCTTCTATTACAACGCACTCCATCTTTAAAGAGAACATAATGAAAGGAAATAAAGAAAGTGATGCCATGTAGGATGAAAAAATGGAATCAGATGAGACCTGATCCGTTTATAGACTGGTGGGAAGTATGGGTTAGATTTCAAATCCTTGACTAATGTAAAGAAATTTAATGTACATGGAAAGCTTGAAGGAAATGTAATTTACCGACTGAGGATGTTTCTCGATAATTGCGATAGAAGGAGCACGTAATTTTCGCTGTGCAGACCAGCAATTTTGTAAAACGTATGATCTCTTATCTTTTTATTTCTCTTTTTAAAACATAAGATTTTCGTACTTCATGTGAAAATTTAAATGCGTTGGTTTCATTAATATATTTGAAGCTTCATTGGCAGTTAGTGATATGAATTCCCCCAGAATTAATGCCACGAATCTGTCCAGAATCCATCCTCAAAAAAAGAAAGGAAATTTTCAATATGCATTCAATCAATAATTTCGGACATTCACAGCATTTTTATTGTAACTAATAAATTAATGACTGTAAAGAAGCGTACCATGCACAGCATACCTATTGTAACGATATAAAATCATGTGGTTTTTGTCTCTCTTTTAACACTAAATATGTTTTGCTTTCAGGAAAATCAGTTTAGGCATTTATTATTCCATATGAATATATTTCTGGAAACAAATTCCAAGAACAAATCGTTCTTTAAAGAAACAACATTTTACAAGAGAGTGGGTTTTTCTTTTTGGTCGAATTTTGAACATTAAAATCGCATTTAGTTGATAGTAAAACGATTAAACATAAACTCATAGAATAAATAAAAGAGAATTTCGGTTTAAATATGCATATATGTTGTTGCATTTAATAAAAACTCTGCTATAGGAAAGAAAAAAATTAAATAGTTGGAACTAAGGGGGCTTTCTTTTCGTTTCTGTAATATTTACTGAATCAGCAATTACTTTTACGCAACTGTAAAACTTAGCTGGTTAATTTCTGATATAGCTGGGAAGTCTTTCTTCCTAAATTAATATCCTTGCCTTATAAGGTATTTCTCCCGCCTTCGTAGTGTAATTGTCAGCCCGTTCGGCGCATGTTCGAAGGTCCGAGGTTCAAGTCCCGACGAGGGCATTGATATTTTTCATCTCTCCTGCTTTCAAAAAAAAAAAATACCCAATGTCTCTACAGTGGCGCCCGAAGTAAGAAGGGTGGTGGATGGTGATTCTTCACCATCAGGATCTGGCGTTTGGGTCCCCTAATCCCCAATCGCCCTTTAAAAGGGCTAGTATATAAGGTGTTTCTCTCGCCTTGTTAGCATGCATTCGTCCTCTAATTGTCAGCACTCTCGACGCGTATTCGAGAAGTCCGAGGTTCGAGTCCCGGCGAGGACATTCATCATTTTTTATCTCTTCTGCTTTAAAAAAAATACCTAATGTCTCTACAACTTCCGTTGTTACTTTTGTATGGCCTTTGGAAAGGCTGTTCGCACATTTTTAGACGATTTTGCTTTGATATAAAAAAAAAAGCATGTGTTCGAAAAAAGATTTTTTAAACTGCGACTATATTTTTGAAAGTATAAATTATGGTCTGCTAATTGACAGTTTAGTTTTCATGCAAAATAGCACTTTTAAATAAGATGTTTACTGTTGAAAGAAAATCAACTAAGTCAAAGGGCAGTTGCAAAATCATTAAAATGCTCAGTATCAACTGAAAACAAAGTGATTAATGCTAATTTGAAGCTTGAAAAGGGGGAAAACATAATATGCATTGTCTTTCTTTACGACATATCACCGAACATAGAACGCGCTGCATAATTCTGTGCGAGAAACATGGATCCGGACAAAAATGGAAAAATATTGTCACAATAGATGAATCTTGGGTCTATATAAATGACTGCAAGAAAAGGAGATCCATTTATCATCCATGAGGAGAAACGCATCCTAAAACACACGACTCAAAGAATGTAAAGAAAGTTTTTCAAAGAGATTAAAGCTGTTGTTCGTTTTTCATATAGCTCCAAATTAAAAGTAAAGAGAGAGTAGAAAAATTTTAAGATCAACTGCACGCAATGTCAGAAATACATTTTAAAACCCAATTTTCAAATATGAAATGTATTCTCTCCACTCACAGTGTTATCAATCAGTAGAGCTGCATCAAGACAAAGCAAGCAGCCATATGTCAAAATCCATGATTCATTTTCTGGGGAAAATGGAACAAGAAACGGGTATCAAAACTATAGCTTTCACTGATATCCCTCCAGAATCTCCTGATTTATCGCCCCCCCTCCCTGGATTTTTGTGCTTTCGGACTTTTAAAAAGCGGACTGTCCAAACGTCGACCTACAACCCTTCTTGGACTTTGGAAATCTTCTCAAGAGGAATGGTATAAAACATATCTTCCGATACTACTAAAGACTGTCTTGTAAATTACGGTGTAGAAAGGTAGCGCAAAATAAGAGTCATCAAATAGAACATTTAAAATCCAAACGTTTTAGGCAAAATATTTCTGTAAATAAATGAAAATCGTCTGAAAAATGTGCGAACAGCCTCTGTATTCCATTCCTTCTTGATAACCAAATTATAAGACATATGTAAAAAAAATTATCATTCTTTCCTTATCGTGGAAAATTTTTTAACAGAGGAGTCATACAACTTATAAAAGGGAGAATTTATTTTTTTATGAATATAAAATGATTACTTTTAATTCGATGCCTTGTTTTTCGCAAAATTATTTACGGAAAAAAATTTCCAGAAGCGATGATTTTTTTAAGTATTTTTAATGGGATTATGATTTATTTCATCCAATTGACTTTATATCTCGCATTTTTTACGTATTTCGCGATTATCTTTAGTGGTTAATTTTACAAATAATTAAATGCTGCCACAAATAAGAGACACGAATATCAAAATGATAAATAAAATAGATTAAATTAGATTTTTCAGCTGTAATGTGCGTATACTATGTAAAATACTTTTGGAGAATATAAGTTTTAGAAAAATTTTATTCCTATTAAATTTAAGATCAGTTTTTTTAACTTTTTAAATTTTTGAAAAAATTCTTTTGTCTTTCTGATAAAGCATTTTTGGTAAAATTCAGTTATTAAATGATTTTGGAATTATATTATTATATCTACTCATATTTTAAAGCAATGAAATTTTAAAAAATAATTACGTGTGCCAAACTGGATCATAATGCAATGCTTCAAACAAGATTCTGAGACTTTAGGACTGTAGAGTCATTAGGATTTTTTTTGAAGCAGGAGACATGAAAAATGAGCAATGCTGTCACCGGGATTCGAAGATGGACCTCTCAAATGCTCGCCGACTGTGTTAACCGTTACACCATAAAGGCATGCAGAAAGGAGGAAGAAAATACTTTATAAGACTACTAGCAAAATGTGGTTTTTACACTACTGTGGAACCTCGGATGACGAACACACGAACAATTCGGTTAACGAACATTGTTTCGTGCTACGAACAGTCAAATCGGCAACAAAGTATTGTCATAAATATTTTAAGGTAACCTGTGTAGCCTAATTAACACTCTAATTTTTCTTGAAATATCATTTTTAATTTTCCCCATTGGTTAGTTCTCACTGCAAATGGCTAGCAACAAGTGACTTTCAGAACCACGAATGCTGTCTGAAAGAAATTATTGCTAGACTGGGTTAGAGGCAGAGACTGAGCACAATGATACTTTGACTTTTTTGTTGCTGGTGATGATATTATGTCTTTAAGCAAACCTACGTAGCAGTGAAGACGCGTAGAAGTTACTAAAGGATCATATAAATGAGCTCAACATGAAAGAACTACAACAACTTCAGCAGCAGCAGGAAAAGGTGATTTGGGATTAAATGTCTTCAAAAAAAAAAAGAAATAAAAAAACATAAAGCTAGTTTTCAGATCCGCGAAATTTGCGCAAAATAGGATAAAATGCAAAATTTCTACGTAAAGCTTTCACACTGATAAAGCAGAAGCAAGCTACAGCATAAGAACTTTTGGTGATAATGCTATATCTCACGATAGAACTGTTTAAAACAGAAGCAACAACAAATCACATTGGCAAAACTGTGAGTGAAACTCAAGTCTCAAGTAGAGTGTTGCTTAGAGACAAAGAAAATACAAAAGGTTCTCCCTAAAGACAAACATCTGATATTTTTATAGAAAGGAATTTACCATCGAAACAATAACATCTTCCTTGTCATTTTCCACTTGTGCTGTCCACACTCTCTTGTACAAGTGCAGTAAAATTAAATGAAGTTTTCTCTATTTTATTTATTTAATGTAGTGTTTATGTATTTTGTTCTTTTTTATTTAACGGTTTCATTTGGGTTTAATGGTTTTATTTACCATAGAACCAATAACATCTTCCTCATCATTTCCCATTTATACCGTCCAAACCCTCTTGCACAAGTGCAGTAAAATTAAACGAAGTTTTATCTATTTTACTTGTTTAATATTGTGTTTATTTTTTATTTAATAGTTTCATTTGGGTTTAATGGTTTCATTTAGCATCGAAACAATAACATCTTCTTCATTATTTTCCACTTATACCGTCTACACTCTCTTGTACAAGTGCAGTAAAATTAAACGACGTTTTCTCTATTTTATTTGTTTAATGTTGTGTTTATATATATTTTTATTTAATGGTTTTATTTGGGTTTGAGTTAGGAATTTGTGTCCAAAGCACTGTTATAAAGTTTAAATAAGCAATGATCAGTGGTCCAGGAATAAATTAATCCATTTCACATAAATTCCTATTCTATTGGGAAATTTATTTCGGTTTAGGACCATTTAGTTCATAACGGAGTTTCACCATACTTTAAGTTACAAGATTTTATGATAATAATTTGCATAAATCGGTAACATAGGACACCTTTTCAAAGACACGCAGTGGTAGTAGTTGATGCCACCCAAAATATTCGTCTTCAGTTACAGAACCTGGGATAAAATAAACCTTTTAAATATTCATTACTTAAGACTTAAAGTTTGATTATCATAAAGTTGAATTATGCTTTATTTTTCAAATTTGAGTGTTATTTAATTGTTGCAAAGCTTATGTACATATTGAATGTTACCAATAAAAGAGTTATGTAGACATCTTTCTAGAAATTCGTATTTTCACTAATAATATGAACAGTTCCCTACATATGTATTTAAATTTACATTGTATGTTAGAAAACTCATGGAAAATATTAAATATCGTGGGTTGTTTAAAAAGAAAAAATGGCAGCAATATTTCATTTGCATCACATTATTGCTTCTCTAAAGTTTCAGACTTTTTTATTATATTTTTTTATTAATTCGCAAACGTACTTATAATTATTATTATACACAACATGAAATGAGAAACTACTGAATATAACAAACATAAACTCAAATACGCCTAAGCCTTTTTTAAATAAACGGCATGAAACATAAACGTGTTGTACTTTTTTTCACTCTTCTTAAGCGACAGATAAGTTTCATACAAAAAATGTTATAAAACATCGTATTATTTGTAAAACACATTGTGAAAATAAATATGTCTATTAAATTGTAAGGATAATTTCTCTTTTTGCATCGTTTTAATCACATGTCCATTCACTATGTAAACCTTTTGCAACCTTAATTAACAAGAAATCACCTTGTAATGTGTATTGCAGCATGGAAAAGTCAGCTAAGCCTCGCTGGAATTCGAACCATGGATTCTACATCTACTATTTGGGTGTGCTACTTACTTACAACAGAGAGTACGTACATGGAAGTCCAGTTATTCCCTTACATTCTTCACTGCGTAAAGAGCGACTTGGGAGAGGTACGAGACCCGCTAAACCCAGGTCATGATGAATTATCGTCCATTATATGTTTAGTTCCAGCGTCACTACTTCTCTAAATTGAAATGAAACAAATTAAATTAACATGAAAAGCTTAAAATGAAACTATGTGAATTTTCGAAAGAAGAAACGCGAAGAAGTGTTTGTGGCCTCGCTGAGATTTAAATTACTAATCTTCCAGTTGCTATCCTTACACTAAAAAAGCATGAGCAAGGGAATGTGATAATTCCTTATAATAAAACTAGATTACATTTGTGTAACTGTATATGAAAAATGACTTGTCAGGACTGAGTGTTCGGTGCATACTCTTGGCGAACATATTCGTGAAGTAAACTAAGTCCTGATCTTGAACAGGGAGCTGAATGTAGCTATGTTCTGTGGTAGAATACTGTGATTAAGTGGTAGAATAACTACACGTAAGAAGGATTTAAAATCCTCTTTTATTAAACCACAATTATATACAGCCACTTCCCAACTCGGGAGGGAAAACAGAGAATAATGACCACACTTAAGTCTAAACTGAACAATCAGATAATTTAACCTAAAGTTAAGTAGAAATTTAAGTAGTTGTTGCTCACAGAGCTCACAGAGGCCAAACGCGAGGTTGGCCTCTATGCTAAATGGTGCGTAGCAAAATTTAACTAATAATAACCACTTAGATTTACTTCAATAAGTAATAGAGTAACAGCGCTAAGGCTTAGAATTTAAATACTAGCTAGTCAGGCGAGCGTCGAGCAGAGAAGCAGTGATCTGAGACTAAAAGCTCTCTCACACCGAGAAGTTCCTTGCTAACCTTTAAATACAAACTTGGCTCCACTTCAAATTAGCATAAAGCTGAAACGCGCGCTCATTCTAAAGGGAAGTTGAAATAAGAAATCACAGGAAAGGGGAAATTAAAGTAAAACTTTGTGAGTTTAACCAAAACCTTACGGACTGAAAATATATATCATGAATATAGAAGTAGCATTATTGACAGTGATAACTAAGCTATTAAATATGTTAAGAAGTACAATAATGATGAGCAAATTCGGCATCTTTTACACAACAAGAAGTGATCATATGTTCGATTAAAAAATCATTACTTGAATATAAAGAATCTAAGTTTCGTTTATGTGCATGACACATTAAAAAAATTGCATAAAAAACAGGATAAGGGTAAAAGCGTCAAATCAATCCTGTTAAAAAGAACTCAGTGAAAAGACTTGTGACAAATAAAGAAAATCTTCTTAAGAAGGAATCATCAATAAAAAGAATTTCACTTGATTAACGGCGTTCTAGTATAAATTGCTTTTTATAGATTCTCGACTACGTATATCTTAAACGATAAGATCCAGACCCAAGTCCTTAACTTAAAATGGGCAGGCTGTGATCGTTTTGATTACGTTGTACCTTTTAATAAACATATACAAAATTTTAATTTGTATGCGCGTGCAGCAATAATAAGAACAGAGAAGCATGAGCAAGGGAATGTTTTATTTAGAAAAAAATAAGCAAACAAATAAAAATAATCCATTCTCAAAGGGTGGAAAATATCCGAGATATGATCGGTTAAAATTTTGGCAGTTAGAATAAAAATATCACAGAAAGCACTTAAATATGTTCAATTTCTATACGCAGAAAACTAAAAGATACTATACTATAATGTGATAATGGTGCGTATCATCTGCCATTTTGAAAGCTTTCTGGGACGACTGTGCAAAGCGTAAAATATTTATGTGTCAAATTTAATCAGAAAATTCGGCGACATAAAATAGTGTGCGTCTGTTATAATAGTGCGTCATAAATATGTGTCATGTAATATGCGTCATAAATATGCTCTTATAATATGCGTCTTAAATTTAATAAATAAACTCAGAGATTTAAAAGAAATACATTGCCACTGCCCTAGTTAAAATGTTTTTATCTTTCGCGCAGCAGTGTTTTGTAGTTCAGCTAAGCGTAAGATATTTAATTTTTCTTTAAAGTTTATTCTATTATTAATTGACAATTAAGTAATTTAAAAGCAACAAACGCAGATTCATTTCTGTTATTAGTAATTACTAGCTGGATCCATGGGATTAACATTAATTAGCTTCATTAAAATCCGCTATACGTATAAAGAAGAGTGTCGTTGCTCTAGACGTTTGTTCGTTTTCGTGTGTGAAATTCATGTAAATCTACAGTTTTATTTCAATCTTGATGAAATTTTGCACATTTGACCTTCAAAACAAGAGGGAAAGTCACCGTCTACGTAAGATACCGGGACTCACCCTCAGGGGTTTAGGTTAGAATGCTTCGCTCACTTCCCCCCTCTTAATTTCACATCGTTGTTGTTGCGTTCCTGCTATTAGTGAAAGTTATACATACTAAGCAAGGAATTTATAATTGTTTTCTTCCAAAAAATAAATATTAATATTTCTACACGGTTTAAATTTTGAAATAAAGTCGCCTTCTTAGGTTCATATTGTCATTGCTGCGTTCCAGCTTTCAATTCTCACAAAAATTGTTAAATCGCGCCGTATTTTTTTTATCTTTAGAGTAGTCTCGAACCTTTAAAGCAAAATAAGTCTATTAGTTTTCTTTTTGGAAATATTGCAAAAACGAGAAAAACTCCCCAAAGTGGATGGGATGGGGATTTTTCGAAAACTGATCTTCAAAAAAAAAAAAAAAAAAAAAAATAAAAAAAAAAAAAGAATGTAACCCATAAAAGAACAAGTACCAAGTTTCACTAAACCCGTTACATGGCGCCGTGTTAGTTCTACAGTTTCACTCGGGCTTGATAAATTTTTCACAATGCACCTTGATCCAAAATAAGAGGAAAATCACTGTCTACCACAGATTTAAAAAAAATATATCCCTATCCTCTTAAATGAAGCCTCTTCACCCTGCCTAAGCGCCGGGTACTTTCACTAGGGTGGCGTGCTGTAATATAAGGCAGTAGTACAATGTGTCATCTGCCATCGGTACTGGGCGTTATAAGGATGACGGAGACAAGGAGAAGAGTGACTAGGATTGAAGTATTGGTGGTGGGGCGAATTTTAAGCGGGCAACCGGAAACCACAATATAACCCGTCACTTTCTGTGCTTAGAGTGTGCCTTTTGCGTTGAGAATAAGTCTTTGCATACTCAAAAGAAAACATTCGCTACCCGAGAGTAGAACGTGTACTTCAGCTAGTGTTTTATGTCAGAAAAGTACTACAAAACAGGCATTTCAAGGCAGTTGTCGGCCTTCGCCATTTTCGATCATAGCACATGTTATCATCATTTCACACCACTTATTTTCCCCATCTCATCTAACATCGTAGTTTAAGTCAACTTTCATTCGTGTGCTTTTCATGAAGCAAAACACGGTAAACGGAAATAAAACGAAGAAAAAAATAGGCGACCCGAACTGTCTGCTGCGGCCGTCGTTTCCCTGGTTAATAGGCAAGCCAAACGGCGGAAAATGACCTACAAGTTCCTATTTCATAATAATATAGTACATGATAGTGTAGCATGGGCTTCGTATATGCAGAAATTCGAAAAATAGATATTTCGTATCTAACGGAGAGTTAACTAAAAAAAAATTACGTTACACTATATATTATTGGTTTCCTACAGTGACTTTATCATTATTATTTATTAGCATCAGAAGTAAAGCGTCTCAGACCTCACGTTTTTCATCGTTATCACTTTTGTGTCAGTATCACTTTTAAAATAAAAAGATGTTGTCCACCAAATGTTATTGCCATTTATTAAAGAAATAATATAGTGAATATAAAAAAATGTACGGCAACACAAATAAAAGAATGGTGCCACCACTAAATATTACTGCCGTGAATTATTTTTAAAGAAATAATATCTTCCTTAACACTCTAAAGATAAGCTGTTTTTAAATAGCTTGTGATTTTGTGGTTTAAATAGTTTATGACCTCTACATTTTTAAGGTAATAGACGAATATGAGTAGCTTTGGTATTAATAACTGCATATATTTAATTATTAAATATCTGCAAAGGAATATGCTGCTATAGGAAAAGTGATACATTTTTATTAAAAAGGATGTTGCCATTGATAAATATCAAAATATTTTAATTAAATATTAATATTGGCTCCCGAAATTACGCTAATAAAACACACATTGTAAAGATGTAGTGTAGTTGGCGATCCTGAAACTCGATAATTTATTTTATTTCTTTTGTGACTATTAAAGGCAAATAACATATAGAGGAAAAATAGATAAACATTAAAGACACAATTAATTTGTTATAACATCAGTCGCTTTACGTTTCACGTAAGACCTAAAAGAAACATATGATCTCTATAAAACATTAGGAATGGAGAATACTATTAAATACTTCTGCTCCGAAATAATATTCGCAGATGATAAATCTGTGTTTCAAATTACGTCTGCGTTAAATGACTAAAATAGTAGTCCTGCGTTTAAAATGCTGCACATATTAATTTTCCTTAAATTTCTTAGCAGCACTGTAATTTTCCTTTTACCCTTAAGTATTTTTTCGCAACAAATTAAAATTTCCTGAATTCCCTACTCTGAATATTATCGCCTGAGCCTACCGCAAAATTCCAGGAAAAAATTCTTCTAAACAAGAAAGCTCGGTTGATGAGGAGAATCCATCATAATTGTCCTCTAGACGTATTTTTCATGAATGACGGAAAGCCTTCGGTAATTAAAAAGTTTCTAAACGCAGTTTAGCACTTAATCATCCTATTACCACAGTGGCGTATCAAGATCTAACTTAATCAAAAGTCAGTGTAAAATTTTCACAAAGCAGTGGTAGAAGAAAACGAGGAAGTTAATTTTGTCTACGTTATTACGATAGTATATATGTATATACAAATATTATATCCTGTTTTCATAATAGAATATAATGGCATAAAGATTTTTATGCCACAGCACGGTGCAATATAAAATCCACTTTAGAGGACTCTTTGATAATATTAACTTTTCTAGACGCCGTTACAGACAAGGTTTTTTTTTAGCCCAGCAGGACTATCAGTTTCGTTTTGGTATTTTGCTTTGATTCACTATAAATGTCGGTTCACTTTTCATATCGTTGCCACCAAATATTAGAGTCCTGTATTATATTTAAAGAAATTAAATAATGAAGAATCTGAATAAATGTTTGTATGTTTCTCGCATTGTGATGAAAAAAAGGTGTCTAGAGAATTACATTTTGAATAACGTACGTTTCTACCCGAATATGGGCATCTGGAAGGCCATATTTGAAATTTATTTTATTATCTATTTCATACTTTGTAAAACTTTAACGAATTTTTGATGAACAAACTCAACGATTTAAAAGCGAGCAATGACAACACTGTACGATAAAAGAAAAGAAAAATTATCTCCAGCGCGCAAGACTGTGTATCGGAAATTCTAAAGCTATGCTCATATTAAAATTATTTTGTGATATTGCTGTTGAACTAAATTTTACGGTTTAAGTGCCAAAAACATCATATTTAATAAATAAAGGTGACACACAAAACGTTAAAAAAAACGCCCTTTGGGCGTAATGTAAAATCGGAAAGGTTTCAGATTTTTTTTCCCTCCTGCAGACAAGAATGACTGAAAAAATCATTTAATTTCTAGATTTTTTCCCTTTGGCTACAATATATTCCCGATTTTCATGATCTACTAAATACTTCTATTGACTAGCATTACTATATAGAGACAATAGGATTTTTGGAAAAATAACTGTACACTCATCGGGATCGGAACCACGTATCTTCCCATTGGCAGTTGAGGCATGCGGTTTTCTAAATCACGACAGCCCCCAACGGGGTAATGTGACAATTCCTTATAATTATGCACTTGCATTTTGTGCATATTTGTTTTGTATTATCTGAACTACTAGTCCATTCATATTTTGAATCTTTTTTGTTCTTGTAAATTTAGATATATTTTACCACTCCATTATTTTAAATTCGAATGCATCTGTCATGTATTTCAGCGCATAATTCTTCCGAGGAATCAACTAATTCTACAGAAAATTCTGTGTTCATAATGGTTAGAATTTTATAAATAATCCCAGTAGAGAAAATCGAACTCCACCCCCATCGATGGCTGAGGAGCTAAGACCGTTAAATACTGATACTTCAATCTGGTTTAGAACCTAAGCAAACGGACAGGCGGCATGGGTATTTTTTCATGGTCTCCCTCATGTGCAACCTGAATACGAGTCAGTTTCTCAAAGAAAGTCATCAAAAAAGACATCCCTCCTCTTAGACAAATAAAGCCACCGTGGGCTTTGCTTTACTCAAATAACCAAACTGTTATGTTTCAAAATATTTTATGTCTTATTTTATCATTCTTTTTGGGGGCGCTGTCCTCGCTCCTGATGTGTGTTGTGACTTACCACACTTGTCTGACAGCAACATCATAAAAAGCACACGAAATGCATCGTGGCAAGCAGAACAAGACTGCGTCTGTCGTTGGTAACAGCTTTGAGCACCATACAAATGACAGTAAGCCTTTGCTCAGTTCCGACACCAATTTTCATGGATAGCACCCCATGGGGACGAGTCCGAGGGTTTTCCACTCCTCTTTCCCAAACATATACCTCTAGGCTTACCGCATAGTTCGAGTGACCCCCTTCCGCACAGACACTATACATTTACAAACATCTATGCTTTCTCCGGGATTGGAACCCGGGCCGTTCCGTACGGCAGTCAGCGCCGCTAACCAGTATCCCAAATGGGCCGCTGTCTCCAGATGTTTACTATTGCGTACGTATTCCTTTTTTTTGGGGGGGGCAAGAGATGAGACACCAAAAGGCAGAAGAATGCAGCACTGAGTG
Organism: Stegodyphus mimosarum; assembly: GCA_000611955.2. Classification (NCBI taxonomy): domain Eukaryota; kingdom Metazoa; phylum Arthropoda; class Arachnida; order Araneae; family Eresidae; genus Stegodyphus; species Stegodyphus mimosarum. Next base: position 373,489 of record KK117001.1, read on the forward strand.
AAGCTGTAAGCATGTTAAATTTCCACTAGTGAATATAAAAGCCTAAGTCTTATTTATTTTGCGTTCTTGTTTATCTTATCGAAAGTCAAGTGTTCCTAGGAAATTATAAGAACATAAAAATTCAAGATAAGCGATTTAATAATTATTAATTATTGAACTTACCACAAAAATTCACCAGGAAATTACATTAATTTCTGATATCTCGCTATATAAGGTTATATATAAGGCTATCTAAGGCTCGCTATATAAGGCTATCTCGATATATAAGGTTAATTAATTAGGCAAAGCAACTCGATATGGAGAGGGATGCCTTTGTGGTGGATTTTTATGGGAAACTGGTTCATATCCATTTACACATGGGGAAAACCACGAAAACCAGCCTTACAGGTAGCCAGTTCGCTGGAGTTTGATCCCACGTCCAACTACCAATGTTTAGCGACTTTACCACTCGGCCGCTGGTCGGCCTCACGTCGCGTTAAGAAATCTAAGATTTAAAAAACCGATTAGTTATACCCCGGCTTACACATACCTCTTTTAAAAATTCAGAACAGAAAAATATTAAGATAAGATCGGAATTCATAAATACAGCTCACGGATATCTTTGAGAACTATTAAATATTACGTTATAGACTAGCGTTTCTTTCCCGCATAACATTTCTTCATATTTACATCTAATAGCCTGAGAAAAAATATTTTAATTCCGTCATATAAGTAATTAAAAGTAAGAGATTTAAACCGGAAGACAAAGATTACAGTTTAGATTTCCTCTGACCTTTTGAAACTCATTATTGACTACTTACGTTTTACCAGCTTATAACTAAAAATAAAGGCAAAAGAAACAGTTTTGAATGTAAGATACCAGAGGACTTAGTTCCAAATTACGAAGCTCATACGCTAAGGAAAAAGCTATCTAATGATGCAAAAAATGAAGAAAACAAAGATAACAAAACTTTTCTTTTATGCAATCATGAAATATTCGAAGGCTTTTAACCTACGAATTTCCATGCCTTCCCCTAAGAATCTGTATATATATATATATATATATATATATATATATATTCCTCGCTCCCGCTAAATGATGGCATCTAGAGCCATCTAGTTTTGCATACGTGCAGTCCTCCCCTTGAAAATGGGCACTTCGAAGACCGAACTTTGAATTTCGAATTTGCTTTTTACTGATTTCATACTTTACGCAGATTTTGATGGATTTTAGATTAACAGATTTCAACAATTTAAAAGCGAGCATTCACAAAAATATTCTAAATACTAAAACGCTTTCCTCTCCAGCGCGAAAGACTGTTGTCTTTGGGCTAAATGAAGAGACATTTATCGTTAAGTTTGAATCTGTCAGGACTGAGTGTTCGATGCATATTCTTGGCGAACATCTTCGTGTAAATCTTAAGTCCTGATCTTGAACAGGGAGCTGAATGCAGCTATGTTCTGTGGTAGAATACTGTGATTAAGTGGTAGAATAACAATTCGTAAGAAGGATTTAAAAATCCTCTTTTATTGAACCACAATTATTTACAACCACTTCCCAACTCGGGAGGGATACAGAAAGTAAATGACCGCCACTTTGGTCTAAACTGAACAATCAGGTAAATTAAGCTAAAATTAAATAGAAATTAAGTCGTCGTTGCTCACAGAGCTATAAACGCGAGGTTGGCCTCTAAACTAAATGGTGCGTAGCAAGATTTAACTAATACTAACGCACTTCGAATTACTTCAATAAGTAATAGCGTAACAGCGCTGCGGCTTAGAATTTAAATACTAGCTGGTCAGGCGAACGTGGAATAGAATAACAGTGGTCTGAGACTAAAAGCTCTCGCACCCTGAGAGGTTCCTACCTCTCGTTTAAGTAGAACTTGGCTCCACTTCAAATTAGCATAAAGCTGAAACGCGCGCTTATTCTAACGGGAAGTTGAAATGAGAAGAGATAGAAAAAGGCAAATTAAAATAAAACTTTGTTAGTTTAACTAAAACCTTACAAATCAAGAAACTCGGCTATTTGAAAGCAATGTGTTGCCATTATCGTAAATAAAATACTTTTATTCTTCTACTCGCCAGCGTAGTGTCATTCAGGAAGTCTATGATATTTAACTTCCAAATTTAATCTGGAAAGATATTGAGTAACGAATTAAACGATTTAAAAGCAATAAACACAGTTTTTAAGAATATTTTTCCAGTTTTTACAATGACTGATGTAAATCAAAATGCATTAAAATCATGCGATGTCTAATTAGAAGTATTAAATATTTTAATGAAGTTACACAAGCTGGACTCATTAAAATCATTATATACTTTTTCTTTTTCATGATAGCTATTTTAGTCGTTTGGCAGCGCAAGTGGTTAGTTTTTAAAAAAATAATATAGTAAATACAAAAAAGTATGGCAACACTTAATACTCTATCGGGAATTATAAAGATATGCTGTTTTTAAATACTTTGTGATTTTGCTGTTGAATTTTAACTAGCATAAGTGCAAAGAGCGTGATATTTTAACAAATAAAGTTTAAAACGCAAAATGTTAATAATAAAAAGATTAAAAAATTGCGCAAGTCATCTTACTAAGAAAACGGAATATTGATAAGATGAACTGAAATAAGACTGAAAGAAATAGAAAAACGTATGTCAACACTTAACACTGTATCGGGAATTCTAAACATATACTGCTTTTAAAGTTTTTGTGATTCTGCTGTTGAATTTTAGGTAGTGTAAATGTGCAAAAAGCAATGCATTATGCAGCTAAAAAGACAAAAGTAAGTAAGTTGTGTTAGCAGCAATGAATCTAAGAGCAGCTCGGTTAACAGCTAGCTCAGCGAAAGTATAAAAACCTTAACAAACCCTTTGGTGCAATGTTAAAATCTTAATTATTTCAGAACTTTTTTAAAGGGGGTTACTTTTAATCTTTCAAATTAACTTTAAACAAATCCATGTTGCCATTTCCATTCAAAATGGTTCAAATATTGATTTTATTGACAACTAATAGACATGTTCGTTAATAAAAGGGCCGTTCCGTCCGTTCTTGCAATTTTAACGGACGAAGATCGCATACATTATCTCTTGTTAGCTTGAATATCCCACTCTTAATCTTCTAGTGAATTTGTTTGTTTATGAATACAGCAAAGCAAACAAGGTTCTCTTTACGGGAAAAGGATACCTTCGTGGAGGGCTTTCTAAGGGAAATTTGCTCTTATACATATTACGACATGCATAAATCTACGAAAGTACTCAAGCAGATAGCCTGTGGGCTTGGATCTCATCCTGAGTGTTGAACTACCATGTTCAACCTGTTTATCTGCTCGGCCGCTGATGCGCTTCCTACAGAGAGAATTTAGAGTTTTATGTTAGCGTTCATTTATATTAACTTTTGAAATATGCCTGATTCCTCTACCTGGCTTTGATGACTCTGAGTTACAGGCACAACCATCACTGTCAAATAGTGCCTCAACTGTTCAGCATCAATGTACCTTCATCTGAGACCCCCGATTTGCAAACACCAATATCACTGTTAAACTGTGAAGAGGGCCCACTTCCCTCAACTCCAACAAGCACCATCAACCCGCCACCATGGGGGCGTGTTGTTCTAGATGGATAGTGTACTGGAGCTATACCTTTTTTGCCGTAGCGATGTCAAGGTGCTCCGTACAGGTGTCAAGGTGCTTCCTATCCTATCCTATCCTACCTTGCTTTGAGCCGCCCAGCCGGTACTTCGGTTAGGAATGCTGACCTCCATACCAAGGCCATAGGCCATAGGCCCGCGATTGAAACCAGGAGAAGGCGTATACTGTCTGTACAGCAAGAGAGCAGGCGAAATGGAAGTCCTCTCTAGAGAAAGAGGAGCAGGAGGTTCTCCGCCCTCCTCCGGAAACGTTCTCTCTCAAAATTGTGGCGAGAGCTTAACACTTTACTATGTTCAGCAATACTTCAATCACATGTGGCACCACAGAGATGCTTGCCTAACCCGAAACTTGCTTTGAAAAACCTAAACGGTAAAATAGTAATACGGTATAGTGGCTACTATAAACGGTACCGGCGCTGACGTTCGTAGCAAATGGGCCCGGGTTCGAATTCCAGAGAAGGTATGGATGTCTATAAATGTATAGTATTTGTGCGGCATGAAGGCACAAGAAATGCTGGCCAGGCAAAAGTTTCTCGAGTGATTTGCTGGTAGGGATAGAAGGGTAGAAGACCATCGGACTGTCCCCCTGAGCGCTCTCCATCAATATTTCAGATGGAACCACGCAGTTAGAGCAATGGGACCGTATTTGTATGACTAATAGCATAATGATTGTGTCCAGCTTATTTGTACCCGTACCTGTAGCGTTGCTTTAAATCAAGCACGTCATGGAGGACTATAAAAATCTATTCCGTTACTCAAATATTTTTCGTTTCATTATACTGAAAAAAAATGAATCTCAAGATTTAAATGTTTTAATTATGAGCTGCATTTACTAAACTTCTTTTACACATTCTTAATAAGGACTAACTTAAAGAACTGCATTCTTAAATTTTTGCTTCGATAAACAAAGATTTTAAAGTTTGCTTTAATTAAAAACTTTTAGCTACTTTTATTCTCATAATTAATATCAGACTTAAATAAGACTAAATTTGAATTAAAGAATTCGACGTATTCGAGATTCGAAAGATTAGCAAACATTTTATGATTCGTACTTGGAATTCGAAAAAAAATTTAAATATTTCTTAGCATAACTTCAGGCATGCCTTAGCGATTCAAATGCTGTAATTGTAAACAAACAAAAAGAGATGCATGCGATACCAAGTAAAACGTGGGCACACTTATAATCTACAAAATTACTATAAATCTAAGTAGAAGAACCGTAAGTTTCTAAGAATAAATACATACTTGCAGTTTTAAAAAACAGATTTAAAAAGATAAATATTTAAAATGAAACAATTTCAGTAACGAAAAATGTTTTAAATGAATGCGTAAAATACGAGTTTTTCTTAAAATTCTCAGTTTTAAATACGTTACAGAACTTCTTTTGGAGCCATCCAAAGAAGTAAAGTACTGGAAAACACGAAAGTTACGCCTGAGTGATTTCTTCCCTAAGTCAAAAATCTTTTAACTCCGTGCATCGAGATATTAAGCGATAATATAGTTTGCGTATAATTTCCTTTCCTACTTTCGCATTACATTGTTTACTGAGTTATATTTTCTTCGTTGAGCAAGTTTAACTCAGTTAAGGATGTTTATGCATTCTAGGACAGGAGTAAACCTCAGAATAAATTTACCACATGTTCACTTTTGTAAAGATTGTTGCAAGTTCACTGCCTAGTTTTTTAGATAAATCTGTGTTTATTTGGTCTTTTCCTCATCGAAGAATTTAGTAAATGAAAAAGGAGGAAATTTATGACTCGTTTATTGAAATATTTTTATCTAAATTCAAACACAAAATAATATTAACTGCGGAATAGAGAAGAAAATCAAAATCCACTACAACAAAATAAAGGGCCATGAAAACTTCTTTTTAATGATTGGTTTTTGAATAAATTTTATTTAACACTTCTTCTTTTACTTCCTTGTACGAAGTAAAGGAAGTATTGTGATCACGAAAAATTCCGGTTACTATATTTCAACGAAAATATCTATTTCAACAGCTATTGAATGCAATTTAACAATGTTTTTGCGTGACATCTGTACGTAAGAACAGAATAAAGGACTCTTTTCCCCAAACGATTTATAAAACTGATTTAAAATAGATTCAGAAGAGATATTTTCATGGTGTCTGTACATATGTATGAATGTGTCTCGCATAACCCAAAAACGAGTAGCCTTAGAACGTTGGAATTTTATATATAGGACTGCTATAGCATGTACTTGTGCACCCCAATTTTTGTTGGCAATTGGTCGCACCGACAGTATATATATATATATATATATAAATATATACATCAACTCGTCAGCACATATACGCCAACACATATATACACCAATTGGGCTTCGTCAGCTCAGTTTGTTTAGTCTTATATTTTGGTAAATTGCGCATTTTTTGCTTTAAAAATGATTGAATTATGTTGTTCTTATTTTCCGGTTAAGGTTTTTATCACCTTAGTTAACCTGGATGCAATAGCTGTATAATTGTGAACAATTTAAAAGCTGTTTAAGTGCGGCTAAGCCTAATTTTTTTTACCATGGCAGCCATATTTGTTTACACTCGAAATTTAGCAGAATAATAGACTTCTTTCCAGTCTAGACAAACTAAGCTTCGCAACAACAAAGATAATGTATTCTTTTATTATTGCAAATTAAACAACGCTTACGTAATTATCATTAAAGTTATTAAATTATCCCATGTATTGATTCAGCATAGCCTCCACAGCAAATTAAGTCAGTTTCTGCGCCTTCAGTGTCTTTTTGCCGAGTGAGACCAAAAGTAAACTTTCAGCTTTGTATACCAAAACTCTGTCTTCTTGCCCACTGGCCGAATTGCTCATTTTTGCGTACAAACTCTAATTTTAATTGTAAAAATTTTTCTTTAAATTGTTTTAACTGCATTTATGTTTTATATTTTTCTATACGTTTCAATTTTTAATAAAGATATTTTGAGGCTTTACATATTTTTGCCTTGTCGCGAAGTGAGAACTGAATTTATTGAATGAGAAATGTATCTCTAATGAAATTCGAGGAAATAAATTTAAATGAAATGCAGCAAAAAATGTGTATAATTTCATATTCTGTACTAAGAAGTCATGCGGTGTATACAACAGATTTTTTTTTAGTCAGTGTTCAATTTAGTCATTACTAAAATGATGAAATTATTATAACTATCCTTTACTAAAGCATTTTAATTACGTTAGAAAGTAAGCGAAAGATTAGAATAGAAAAGAAACACGCCAATGTGACAATCAAATTAGCTGAAACAACCTTGTATTTGGCGTACATTTACTAAAAACACTCACTGAGTGTTTTTAGTAAATGTAAGCCAAATACAAGGTTGTTTCAGCGAATTTGAAAGCGAAAGATTAATAAAAATAGATCTAACTAACTGAATAGTAGAATTAAGTTTTTAGTAAATCATAAAGGCACAGGAATTTTATGGAATTGGAAAGTAAAATTAGAATACATATCCGAAACAATTTTTTGAAGCTCTGAAAAGATATTGCTGCTTTTAGAACAAGCATGACATCTAACGAAAAGAAAAGAATTTTTATCTTTGTACGCAGCATAAAGCCTTGTATTTAGTTTTGAAATTATTAATAAAATGACCCAACTGTACTTCTGGAAAATAATTTCCTCTTTTTTGATGACCCAAGATTAGTAACAGGAAACTGGTCTTTCGAAACTGCGCCCAGATTATTTCCAGAACTCTGTTTCCAGCAAACGAAACTACTCAGTACGTGCTGTAAGCAAAACAGGATAAAAAAAATTGATCTTTTTGCGATGGCAAACATACGCCTTTCGCAGTATCTCAAAGACCTCAGAGTTCTTTAAAATGAACTAACTTATTCTAAGAAATTCCAAGGCAAATAAAAGTATCACCAGAGACTGATGCGTACGATTGCAATCACGCAATCACTTATCCAAATGTTAAAATTGCACCTGAAGAAAAAAGCTCCTGCAATATGAACATATTTTCCACAAATGTTCAAAAGATAATTCTTTGGCGGAATTTGTATGGGCTTGAAGGATATCTAACTTAGTTTACTTTATTATTGCAGAAATAGTAATATCAATAATTCACGTAAACTTTTTGTTATCAACATGCCCATACGCTGTATAGTGTTTTATCTTCTTTATCAGAGTTATGTCTAGCAAACATATTTCAGACGACCTAACTATTCGAAAAACCACTTAGGAATCGATTTCCACTACTACTTACTTCAAAATATAAAAACAATGGTGCCACGTTGACAAACTTTAAATGCGACAGAAAAAGGAAAATAAACAAAAGCTGCAAGATATTTAAAGCAGTTGATTAAGAAAAAAATGGAAGAAATTTCAAATTCGGTACACTTCTTGCTGACGCAGGTATTCGACACAAAATCTACAAATCGGTGATTTTGAAATGCAAGATTTTAATGGATTTTAAGCTTACATACCTCAATCCTTTTGATCTGGCTGCAATTTCTAGCTACTACATCGGAAAGACTAGAGCTATGTACACGGTGGGAAAAATTAAAGGAAGAACTAAAAATCCTCATAGAACTTGAATGACTTTGCAGCTAAGATGCTAAGAACATAGAATTTGCAAAAAATCTTCAATTTTTCATGCCCTACATATTTTTTAAATAATCCAGAATTTCTTAGTTTTGAAAAAAAAATAAACTTAAATAAGAACAAAAGAAATGTGATATAACGTGGGGTAAGGAAATATAGGTGTTAAAACGTTTAGAGATACATAGAATAGTAAAGTATGAAGTTACTCCTGCGAGAAGCAATCTTTGCAACGATTTTGCTCGCTGCATGCATTTAGTCTGTCCAGGAGTTCCAACTATAAAAACGTGTATTTACGATGATAAGTAACAATGTGCAGTTATGCCTTGAAGCTCCTGGAGAGCGCTGAGGACTAAAGTGGTGCGCGTAAGCGTCCTAGGGCGTCCCATGCACGTTCTCTCAGATTTAATTCGAAAAAGTATAAAGGTATTCCATCCGCTGAATTCCTTTGCCCTCAAGATAATCGGCCATTACTGCAGCGTAATGGAGACGAGCATTATTGTTTATTTTCAGGTAGTTATTTACGATAGCAGCCTAAACAACATGACGTACGGATCAAGAACCTCCTTTCCCTATATTTCAGGATTCATAGTTGCATTGGTAAAAATGTATAGGTAAGAGCTGTTATTCAGAATGATGCTCGCCCATACCACAATTCAGCCAACATTATAAGAAAGGCCAACATTATAACAACATTTCAGGCTATTTTGTGCGTTTTATTCCCTCCAGATTGTAGTACATCTGGAATCATTCTCCAGACAAAAAGGAGACTGGTCAGTAAAAATAACTCGGCTCTACTTTGTGGTACTCCAGTCACGCTTGACTTTGCACATCTGCAACCAGACACATTTCGCAGCCCCAAACGATTGGACACAAATTATAAGTTTCTTTGTATACAGCTTTCATTTACGCAACCTGTGACTCACGGTATATCTGAATTGTTGAATTTCTGTAGTTGCAGAGAACTTCCTTGCAGTCTGGGTTTACGTCAGTCGTCAGTTTTTTTACAGTCGTTGAAAGGTAACACTTTAATTAAACAATTTTTGTGATGCCGACCTTTATTATAACTGCAGCTTTCCATTAGCACTCACCAGGGTGCAAATGAGTTTGAAGAGTATTTAACGTAAGTGTTTTGAATTTTTGAGATAGTACTTTTGGTAAGACGCTTGCAGCTTTATTTTCTACCATCCAACTCTTCTTGTTAATATTACGGCATTAGACATTTAGCGACCCGAAGTTGAAACACGCAATTAAAGTTTTGAGCCAGCTTAGTTAAGCCAAATTTAAGTAGTCTCCGAATACGATACTTTTAAACTGTAAATTTAATTTCATGTTCTTTTACTATCCTTAAGTGGCGGAGTTTTAAGTACGCACATAAGTTGTGCTTTCTGTTCAACTGAAGCCTAAATAAAAAAAAAAAGTTATTATAACCTTCGAGCTTTTGTTGTATTATTTCAAACGGAGCGATAATTTGCTTTTAGTTAGTTAATTATTTCTTAGTGGGTGCCACTAAAAACTATTTTTAAATTTGAACGTGCGATAAAATGGCTGAAGAAAGAAAGATCAAGAAACAATAACCAATTTTAGTGCCGTCATCTAAATAATAAATAGATAATTATCGTATACTACATGATTACCGGATGTTCTTACATCCGTTCTAATTTGGGCCTCGGTACAACTTATGCGGATGGTCCTAACAGCCTGTTTTTTCTTACCAACGAATCAACGTTTGCTGGGCTCCACTGTACAAGCTTCGAATCAAAGACGCTTCGGTTTACAGAGTTGTTTATTCTAAAAAGCATGGTGGATGCCATCTAAAAAGAAGATGTAATCAATCAATAAATAAATGAAATACTTCTGAAGACAAATTAAACTTTGTCCAATTTATATTTCTTATATTACAATAAACAAAAATTTTGAAAAATTTTCAAATTCAGAGTTATTACAAAGAAATGCATCGCAAATCTTTCCTAGTTTCGCTTCGTTGTTCATGTAGTGTCATAAAGTTCAGTGTATGGACATCAGATTCGTTTTTCAGTGGTTCAAAAACAGGAGATTTTTATTAAATAATGTAAATAAATTAGTAATGTTAATATTTGCCTTGGAAATATGTATGATTAATATATAAAGTCGTTTTAATCTTCTGTGTGTTATGCATTTAATGTCGCACATGTAACTATATTATAAACATGGATATTCTACTAAGGAGTTTAGAGACATGGGACATTAAAGATTAAATTCAAATCGGCGCCGTTATGACGTTACGTATCGAAGACAATATAAATTAACTGTTCAGATTTCGAATTTCCTCAGATTGCAATGGCACATTATATAACAGTTCGGTAAAAGCACGATATAAATTACAAGAGTCATCATACTATATCAGCTTCTTAAGCATAAAGACTGTAATCCTATTCACCGCAAATAATTGCTTCTACAGAAGCGTGTTCTCTTCGGAAGCTTCAGGAAAGTTAAAGCGGCCGAAAAGTGGTCGAAAAGAACAAAAATCTGAAATTTGAAAAGTTGGATAGTGGGGCCATCTAGGGGAGAAAAAACGTGCTACTTATGAAATATCGTAAGATTAAATTTAAATTGATAGAAATGGATAGTAATTTACGACAAATCCTACTTTTTTGATATATACGATAATTCCTGCATCTGAGAAAACGTGTGCAGCTTACCGTCATAATTTTATCTTGTAAATTTTAGTAAAATAATGTTTACCACTGTTTAAAATTACCATCTGAAAATAATATTTTCATATTCTAAACAACAACAAAACTATCAAGAGAATATTTTTCACTCATATTACAGTTCCATGCATAAACATTATTCTTAAATTGCTATAGAATCTTGTCTGTGAGAAGATGCAATCCTAATTCTTGTCAGAGCGTCATACACATAGTAATTTTTCACCTCATTCGTACTCATCATATAAAACAATTTTTATAAGGTATTTCTTCCCCACCTTCTCATCCTTTCGTGCTGTAGTGGTCAGCACATTGGGCGCGTATTCCAAAGGTCCATGGTTTGAGTCCCGGCGAAGGCGCTGTTCATTTTTCTTCTCTCCTGCTCCCAAAAACATAGTAATTTTAAGTGAATTTCTTCAAGATGTTATTGTGATAATTTTTTTTAATAGATTAAAACTAAGCACAGGCGAACTAGCCACTTAAAGAAATAAACATATACTTAATTGTCATATAAATAACAACTGAGCTGCTTGGAAAGCTGTTGGTGATGATATGAATTTCTGACAAATAATAGAAATTTGTCGCAAATAATGCAAGAAGTCCTAAGCAACTGCCGCAAGCTAGGATTTGAAAATTCACTTTCTACACTCTCTTCGAGATTCGTCCCCCAAAAATTGCGAATGGTGAGATAAGAACATTGCTTTGGGATTTAGTTCTTGGCTGTTCCTTTTATTACATTCCATCAGGATATGCGTAAAATGTAGCAGAGATATCAAAGTTGATGGAGCAGTGACATGACGGATGCCTATTGCTGTTTCCATTCAGAGAAAATGATACCCGCGGGAATATTTCTTCCTTTTTGGATTTATTTTAGGTAAACTGGAACAAACAGCACATGTTCTATATAAGTGGAATTGGGAGCTATTCATTTGCAAGCTAGAATGGGTTCTCTACGTTTTTCTCCCCTCAGTGAAATGAATTTCTCTTCATGCCGCCCAGCCGGTATAGTGGTTAGCGTCACTGACAGCCGTGCCGAAGGGCGTGGGTTCGAATCCCGGAGAAGGCATGGATGTTTGTAATTGTATAGTGTCGGTGCTGCATAGTAACACTCTAAATATGCGTCCGGAAGACCCTCGGACCCGTGTCCCCCAGCGGTGCTCTCCATCAAAATTGAGGGCGGAACTGAACCAAATCACACTGTCACCTTTTAGGTGCTCAAGGCTGTTACCAACGATAGCCATAATCTCGTCCATAATCTTGTGTTCCTAGCCACGAGGAATTTCGTGGGCTTGGCCTGACTACGTCGGAAGAGTGAGCATAAGCAACAACAACAATTTCTCTTCGTAACAAGCGGACTATGGGACAGATTGTTGAAAGTTTAGTTTCGTATCAGTACATCAATCAATGTTCACTAATATAGTAAGATAGATCAACGTTTTCATTTCCTATTTAATATATTAAATAAAACTTGAATACTTAGTAAATTACAGAGTCTTCAAATGCAGCATTGAGGTCAAACTGAAGTTTCTTAATGGTGACAGTGATTTATTCAAATCTGTTTCACCTTCTCTGCTAAATAAAAGTATTATCTGCCCAAATTTTATATTCTCATACCCATATTAGTGACTGAACTAGAATTACGTGTTAACAAAATTATAATATTATACCCTTGTTGATAGCATATCTATCCACTGCATCTCTTGCCAGCAAAATTAGAATAATTGTAACACTTTTCCTAGATTTCAGGATTCAATGTACAGTTCCATGCATTCAGTCTATAATAATATTATTACAAATTCCGTATACATGTAAATATTTATAATAAAATTATATGTAAATTGTCGCATCTCTTGTAAGTAGTATCAAGAGCATTAGAAAGTGAAGCACTGCCGGAAAAATAGGGTTACAGGGGTAAGTCCATTTAACACTGAGGTAAAGGACTATCTTGCTTAATTGGCCAAATTGGCGATGATTTTTGGCGACAACTTTTATCGCTAAATTTGCCAAGCTTGGCGACTATTTGGTGACATTTTGGTCTGATCCCATTGTAATTGGTCCCTGTGCAACTGTAACTGTTTATTCCTTCCAGCAATTTTGAGAAATTGAGGGTACTAGAAATTTCTCGGCAGATGTGGAAAACTATATCAGACCGGAGGGAGCATCAGTTTCAGTTTAGAGTATTGAGAGATCACTGTGCTATCTTAGGCATGTGGGACTTTTCGCATTCATTGCCTTGTGTTCAACGCTGAGTACTTTGAAGTGTCAACTACTGATTGTGTTCTGTCATACTGAGAAGAGCTGTATGAGTACTTTTGTGCGAGAAGTTCCAGAACTGTAAAGTGTCTTTATTAGGCCAAAAAGGCAGTATCCCAGAAAGGCTATTAGTCTCAAAACGGCATTTTGTCGCGCTTCGCTATGAACGCGAATCACTTTTTCAATTGGTGCCACCAAATCATCACATTGCGAAAAAACGAAGGTACCTAGAGCCATCAAATTTTGAATAACGTAATCCTCCACCCAAACACAGGCACCTGGAAGCCTCAATTTTGAATTTTGAATTTGTTTTATTATCCATTTCATATTTTGTAAAACTTTAACGAATATTTAACTAACAAACTCAATGGTTTCAAAGCAAGCAGTTGCAATCTCCAGCGCGCGAGACTGTCTGTCGGAAATTAAAAATATGTACTGCTTTAAATATTTTTAGCCCAAGGGAAGATTAGTCCAAATGTTTTCGAAATGTGTATGTCTATGTAAACGTAAAAAACCTCCTTTTGGGCGTAATATAAAATCTGTAACAGCAAAATCACATAATTTTCAATGCAGCGTATGTTTAGAATTCCTGAAGAGTGTTAAGTGTTGTTCTTAATTTTTTCAATCCTTTCTCAGTTATTATGTCAATGTTCAGTCTTGTTAATAAGGTGACTTCCAAAGCATTTTTGACTTTTTATTATGAACTTCTTTATTAACTGCATTTATTAAATATCACTTTCTCAACACATGCGCCTCATAAAATTCAACAGAAAAAATCATAAAATATTTAAAAACAACACATCTTCAAAATTCCCGATATAATGCTAAATGCAACCATACACTTGTTTTTCGTATTCGCTGTATTATTTCTTAAAAAATAATATATGGCGATAACATTTGATGGCAGCATCCTTTTATTCGAAAAGTGATTAGGACAGAAGAAGGTGGAGACGAATAACACCCGTCGTGCTATGATTTACAAGAAATAAAAAAATAATAAAATGCAACGAAGCGAATGCAGCTTTCATCAAACAATAAATGTTAGTTGTTTGAGACAAGATTTAACATTTGTTTTTCTTATAATATCATAATCCTTGCATTTCAAATCAATGGTTGCGTCACTGAAAATCGTTCTACGTGCGATGATTTGCACGCATGCTGTAGACTACCCAATTTCTCTATGTGCTAGAATAGGGTTATAGATTTAGCTTAAATGTCATCACTGCAATCGCTCCTATATAGAATTCTCCTACAGCGTGAATTTCTATGTGCAGCGACAACTGCTGCAGATATTTTACGCTAGGAAGGCGATATCAAGATTTAGTATACAATTCCATATAATATTATTCAGAGTATGCTAAATAATATTATATGGAATGTAATGAATAATGTTATTGCTGAGGTGAGAGGCTTATGTCTATTACCATATTCAATGGAATAATATTCTGGAATGAAATTTTAAAAGACAAATGATAAAATTTGGTAGACCTTTCGTTGCTTTTCAACTGAAACCATGAAAATTTCATAATAACCTCATAATTTCATAATTCATAGAATGGAAAATGAAATTTACCCAATTTTAAATTTCGTTTTCGAATGTAAGGACAAAAAAGAGCAACAAGACATATACACACTGTTCGCACATTTTTTAGACGATTTTGCTAAGCGGTAATAAAAAATCGTTTGCTGCAAAAGAAGTAATTGCATTTGCACTATCTTTTTAAAAGTCAAAATTATCGTATGTGGCTTGAAAGTTTTGTTTTTATTCAAAATCGCGAATTTAACTAAGCAGTGGTTCGAAGGCTACATTTACGCTCTTTCCGAAGAGAAATATGCATACTCCGTTATCCAAGACTCCGTTATCCGTTATCTAAAGCGTCGATAGGTAATATCATCAACGAGAAAGGGAAAAAACGTCAAATTGGAGCCTCAAGTGGGACAAAAATTCCAAATGAGTATCCAAGGAAAAAAAGGACATCTTCGACTATTGCAAAGGTACGTTGTTTAATGTTAAAAGAAAATTCCCTTAGTCAAAGGACAGTTGGAAAATCATTAAAATGCTCGGTGTCCATTGTAAACAAAATGATAAACGTCGATTTAAATCTTAAGAAAGCGAAAAAACGCAATGTGCATCGTCTTCTTCCAAAGCATATCGCTCGACGCAGGATACGCTGCAGAATTCTATAAGAGAAACACTTATCCAAAAAATGGAAAACAATTGTCACAATAGATGAAACATGGGTGTATTTAAATGACTGTAACAAAAAAAGAGCCATTTATTATCATAAAAGGGGAGAAAAAAATTTAAGTACATGGTTCAAAGAATCGAAAGAATGTTTTTCTAAGGGATTCATGATTGTTGCTGGTTTTTCTTATAATGGCAAGTTAAAAATAAACAGAGTGCAAAAAAAATGTCAAAATTAACTCCAAATACTATCAGGAACATATTTTCTCGCCAATTTTTCGGAATGAAATACCATCGCTTTACCCACAGTGCCATCCATCTGTGAGACTCCATCAGGATAAAGCTAGCAGTCACACATCAAAATCCACTGTAAATTTCCTAAAAGAAATGGAACAAAAAACTGGTATCGAGGCCATACCCTTCACTGATATCCCTACTAAATATCCCGATGTGTCACCTATGGATTTTTGGGCTTTCGGACTTTTAAAAACTGCATTATCCAAACGTTGTCCCAAAACCCTAACAGGACTCTGGAAAGCTGTTCGGGAGGAATGGGATAGAATACCTCTTCTGACATTTTCTGACAAAAGGCATTATTATCCTGGAAATTGCGGTGTCGAAAGATAGTTTAGAATAAGGCATGTCAAATAGAACATTTAAAACACAAGAATTTTATGTAATTTAGTTTTGTGAATACAATATACATCTCTAAAAAAATGTGCGAACAGCCTCTGTATTATACATCACTGCATAAAGAAAATGCACTCACTGAAAAGGAAATATTTAACAAGGAACATCCTTTGAAAAAAATCACAAAGCATGCAATAAGAGTTACGATCTATACTAAAAAAATGTTAATAAGTAATATGATCTTTAAAAAAACACACACACACACAAATTTCGCAGCGCCGATTTATAATATTTATGCGAATTTTGTACAGAATTTACATGATAAAATTCTACTGCTCCTTAAATGCATTTATTTTGCAAATTGGATGATCTTAGGTATATATTAGAAGGACAATGCAATCTAAAAATTCTCCCGCTAAAGCTCTTAAATATGTTCACCTGGGGTTTTAAAACATATTAAAGATAGGCTAGTTTATTTTCTGGAAATCCATACTTTTCGAATACTTAAAGACGAACATTGCCTGCGTGAGGCTGTGCATGCATCATCATTTATTTAAAAGGAATTCATTGCAGAAGACTTTATTAAGAAGTTTCAAACATATATCATAGCTCTTATCTTTATCTTTATATCTCTAAACATTTAAGAAACCATAAAAACATTTCTTATAGGAAATTTTGATTATAAAATCATTTAGCATAGGGTATTTTACTTATAATATCATTCATTGTATCATTTGGGGAATAAAAGCACTTCTTATAGTGATTTTAGAGGACAAAAATATTCATCCTGAAAGACACGCATATCTGCAGGCATTTGATACGAATCTGCTCCAAATCATAATTTCTCCACCTTTAAACTTAGGTTGTTCTAGAACGATGTTGTGAAAAATCTATTGTCTTTCTTTTCCTAGATCTACCCTCAACAGAATAAGAAAGCCGTAATAGAATAGTATTCGAAGTAATAGAATTTTATTCGAAGAAATTAAGCTTTTCAATTGGTTAATGAATGGAAATGACCTTCCGCTATAGTTTTTAAATGCTCTACAGATATCTGCGATCCACGCGGGAAATTTTTAGCAGAGATGTTCGAGGATAAAATACTTATAATAATAATGTGAGGCATTAATTATTATGGTGCTGAATTATTAGGGAATGCTGTGAAATAGTACAACAAATTAGTATTTTAACTTTTAACTACTAAATTATTATGTCCTGCAGGTGCTGATGATAATGCACCACAGTAAAACACAAAATTTCATATCTGGAAGAGGAAACATACAAATGTACCGAATACATCATTTTTTTTGTTGTTGTTGTTGTTGTATAAAGGGAAATTTAGGAAACTATATAGGCAGAAAGCTAAAAACATTTATATACTACACTTTTGAAAGTTTTTTTGCATTTAAAGACATACTGTTATAGGAAAGACCGGGGAATTCTTTGAGAGGAATTCATAAGTAGATAAACAAGTACCATTTGGCATCTCATTCAGAAGACAACAATGATCTGAGACATATTTTTAGCGATTTATGGAAAAGTAGTCAGACGTTCCCCATGACGGTGAAATGTCCTCAAAAGTGTTCCACATTTGAAATTTTTAGCTGCTTTAGTTTCAGATTTCTCAGAGCAACCCGTAATAAAACGTAAATTAAAATTATGTACAATGGAAATATGTTTTACTTACTAAGTTATATCGAATTGATACATAAATGAAGAAAAAGCCCATAATGTATGCATCAGTTCAATTACGACTGATGCTCCCGTAAAACATGCACTGACATCTAGTGAGAAAAAGAGTAACTAATCTAGTATTCAGCTCTCAATCGTCAAAATATTAGTTTCTTTCGTTATTAGCTCAAGACACTAGGCTTGAAACACGATTTGGCGTTGATGCCCCTGAAATATGTTGTCAACTGTAAATGCATAGTTTCATTTTCTATTCGAGTCTGTTGCCACTCGGCAGAATATAAGATATTTATCTTTTAGATTTAATGTGCTTGTTATTGACTAAGAAACTAAGCCAGTGGTGTGCAAACGGTTTTTCCTCAAAGGCTGCCTTTAAGTAGCCTCGTGCCTTGCGAGCATTCGATGTTTTATGCATAAAAAATAACAAAAATATATGATTTTACTGAATGATTTTGTGTTTCCAAACAATAAGGAAAATTCATACCAACCAACGAAAATCTGAAGAAAATCCACTAATTCCTAAAATGCAAACGCAGTATAGCTTCAAACTAATTTTATTCCAGATTAGATTAAAAATAAAGAAAGACACATATTAATAAACTACTTACAAATACAAGAAAATATAACTGCTAAATTGCCAAATGTTTCATTCAGTTCTGCAATAATTCATTGATTTGCTATGAATGAGATATTTGATTATTATGCTCTAGAATCAATATATTTGTATACTCTCTTTTTATTATTTTAAGTTGCGAAAAAATCTGCTTACAGACGTATGTTGACCCAAAAAATGTTTCATTGTTAGTGCACACTTAAGTATACTTTTGTATTTAATAGGGATCATTAGTTTGATTTTCGGTGCTTTTGCGTGTTATATAAGAACAGCAATAATCTCTAATTCAACCTTCCTTTTGTTATATGTCTAGTTCTAAGAAAGGAATTTTTGTGAACAATTAAATGGGATACATAGAAAACATGTCTTGGAAGCTTCTTTTAAATTCTGAGCTAAGTAACAGAAAGTTTTCAACATACTTAGATGGATCATTCTCCAGAAAAAATTCCTGGTCTAGGATGGCAGTAAATGAGGGAAAATGTTGACAGTCTTTCTCCAATAAGTTGCCGTTCTACAAATCTGTTTTATCTGAAAAAGCATGTATTGAGCTTATAAGGTATTACACCCGCCTTCTTAGCATGCCTTCGTGGTGTAGTGGTCAGCACGCTCGTCGCGTATTCGAGAGGCCTGTGCTTCGAGTCCCTTCGAGAGCATTGCTAATGTTTCACGTTTCCAACTTAAAAAAGTACTTAATGTCTCTACAGTGGCTCACGAACTAAAAAAGGCGGTGGATGATGATTCTCCACCACCAGGAATTGGCGATTGGCTCCTTTAATCCCAGGTCGACATTTAAAAGGAGGAGTATATAAGGTATTTCTCCCGCCTTCTTAGCATGCCTTCGTGGTATAATGGTCAAGCACACTTGGCGCGTATTCGAGAGGTCCGTGGTTCGAGTCCCTGCGAGGGCATTGTTCCTGTTTCATCCCCCTGCTTCCAAAAATTCTAATGTCTCTACAAGCTTATAATTTTCGGTACTTATTTTCCTTTTACTTGCAACATGGTGGTTAGGTCACTGAGTTCTGCAAGGCTATAACTTAAAAATGCCCAATCAACAAGCTACTCCATGTCATCTAATTTTCGTTCATAATTGTCTTTGGATATGAGAAAAAGTTTTTATCTCCGACAGCATTCCAGCAAATCTTGTTAAAACTTTTCTCGACTCAGACACCTTACTTCTGCATGCTATACATAAAAACAATAGTCCTCCAAGGACAAGGACTGTACGGAATATTAAATTATACGCATTTTTGCGCATTTTCTTTAAACTCATTTCCTCGAATTTCATTAGAGATAAATTTCGCATTCAATTACAGTTCTCACTTCGCGGCAACGCAAAAATGCATAACACCTCAAAATATCTTCATTAAAAAAAGCATAAAACACCAAATACAGTTGAAAGAATAAAATAAAACAATTTTTACAATTAAAAATAGAGTTTCTACGCAAAACAAGCAATTCGGCCAGCAGATAACAAGGCAGATTTTTCGGTGCACAAAAATGTAAGTTTAATTTTGGTCCCATTCGGCAAAAAGACACTGAAGATGCAGAAGCTGAATTCACTATTCTGCTAAGTTTCAAATGTAAACAAATACGGCTGCTATGGTGAACAAAAATTAGGCTTAGCTGCACTTAACAACTTTTAAATTGTTGATTATTCTATAACTATTGCCTGCAGATTAACTAAAGGCATAAAAACTTTAACCGGAATATAAAAACAACAAAATTCAATCATTTTTAAAGCAAAAAATGCGCAGTTTACTAACATATGAGGGGGGAAAACTGAACCGAGTAACAGAGTTGGTATATATATATATATATATGTCATGTTTTCGGAACACAGTCGAAATGGTAGAGTCGTAAGGCGAGAGCAAAGAGTTCATACCAAACTAAATTTAGCCAATTAACATTGTTTTTTGCAGATTTGCAGGCACACTAGACTAATTTCTTGTAGACAATATACTCTTTAATCATAGCAATTACCATAATTTCTTATATAGCCAAATAAAAAAGTGCTACGTCATTTCAGCCAGGAAAGCATAAGCGGCGCAGATGTGCTTGCAGGGCAAAAGTCAGGAGAAAAGGAACGTAGTAACTGACTGATTGATATGGTTATTGCCGGATTACCACACTGTGTGCGGTTTTTTCGGCTCGTTCATGTTTGCCACTTGGGCGCATCAGGTAAATCTATCTGCCCTTAGTACCCCGAAGGGAGCCGAGGAGGTGGTGTTAAGAGCGGACTGAAGCTTCGCGCGGTGAATAAACAAAGCGATCATAGACAGCAGGTGATGGGTGTGTGTATCGTCCTTAAGTGTGGGATGAAAAGCACAAAAGCAAACGAACTTAAATGCATGTAAATTACAACAAACAAATTCAAACCAATTAAGGGGTCTCATACCTTCTAAAGAGTCGTGATGCATGCTGAAAGTGTGTCTGTCTCGACTAATCATAAGATTTTAAATACTTTTTCAAATTACACAAAAATTTAAATGCCATTTAAGATCTGTTTCAATTCTAAGAAAATCATAAAATAATCCCCTTCATTTAATTACAAAAAATAATATAATACATTTAATATAAGAAAACTTTTTTTAAAAAAAATTATGTTACTTTACGATCCGTAAGATAACTAAATTTAGAATATAGGTATTGGCTTACAACTTGCTTTAAAATGATCCCAAAACTACATTCTATAGAATGAATTAACAATACAAAAATTATTTTAACATGAATATTTTATAAATTATGCAAATTTGAAGAAAAAAGAGAAATATCATAAATTTATAGTTATTTACTCATTAAAAATAACCTAAATGTGTAAATAGCTAAATGATATTAATTCATTCTATAGATAATATAACTATATATACACAGGATAAAAATTAGGCTTATACGTGCAATAGTTTTTTTTTAATCTTACGGATCGTCATGGAAATTAAGATGCATTTTCTCAAAACACTAAAGTTATAATTATGAAAAAGAAATTAAAATAAACTTACATGACTAAAATTCACCAGCTTGATAGTAAACACCTTCTACTGATAATAATTGTTCATTTTTTTTTAATTGTTCCAAGCGTTTTTTTCTGCGAGCCTCTAATGTTCGGAAATCATTGCGAATTTCAGCAGTTCGAACTCTTTCTATGTCGGCTAAATTTGCAGCAGTAAATGCAAGAGTACCAGGATTTATGCCCAATTCGTTTAATGTATCCATGCGACCTCTATATCCATCATTAAATGCTATGACAGCTTCAAAAACTGCAACTTCTGCGACTGTCTTTCCACAACCAGAAATTTTTGGACAAAATTTCCAAACAATCGAGTTGAAACTCTCATTTTGATTTTGAGTCTTGCCGCTGAGACACCGTTTGAGTAAACTTGGTGCAGATAAATCCGCATACACAGTTTTAATTTTTTTCATCACTTCTACAGGTACAGTAGGTTGATGATGGAAACTCTCTTCATTTGAATCAGAACAGGCCACACGTTTGTTATATTTGCACCACGAGTTTTCCCCTTGTGGGCAAAACATATGCATGGGCTCTTCATCAGTAGAAGACATATGGCAATACGTAGCCCATACAGCTTCTCTCATGCTCTGTAGCGAATGGGTATTAGAGCGAATAGCATTCCCATAATAAACAGTAAGTTTATCAATTATGCTATCCGTCAAACGACCTTTTCCACTAAGAGTCTTTCCATCATTCAGCTTTATGCCACGTAACTGTTGTTTCAGTTTTCTCAAACGTGTACCCATTCGCTTCTGTACATGGCCTACACATTCAAGTTTTTCCACTGGAATTTTACCATATGGGCACAGTTTCGTTATTTCCATGAAGGTTTTGGTATCCCCATCACCGAGATATTTGACATATCGCACATTCCTAGTTTCTTCGGAACGTAAGAAAATTCTTTTCATACCTATAACCTCCATGGAACCTGAACTTCCAGCATGATTCTTTTTGCAATCATGATTTGATGCTGCAGAGCTTTCACATGCTTTGCAAAACGAAGAGAGTATTTCCACATCAATTACTTTCCCACTTTCCAAACCAATCACACTGCATACTCCAATTTTAGATGTATGCCCACGAGTCTTCCATGTACCATCTCCACTCACACTTATATCATTAGCACCGCTAATTGCTCTTTCTTCTTCAGCAGCAGTTTTCATTGATCGCATGGCAACAGTGTGGGTGGCTTTTTTTATTTTTTTGGTGATGACATCGAAGCTCTTTTGTGCAATTGGTGGTAACATATTCATAACACCACAAAATGTTTTCAAGCTGGCTAATCCTTGGCCTATACACCTCATACCATAAACTAACCTAATGTTAATATGAGGCACACTGTTCTTATATCCTTGCATAGGGCAACTGTTTATTTTTTGCACAGAATTGCAGTTCAAACAGTTTACAGAAAACACTGATGAGCTACCACGAATTGATTCTTCAGTAAAACTTACTTCTGAATGGCATATTTTGCAGCACAATGATGTTGCAAGAGCTGCAAATAAAATTCCAACATCGATAAATCGATATCCTTGCAAATTACTGTAATTATCTGCATCATTCACATGATTAGAAGTCTCTAATTTCAGCTTTTTAGCAGATGCTGACTTGCCTTCATTCACAACAGAATCACTTTTCTTATGGCCATGATAGCGGCGTTTTTTGCTTCTATAGCCGACAGATCGATTATATTCTTTACCCATCTCAAAAGGATTTAAATAATTTAAAAAGTTAAAGATAATAATAGAAAAAGCAGTCAAAAAATCAAATATATCGCTGAGCACATGCATATACTGATCAAAGATATCAGCACGTTTCTAGCATTCAAATTATTTCACGATCAAAATAAAGCAGAGTTGAGGAATTTTCTTCCTTCCAGCGAGTTGGGGAAAAGAATAATATGGTTGTGTGGCTCCTTATCTAGCATTTCGCATAGCAAAGATAACGCTTTTCATAGATAAAGCTGAATAGAACAGATGCCAAAGTAGTAAACAGCTGCATCGGCCACGCCCCCCTCCAATGTAAACATTGCCTTATCAGTAAAGTGTGTCAACTTGTTTTAGCTATATTTTTTGTTCTATTGCGAATTTTTTAATGCGGTTTTTTTAATGTGTTCAGAATACAATACGGAACAAAATTAAGTCATAAAATTTTTTTCGTTTTTTTGATGGATTTACAAGGTATGAGACCCCTTAAAGGAAGAATAATGAAGAAAAATATTTACAATATGTACACTATACAAGATATTGCACTCGGGAACGCCTTTAGGTAGGGAAATTTGAGTTATTTGAGAGGTGGGCCGCAAGGGGTTGGATGTTACAGTCCTCCTGTAGAATTGTATTGTTTAACGTATTTAAATTTGCTAAGTGAGCGCAGTTAAGAGCCTTCGTGTAAAAATTTCTATTGAGCTTATAAAGATGCTGCTCGATAGTGCTGAGTTTCATATCTCTGTGCAAAGTAGCATTGCTGACGTAGTAGGGAGCATTGTTAATCATGCGTAGAATTCTATTCTGTATTACTTGTATACCGTGGAGGTCTCTCGCGCTTGCCGTTTCCAGGCAGGTGAGGCGTAGGTAATGATGGGTCTTATGTTAGTTATGTACGCTAGCCGCTTCCTTCGTAAATCTAACTTTGAGAACTTATTAAGCAGGGGCTTTAAGCTGTTAATTAAGGCGAAGGCCTTTTTCCTCACACGAGTGACGTGGTCATTCCAAGTTAGCTTCTGATTTAGCACTACCCCAAGGTATTTAGCTTTTGCAACTTGTGGAACCTCTTCGTTAAATAGGTAGTTTTTTTTAATTGAAGTTCGCGTGTGCTTCCTTCTAATAATGAGCAGTTGTGACTTCTGCGCATTTATTGAAATCCTCTAATTTGTGCGCCAGGGTTCAATGTCTGGCATAGTGTCCTGTAGCTTTTTAACAGCGTGATTTGCGTTAACAGACTTCCCAACTAAAGCTGTGTCGTCTGCATAACATCCTAAAACGTTGTTCCTGTCCAGGCGGGTGCGCGAAAAGTCGGAAACGTAAAGTAGATATAATATGGGCCCTAGAATACTTCCCTGTGGAATACCGGCGTTAATTTTTCTAGTGTCAGAGGTGTCAGTACCGATGGAGACAGAGAAGCTTCTGTTAGTAATGAAGGAGGTGATGAGCTCTACCATTTCCCTGTCGAAATTGAAGTTAATTAGCTTGTAGATAAGCCCCTCATGCCAGATGCGGTCGAAAGCTTTCGCCATATCTAGCATGAGGATGGCAACATTTTGTCTGTGGTGTAAGGCATCTCCGCAAAATTCAACAAGCCTTACTAATTGCTTGGAAGTACATAACTTAACGCGAAATACGAATTGCTCGGGTGGTAGTACATTTAAATAGGGTTTCAGCCAATTCAGAATGATGCGTTCGTAAACTTTTCCCAATCCTGAAAATAAACTAATGGGCCTGTAGCCCTCTGGCCTAGTGGTGTCCTTTCCTGGTTTAGACAATAATATTATTTTGGCGTGTTTCCAGGAATTGGGGAAGTAGCTGATATGTAGGCAGGCATTTATGATGTTTGTGTATTTGGTAATCATGTTCGTGGGTAATCTCTTGATTGCGATGTTGCTAATTGCATCGTGTCCAGGTGCTTTTCAGGCCTTAAGTTTCTTTATTAATTCTTTAACTTCAAATGGGGAGGCATATTTTACCTGATTTCTGACGATGTGGGAGTTCAACCTGTCTTTAACTTTGTAACAGATGTCGTACACAAATTCAGTGTCACGTGGTGTTCTGTTCGGCATGAACGGCAAGTAAGCAGCGAGAACGGCAGCCTTATCTTATTCGTGATTGCAATGTTATCGTCCGAGTAAATGGGCCTAGAGTTGGTGGAAGTTCGTTTGAGACTTTTAATAAAGGCCCAAAATAAGCGGTCCATAGAATTAAGACTTAGAATCTTCTCCTCCCAGACATCATTTCGGTGCTGGTCAATTAGTTTCTTAATTTTCTTATTGAGCCGGTTTAATTGGGCTTTGACTTGTGGGCTCCAGGTAAGATGCCAACTTTTACGAAGGCGATTGCGTTCCGTGATAAGCTCCTTGATGTTCCTGTGGAGTCGCTTAGCGTAATTTTCTTTATTAATGACTCGTGAGGAGTTGTTGATGGAGTCCATAAATTTGTTAATTGCGTTATCAATATCTTTTCTGCTCTTTAAACAGCCTAAGATTGGGGGATTATTTTGAAGTAAATCTGAGTAAAGATCCCAATTAGTAACTTTGATTTGCTCCTTGCTGTCAATTCTTAAGGTCATCAAGGGTAACAAGCACAAGGATGTGGTCGGAAGTAAGCTCGTGCATGATTTCGAAAGTCATGGTAATGTCAGTATTGGTAAGCAAAATATCAAGAATGTCTACTCTATTGGGTTTGCTGGACCTGTAAGTATATTCTGCTGCCACGTTAATAGTGACAGGATTCTTTTGGAGAAAGTTGTACAGAGTTTTCCCATTCTGGTTCGTGTAGCGGCAGCCCCATTCAGAGTTCTGCGCATTTAAATCGCCGGTGGTGTTTAAAAGCTGATCATTCGGGCAGAAACTAGAGTTATCATTATCATTTAAATGAATAGTGGGTGGGTTATATGCCGATGTAAAGTAAATGATACCGTAAAAGGGGATGTGCACAGCTACTGTGACCGCCTCGTGACCATTGCTTCTATTTTCTTTAATTAAGCAAGACTGGAGAGAAGTGCGTATATAGAATATAGAAGTGCGTACCCCTCTCCTCGATGACTCCTTCTGTCGCACCTCTCCAGGCGGTAATTAGCGATGTTAATGTTCCTACTAGGCGTAGCAAATGTCTCCGTAATTAGTGCAATATCAACATTATAAGTTGCGAAGAAGTTGAGCAATTCCATGATTTTGTTGAGAATGCTACAAGCATTCCAGTATGTTAATACAATAGGGACTTTGTTAAGGTTGTGCTTGCCCATTATTTTTAGGTTCAGAGTTTTGGTTGTCGTTATTTATATTTTTAACTTGTCTTATATGTTTGGAAAGGAAAACGCCGGAGCTTTTGATTAAGGCTACTAACTCAACAAGGTCAGCGCAAACTTTCTTAGCTTCACTGATAGTGTCGGTGTAGATTCCAGTTGATAGAGCTTGAGCGAAAGTTTTATTTTTGATCACACGGCTGGCGTATGTCTTTGGTTTTTCAGTTTTAGTATTTGCTTCTTAGGGAATTTTTCATATCCCCTAAAATTGGAGGTGTGAGCTAAATTACAGTTGGCACACTTTGGAGGCGTGTTTTTGTTTTTGTTTGGGCGTTCGAATGAGAAATGACTGTCGGCACATCTAACGCATTTGGGAGGGTGATTACACCCAGTTTGGGTGTGGTAGAAGCCCTGGCACCTGTAACATTGCAGGGGTTCCAGCTCTTCCTTTATAATGTTCGGCTTTGATTCTTAAACCTAATAAGAATTATTCATTAAAGATTTCGGCCGATTTGTCGTTCTTAGGTCGGGAGATGAGAAATAATGGTAATTTGGTGGTTTCACCGTTTCTACGTCGTGTCATTTGTTTTACTGACGTGATGGTGTAATTCTTAGCTTCTAGTTCTGATTGTATTTCGGCGGGCTCATCGTCCCGTAGTAAACCTCTTATTACTTTTAAGTCCTTATCTTGAGGTAAAGTATAACAATGATATTCAATGTTAGCTTCTCTCAGTAATTTAATTGCTAGTCTGTAGTCTTCGGCATTGTTTGTGTAGATTTTTATATCCTCAGTTATTGTGTTGAGTAAAAATTCTATGTTATTTTCTCTGAACATGAGTCTGACTCTGCTGCATTATTTACTGCTCACTTTAATAATGATGGGTGGGATTCCGTTCTCTTTAGTAAAGTCCCTTTCGGTAGTTTGTTGTTTATCATCAGGTATTTGAGTAGTGGGTACCTCAGTACTATTTGTTCACGTTTGGTTGTCATTCTGACTAGTGCTGGCCGTACTATCAACATTATTTACTTCATTTGTAGTACTAGCGGGTTGGGTCACTTGCTTATTTGTCACAATGTTACTATTAATTGCTACTTCCAATTTTTTGCTTTTAAGCAAGTTCTTATTGTTATTCCGCGTCCTAACTGCTTCATCCCCTCGACGTATGGCACAAAATTCGTCCTCCGAACTTGTGTCCTTGTCTAAGGGTATTTCTTTTCTATTGTGAGTTTTATCTAAGTTAATTGGATTACGGGATCTTTCATTGTCTCTACTAGGCTCTATGCCCTCTTTATTGTTTGCATTTATATGAGCACGTGGCTCGTCAATACTCAATGTTTCCTTAATAGGTTTATCATAATCCTCAATGTTAGTTTCATAACTACTAAGCATAAATTGGAAAAACTTAAAGAATTTAAGTTTTCTATCGTCCAAATCACCTAGTTTTTGTTCATGTTCGTATTCCGGAATGATTTGCTGCAAAAACGCTGTTACTCTATCCATGATCGCATAAGTCCAAAAACTATCCAAATCCAGCGCCTGAAAAATCGCATGCAAACCTGCGCCCCGGAACTGGGCCCTCTCGACGGTGTCCCGGCAGGCGGATGGGCAGGCGAAAACCAACAAGGGCCCTGACTCTCACAGGCCGATGCTATTCGCACCACCGGTGCGATTAGCCTCTTCAGGCTATTCGCACCAACATTAACCACGCATGCGCATTGGGATATGAGTTCCAGATCCGTCATTTGAAATGAATCGAAAAGAACGAATCCTAAGTGCGTAAACTGTCCACATTTCCTTTATTTATTTATATATAAAAAAGGGCAGACTTTTATATTCGCAATGCTTATCGTTTTCCTGAACAGCTGGAATAGTTTAAATGACTGGTTTGGGGGGCTAAGATCTTGTATACATATTTTGTACTTCTTATAATACATTTAGATTCGAAGATGTGTTTTACACAATCAAGATTTTACCTTATTCCTCTCTGAAATTTTTCGTCTTTTATAATAAAAATTAGACCGAATATTCCCGCGTAGAAAATTTAGACGTGAAATAAGTTAAAAGCGATAAAATCAACTATTAAATGAACAATTAATGATATAATACTGGTTATTAACAATTTTGTATGCTTCTTTAATTTTTCTATGGAAATACTCGTTATTTTCAATATACAAAAAATATTTCAAAGAATTTTGAACTTTGTTCGTACTAATATTTCAAAGAACTTTGATATATTATACAAACACATTAATAAATTATATTTAAATAAATAATGGGCTGTAATTTAAAAGGCAAAAATAATTTAATAGAGATTTAGATTGAAAAATTTGCACACACAAATGAATTATCAGATTTTATAAGGTTTTATTTCATAAATAACTTTGATTTTGAAATATGGCATTTGAACCTATAAACATGTGTGGACACTGAAAAATTGATGCATATATAAGAACATTATAATTTTCAATAAGTTTTCCTATTGAATAATAAATTTTGACAGTTCTATGCTATACGACTAGGGTCTAAGTTTGCATAAAAATTCCTCTGTTAAATGAAAGAATTTAAGTCGTTTCTGCAGCCTTCTTGGCAATACATTAAAGATTTTTTAACTAATTATACGTTCTCACTTGCTATTAGAACCATCATTAAATCCTTATTTGATCTTATCTTTTTCTGAACATAATCATGTATATAGATTGACCTCGTCTTTGCAACTGATAATTACTACTTGCAAATTATTCTCTTACATATTCACTATACATATTTTGGTGAATATTTATAGTGACACCATGCGTCCTGTACTTCATTAGCTAATTATTTTATTTTTTATAGATTATACTGCTTCATTTTAAGGTAGAATGCTACCTATTTGATTGCATTACATTATATTTTGGAATCTAGCAGCACTATCTATGTTTATTGCATCGTGTTATAGCATATTGTGATCTAGCATATTTACTGTTACATATTTCTTTATTGCTACATTGTATATATTATTACTACACTGTATTTATATTATTGTTGTATCATAATTCTATTATTGACTAGCTGACCTGTGCGATTGATATAAATAATGTGTAATCATTATGATTTAAATTAGTTATGCATGGTTAAAACAATATGTAATAATTAAATGCCATACATTTGTAAAATCATTCTATGTAGCACATTTGTTGAACATAAACAGTTAATCAGTTTTATGTCAATAGTTTGTGTTATAAATTAGTGCTTAGAAAATTTGACTGTTATTTATTGCTTTAAAAGAAATTTGGATTTTCTTTGAATGTCAACGTTCTCATGAACACACATTATTTTTGCCTCTAGTGTAGAATTGGGTGCCCTTTCGTTTGGCGAAAAATTTTCTTCAGTTTTGGCGATGAAACCCCATTTCTGGTTACCATGAGAGTTTTAACTTGGTTTTAGCTTCTTGATTTTTTTAAGTGAAAATAAATCAATGTGCACATGGACAAAGACGAGGCAATGTGCAATGATTAGTTTGTGCAATTCTCTGATGTTTTTTTAAGTGAAAATAGACCGATGTGTACATGGACACGAAGTTTGTGAAATTCTTTGACTTCTTATTTTGGTTATGTGTAGCGGCCATTTTGAAATTGTGCCTTCCTGGCGCCGATCTTGGCGTCAAAAAAGAATCGCCAAAAAGCAAGGGGCACCCAATTGTAAACTTTAACCTTACTTTTAAATAATTAAATTAAAAATATGAAATGGAACTCAGACAATACATTCTACAAATTAAATCATTTTTAATTAAGTAATAAAAAGATTTCAAATAAATATAATTTGTAACAAATGATAGGTATCTACAGTTTGGACAAAACCAATATTTGACTGGTGGATAAATTACAATATTTTGACAAGTCTAGTTATACCAATTAAGACGCAAATCAGACAGGATACAATTATATTCTAAATCTTCTAAACAGTCACAGCATTTGCACCCCATGCAAATGATTGCACTTTTTAATTGCTCAATTATCAAGAAAGCATCTGGTTGAAAACACTTTCGAATAGATTCAATGTTTACTACTTTATTTCTCATACGTTGTATAGGTACAATTTGTGGAGTTATAGATACTTCACCCTCTTCGATTAATTTGTCAGGAGCTGCTCATTTGGCAACTCTTGAAGCTACAAAATTTAGTTCAATCTCATTTAATAATAAATGAAAATAATTTAGTTCAATCTCAAGTTTTTACTTATCCGTTTTGTTTTTAAATGTATCATCTCGCACACGCACAATTTAAGGTATCTTTTTTATCTGCCGTCGATTCAAACCAATAACAGTTTCAATAACAATAACTAAAATTTAATTAACAAAGAAATGGCATATAAGGAAGATAAGCAGAAACTTGTAAGACGATTGATGCTTGTAAGATCATTGAATCAAAAAAGCTGTGCGCGTGCAAATCGGCATAAAATGCTAGCACCTGAACTGATTGTGCGCATGCGCAAACGTACACCGTCGGTGCGATTAGCCACTGCGGACTCTCACACTAACAGCGGAGCTTGTGGGTAACTATGTAGGTTGTACAATCCAGTAAAATAACTAAATATTTAGTATCTACTCACTTTAAAATAAGTAAAAATAATAACAATCATAAGCAAATTAAAAGCAATTCGGCGATGGCAAGAGATAGGCAATTAATAGCGTTAGGCGTAGCACGTGGCTTTGCTCGTAATCACGAGGCAGAAACTGGATCTAGTGGCAGGCGCAATCTCGTCACGACGAGCCTTCCAACACGGTGTCCTCCTCTCGAATCGCTATACCCGAGGGTATCCAATCAGTTAAGAAATCTATCACTGACCGCCTACGGGACTGGGTCAGTACAAATCAGAAATGGGAGGAAAACTGCACCACGTCTTACCTGTTCGCTGTCTCAACTCCGAAATGGTTTGGAACGTAGTTCCTCGCAAAGCAGAATTTATACTGCGTAGACGCAAATACGAATTCAAATCCATGATTGGTCAGTTTTACATTTATTTACCTATATTCAAGCAGCGTTACGTAGCTTCGTACGATCTCGAATTTGAGATAACAGATGAATTTAGGGGGAGATCACCAAATTCAGTATGTTAATTTTGAGATCGCCAATTAGTTTTTAAAACACCTATCATATTTTGTTATATCTTACATATATATATATATATATACTGGTGTGCAAAAATTAAGGACGAGACGGTTTTTTCAATATAACTTTGTACAAAAGCTTTCCGAATCAACACATTTAATACCGTAAGATCCCCAATACGTAAGGACATGAGTAATGTAAGCAACACTTACTAAAAGAGAAATCAGAGGGATAAAAAGAAGCTTTATTGAAAAAGTAGCATGGAGCGCAATGTGACTGAAGGCCGAAACATCCCTGTGATGGGTGTCCAGCAAGAAACATCCGGTCTTTAATAGGGGATATGATCTCCCCTGACTGCTAGGCAGGTTTCACATCATTTGTGCATGCTGGATATGTGGTTGTTAATGAGCTGTTGAGACACTGCTGCTCGTTCCTCTTGTAGCACCAATCGCAGTTTCGGAATCGTTACTGGCGATAAGTTACGTGCTGCCACGGGTCTCCCTAGTAAGTTCCGTACATGCTTGACGGGATTTAGATCCAGAGACCTTGCCGACCAATCCATGTGTTCAATATCTTCACTCTCCAACAGCTCTTCGACAGTAACTGTGCGATGAGGTGGAGCGTTGTCGTCCATGAAGAGGAACTGAGGACCCATAGCCCTTGTGAAAAGACGCATGTAAGGAATAAGAACCTCGTTACAATAGCACTCCCAGGTAACGAACCTCCTTGGGAGATATGAAGGTCGGTCCGGCTACCAAGCATTATGTCTGCTCGAACGAGAACTCCGCGACCTCCAAAACAGTCCCTTTTGATGATGTTGAAGGGGTTATTGCGTGTTCCCCGCTCTGTCCAGATGTGTATGTGTCTAGAATCGCAACTCAGACTAAATCTGCTCTCATCTGTAAAGAGTACTCGTCCCCATTCATTGTCTCTCCAATTCCGGTGTTCCCGGCACCACAGAGAACGCCTTCTCCGATGGGCAGGCGTTAGAGGTACACACCGTACAGGGCGTCGTGCAAACAGACCACCACCGTGCAGTCTTCTGGCCACGGTAAAACGCGATATCGGTCGTCCAGTCGCCTGTGTCGTGTGTCTAGCGATTTCTCCCGCTGTCTGCCGCCTGTTTCTTCTGGCCTGTAAGGCAATATACCGGTCATCTGCGGGTGTGGTTCCTCGTGGACGACCACTACTAAACCCCCGGATAGCTGTTCCTGTAGTTTGAAATTGTCTCCAAAGTCGTGAAACGATGCTGTGAGCAATTCCGAACTCTGCAGCCACACTTGTCACACTGCGGCCTTCCTCCAACTTCCCAATGATTCGACCTCGGGTAAAAGCATCCAGATGTCGTCTAACAGATTGATTATTCGCCATTTCTCGCTGAGGCAGCAACTCGGTGTGATTTTAACTGCTATACGGCGTGCAATCTCTTTGCCAGAAATACTGATCTTACACCGACAACATGCTTTATACTACTCAGACACTCCCGCATTACGTCTACCTGCATATCTGCGCATGTGCTACCGTACATCACCTTACTTAATCGCCTGATTGGTCTTTCTGTCCGCTCTGCCTATTCGTTCAGCTGATATGCTAATTTTTCGACTTCGTCCTTAATTTTTGCACACCAGTGTATATATATATATATACATATTTATATACTTTTGATAAAACCGATTGCAAACAAAAAGGCAGGTGCACAACTACATATTAAAAACAGCCACATTCAGGTAATTCCTTGTTGATTTCAGTCATGACAATACTTCTGTATCTTTATAATAATTATTTTTCATTTCATTCGTTGCTTTTGATGAGTGAAGTGAAAGTAGTAGCAGTTATTAGCCAGTGGTAGTAGTTATTATGACCAATAATTATTGTTGCCTACAGCCTTTTTTTTTAATATTTCGAACAAATAAGTTGAAACAATTTGGCCTCGAGACGTATTGAATGAATAACGACGCTAGATTTAAAGACGTAAACGAAGTGTATCATAGAAGCGAACTAAATTTACATAAACTTATTTGTAAGAAATGTAAATACTTTAAATGTAATTAAATGTGCTGTCCTTTCAAGAAGTTTCTTAGATGTCTTTTTAAAAAAGGTATTACTCCACAATTTATGTTATTGTCTGATAAATTGTGGGATTAAGGAATGCTTCAAGCAATTATTGAAAATCTACATTGATGCTGATATAGAACGCCATAATTAACTAGCTGGATTACCAATTGAATGACTATTCGAAGCTTGAAGGTATGTAATTTTGTTTTCATAGTTTAAAATGATTTTAAGTGACATTAAAAAAATCTACGTTGCATTGAAGAATTGTAAAGCAGATAAGATTAGAACTTTACATAGATTTATTTTTGATTCTGATGGAGATCGGTCAAACCGAAAGAGAATTAGGAACTTTTCTGGATTTGATTTTGCTTTAGATAGTGACGAATTTCAAAAGAAATTAAAACATGTAGAAGAAAGTTTTTCATTTAATGAGCTAGTTACAATTTCTAATATCCTAAGCATTTCATTCGAAGGCGATAAATCAGAGCTAGCAAAAAGAATTCTATCTTTATTATGCAATATTGAAACATTAGCTGAAAATATAAATGGCGCCGTTACGTCTAGCTCGGATGAATCGGAAACAGAAGTAGAAAGAATACCAAACGATTTTTCAATGCAGCGCAATATTTTCGATAAGAAAAATTCTTCTATACAGTGTGATTATGCTTGTAAAAATGTTATTAATGGAAATTCTATAATTCAGAATGTTAATATTAATTATTCTGATATCGAAAGCACAATTACGAAGTTTAGTGCAGAATCGCATGAAAATGTTTTTCGTTGGATCGAGCATTTTGAAAATACTTCTAAACTATTTAATTTGTCTGATTTGCACAAATTTATTTTTGCCAAACGATCGCTTGGCGGGAAAGCTGCATTATTTATTCGAACAGAACCGGAAATTAATTCATGGTCAAAATTGAGAAAAGCTTTGATTGACGAATTCTCTTTTGAAATAAATTCTGCTAATTTACATGAATTGTTAAATCAAACGAAAATGAAAAATGGCGAATCGGCTCAAGAATATTTCTTAAAGATGAAAGAATTATGTAATTTTGGGAAAATAGATGACGCTGCCTTAATGCATAATGTTATAAAAGGAATAAATGACAGACACGAAAACAAAATGGTAGTATATGGATGTAAAAACTTACTCGAATTTAAAGAAAAACTGAAAGTGTACGAAGTAATGAAAGACGATTTTGCAAAAAGTGAAGGTGCTTTCGATAGAACGAAAACGAAACATGATTTTAATGATAGAGCTAATTTAAAAAACGAAAATGTGAGTAAAAGTAAAGTAAAGAATGATGGTAAATCTGATATTAAATATAATAGTTTCGAAAGTCGTAACAATAAATTTTGTTTTAATTGTGGTTTAAAAAATCATATCTCTAAAAATTGTATTCATAAAGATAAGGGAATTAAATGTTTTAAATGCAAAGCTTTCGGTCATAAAGCTTCAGAATGCTCTAAAACAAATTCTAAACAAGAAGTAGCTAGTGTGAATGTTAATGTTGAATCAAAATTGAACAAATTGGTAATGATCGGTAATTTAAAGGTAAAATCTTTAATAGATACTGGAAGTCAGGCAACATTGCTTAGAAAATCTGTTTTTGATAAATTAAATGTTAAAGAATTAAGTCCTTCGAATTCTACTTTGATGGGATTTGGGAAATGCCGAGTAGAACCATTAGGCTGTTTTAAAGAAAGTATTCAGATTGATGATTTTAAGTGTAGTGCTGACATTTGTGTAGTAAACAATGATGCTATGTCTTGTGACGTTATTATAGGACTCAATGTGTTAATGCAGGGCGAAACCCTAATAAATGAAAATGGAGTTACGATTAAAAATAAATCACTGTGCACAAAAGAAATAAACACTTTGTCTGTTCTTCCAATTGATTTATCTTACGATGAAACTGAAGTAAATATTGAACCTGATGTTCCAAATATTTTCAGAGATAAGGTGCAACAATTGGTTTCGAGTTATGTACCGCGTAAAACTAAAACAACGAATATAGAGATGAATATTCTGGTAAAAAATAATGAACCCATATTTCATCAGCCTCGCAGGTTGCCATTTTCAGAAAAAAGAATTGTCGAAGCTCAAGTAGCTGAATGGTTAGCACAAGGAATAGTAGAACCTAGTTCTTCAGAATATTGTAGCCCCGTTGTAATCGTTAAGAAGAAAAATGGAACACCTCGTGTATGCATAGATTATAGGAGATTGAATAAAATAGTTGTAAAGGACAGATTTCCACTTCCATTAATTGAAGACATTCTAGATCAGTTACAGGGATCACATGTCTTTAGTACAATTGATCTTAAAAATGGGTTTTTCCATGTTGACGTAAATAGGGATAGTAGGAAATATACTTCATTTGTAACACACGAAGGGCAATATCAATTTCTTAAGGTTCCTTTTGGATTATGCAATTCTCCGGCTGTTTTTCAGAGGTACATTAACACTATTTTTCGACCTTTAATTAATGATGGTATTGTTTTGCCCTACATGGATGACGTAATAATCTTGTCTTCCTCCCTTGAAGAAGGAATCGAACGACTTGAACGGGTCTTAAAGCTTGCTAGTGAGTACGGACTCGAGATTAATTTTAAGAAATCTCATTTTTTGAAGAAGAGGATAGAATTCCTGGGTCATGTTATCAAAGAAGGTAAAATTTTTCCATCTACTTTAAAAACGAAAGCAGTCCTAAATTTTCCAGAACCGACTACTTTGAAACAAATTCATAGTTTTCTTGGCCTCACCGGATATTTCAGGAAGTTTATTCCAAAATATTCCATTATTGCTTAACCTTTGAGTGATCTCCTGAAAAAAGATCGTAAGTTTAAATTTGAAGAAGAAGAAAGAAATTCTTTCAATCGATTAAAGACATTATTAGCTGAAAAGCCTGTCTTAAAAATCTATAATCCGACTCAGTGGTACAAACATACAAATGAGCTGCAGCAGGCTATTAACTCGACATACCAGCGAAGTATAGATACCACACCCTTTGAACTGCTCTTTGGTACAAAGATGAATGCTAAAGGTACTGATAAGTTGATTGAAATGATCGAAGCTGAATTTCAAGCGAATTTTGAAGCTAAAAGAAATGAACTTAGGAAGCATGCGAAGCAACAGATATTTAAAATTCAAGAAGAGAACAGGAAAACATATAATTTAAGAAGAAGAGAACCAAGAGATTACAAAGTCGAAGATTTGGTCGCTATAAAAAGAACTCAGTTTGGACCGCATTTGAAATTAAAACCAAAGTATCTTGGACCATACAAAATAACTATAGTTAAAGGTGGCAATACATACGATGTAGTTAAAGAAGGAAGTCATGGAGGTCCTAATTATACGACAACTTGCTCTGAATTTATAAAACCATGGAGTAACTGTTAAGAAGAATACGAGAAAAGAAGACTGAAGTAAATTAAAGAAGAAAAAGAAATATATTGCACATATTTTCTGTAAGAAGACGAAAACTTAAAAAATATATCATGACGTTTAAGACGAAAATAGAGACTCTTAATGACGAAAGGAAAGAGGCTTAAAGACGAATTGAAAGACGCCTAAAGACGCATGAAAAGGTGCATAAAGACGAAGAAACTGCGGTTAAAGACGTTAACTACTGTTTCTATGGCAAATTAAGTTTGAAGACGACTCTACTCATTTTGTCATTCTTGAAGCTGAAAGACGATCAAGGACTCTAAATAGTCTAACCTATAATTTTAGACGTGCTATTGTCTATTCTGTTTTGCTTTTGTATTTTTTTTTATATTTGCAGTGTCGCCTGGAGGACCAGACGAATCCAGGATGGCCGAAAGTATGTGGTGCCTATGTTGAACGACAGATGGCGCTGACTTGGACGAGGGAACGGAATTCCATCTAATGTGGCAGTTGGCCTCGAGACGTATTGAATGAATAACGACGCTAGATTTAAAGACGTAAACAAAAGTGTATCATAGAAGCGAACTAAATTTACATAAACTTATTTGTAAGAAATGTAAATACTTTAAATGTAATTAAATGTGCTGTCCTTTCAAGAAGTTTCTTAGATGTCTTTTTAAAAAAGGTATTACTCCACATATATACATATTTATATACTTTTGATAAAGCCGATTGCAAACAAAAAGGCAGGTGCACAACTACATATTAAAAACAGCCACATTCAGGTAATTCCTTGTTGATTTCAGTCATGACAATACTTCTGTATCTTTATAATAATTATTTTTCATTTCATTTGTTGCTTTTGATGAGTGAAGTGAAAGTAGTAGCAGTTATTAGCCAGTGGTAGTAGTTATTATGACCAATAATTATTGTTGCCTACAGCCTTTTTTTTAATATTTCGAACACTTTTACCATCTTTAAAGAGATTTATTATTAAATTTCTAAGAGAATTGGTCCTTCACTTTATAGCGCTTTGCCATGACCACATCAGATATGAAAACATTAATATATTTTGCTAAACAAATAATAATTTCCAAATGCAAACGATAATTCTTTTGATGCATTTTCATTTAAAACAAGAAATTCTAACTAGAAACGGTACTTAAGGAAAATCCCGTGGACAACAAGAGACGGCGCCAATCGCGACAAACCCTCAATTTACGTTTCCTTCCGAATTGACACTCGCTTCGCACACGCCTTCACGTTGGAACGCCATTGTTTCTCAGTTTTGTAAATAAAGCGCCATATCGTTGCCAACACATTTTTTGAGGCCGGTAAGATTCCATAAATTTGGAAATATTCAACAGCATGCTCTCCTGTATTAGCAGGTCCCAAATTGTAATCATTTCTTTTTTGAAAATGCGTAACAGAGGTTAAAAAAGAAGTCTTCACTCAAGAATAAAAACTAACACGTGTAATCAAGGTTACACCAAACCCAGCGTGTTTGAAGAAGGCTTTTCAATTTTTGGCAAAAAATCGCGCAGTTTAGCGTCTCTTCTTTAATAGGCAAAAATGGTCAACGGGTTTTCACGTAAGTATCCTAAAAACATTCTCTACCAAAACATTTGAACAAAAATTTGAAGCGTTCGAATTATTGTGTGAGTTATTAACATTTTTTTATATTATTTTATTGTAAGAAATATTTTTCTATTAGCGGCTATTTTACATCAAGCTTAAGACAGAGAAAAAGTAATATGTTAGGAAAATATTTGAAGTCTGTGTTTCAATATTTGGTGCGATATCTGTGTAAAAGTATTTAAAAAATACAAGTGTCCGAAAATAAATGTCAACAATTGTACATTGGTTAAACAAGAACAGACATGAAATATCGCATTAAGAAGCATGAGATGTATATTAAGAAAAACAAGGAAACATAAACTCCTTCATTTTCCAACAGTGCTTTAAAAAATTCCATTTTCTGTTTCTCTGCAGTCCAAATTATTCAAGAAACATCTTCCGTTGGTGAATTAGATTTTCTAATTAGCCGCAAGTGCCACATTCATAAAAAATCTTTCAGTTTTCATTAATAATACAAATTCTATTCCGCCTTTAGCTTTTCAGGGAATTACGAGTTTTTTTTTCAAAATTTTGCCAATAGATGGCGCCAGCAACTTTCTTACCTCTCGGATTTTTTTCTTGTTATCGAATAAGCACACGTTCGAAACTATGGTACTGCAAATTTGGAACTTTATGTGACGCTGTTGTTGTTAAGTATCTTTAACATATGATATAATTCCATGTATAAACCGATAATTTTTGGTATATTTTCTAAAGTTGAATTATGGAAGTCGGCTGATACACGTATCTGCCAATCTTGCAAAAAAAAAAAAAATCTGAAATGTTTCAGATTTTAAATTACGTCCAAAGGGACGTTTATTTAATACTTTGTGTGTTACCTTTATTTGTTAAATACCAAGTTCTTCGCTCTCAAACCATAAAATTCAGTTCAACAGCAATATCGCAAAACAATTTTAAATTGAGCATATCTTTAGAAATTTCGGTACACGCTCTCACGCGCTGGAGATAAAAATGTTTTTCTGTACAACGTCGGTATTGCTGGCTTTGAAATCTTTGAGTTTGTTAATGAAAAATTCGTTAAAGTTTTAGAGAATACTGTTACGAATTTCACATTTATTTGGCTATTTATTTAGAACTGTAATTAAAATTCCTTTTTATTTTCCCGTGCAACGCACGCAGACGATTTTTGAAGAGAAAGCTACGTCAAAAAAAAAAAAAAAAACATGCATACATTTATGCAGATTTTTCATTTTTTAAACTTTAATGCAGAGCGATAACATTTAATGGACACAATTTGAAAAGTGAATCGGGCATTCAGAGTGAATCAACGCAAAATCGCAAAACGAAAGTAATAGTCCTTCGGGACTAAAAAAAAAAGTAGGTACTTTTCCTTTAACCGAGTGCCAGACTGAAGCTGGTTTAAATAGAAAACTCCATACAGGCACTGTGGCAGAAGTTTAATAATCTTCCTTTTTAATCAGATCTTGCGATTAATTTACTCAGAAAATCCCTAATGAGTTAATTATCAAGAAGGTCATAGCTGTTTAAGTGGTACCTTCTAGATAGCAAAAAATATTCTAATTTCATAGCAAGAAAGGCAAAAGAATGTAAATGGACTGCTGAAGAGTTTCGATTTAAAATAAAAGGGGTGATAAGCACAATTACATTATGTGAACAGCATCGATTTATTCATCTTGCTTTTCTCGTTGAAGTTATCGCTATATAGTGAATAATATAACAAAGAAAAGAACCTTTTTTTAGGTTTACTACAAATTATTAAAATGTTTAAACACAAGATTTTAGAAAGCGAGGATCCCTTTGATTAAAAGTGAGATAGGTTAAAAAACTTAAATTGTTTCCTAAAAATTAAGTAATTCTTTTTAAAAATCAAAGTAAACTTTTCATATGCAAGTTAAGAAAGAATATGAATGAATATGGGAATCACTCAAATACTCAATTCAGATTCTTTTAATACAAAACCGCTTTTATGTTCTACTTACACTTAAACTTTAGTATACAACTTTGTAATTTTGATTCCCTAACAAACGTCCCTTGCATGATATGATGCTTTGCAAGTGATCTACAGTTGCTGCCAAACACAACACTCATAAGCACAGTATATGAAGTTTACTACATGATAAGCTTATCTTGAAGCCATGTGGAATAAATGCCAATCAGCAAATGAATGCTTTTGCTAAGTCATTTGTTAGACCATATTTTTATTTGTACAGTTCTGGATAGATTTTTAGATGGTGATTAAATCTTTTTATAGTGCTTAATTTCATATTCTAATTAAATTAACTAAGAGTGTTTACTTAATTCAATGTAATGAAGTCAATATTTACAAAATTCAACCTCATTTTGGCTAAAAACAATTACATGAAAGTTTTGCAGATTTGTGAAACTAAATGAAGTCATAATGTCAGGAGAAAAAAAAAAAATCTATTTCTTTCTCCATATGGAATGTTGTTTGATAAATTATTTTTAAAAGAAAGAAAATTATGGTCCATACTAGCTGTGTGAGTATTCTGAATTATAATAAAACTTTGTTTAACTAACTTCTGAAATAAATTCAAGTAAAATATTGGAGAAAAATAATTTTTGAAGCCATACCAGGAAATCCTTTTAAAATCACTTTTATCATATACATATTTCACCATCTAGATTTAATTACAATTAGCAATCTGAGTATATTGTGCAAAAAAAATAATTAAATGTGAAATAAATCTCTAAGAAATAACTTAAAATTTACAATGTACTAACAGAAGTATCTGAAAACGAGTAATAAATTTGAAGTTGGTATGGACTTCAACAACACAAAATATGAGGAGCAGTCATAAAGTTCCCAGCATTTTGCTGAAATTCTTTATTACCACCACATAGGTACAAATTTACTTAATCCCCTTTAAAGCAGACTCCTTCACAACACACACTTGCTCTTGCCATTGATGGAAACAACAATGAACATCCTGTTGCAGTACCTTCCAAAGTTCAGCTATTGCATTGGTTTGATGTCTTCTACAGTGCCAAAATGGTTACCTTTGAAGCTCATTTTGATTTTGGGTAAGAGCCAGAAATCTGATGGTGCTAAATTCATTGCATAAAGGAGATGGCAAAGAACTGGAATCTTCTTTCTGCAAACCATGTCTGCACAACAATTGATGCGTGGGAGGGAGCTTTGTCGTGATGTAGTGACCCTCCTCTTTGCCATTTGGTTTTCCTCGGATTGTTTCTTCTTTTCAAAACCTGCACATAAAAAGGGCTGCTAACAGTGTTTCTCACTGGTATAACCAAACTTTCATTATCGAAAAATGCATAACTTTTGTTTCGGAGTTGATGAGACGTGGTTTCTTTGGTCGAGGAGAGGACGTTTCGTGCCATTCTGATGATTGAATCTTTGTCTCCGGGCCGTAAGCGAACACCCAGGTGTTGTTACCAGTAATAATTGTCTAAAGAAACATCAGGTCATTTGCGCTTTTACCAAATATTCGTATGCAGTCAACTGCTGAATTTCCATCTGATCCTGATTCAGCAGCTGCAGGACAAACTTTGCACTGATATGTTTCATCTTCAAATCATCTGACAGGATTGTATGAATGGATCCATAAGAGGGCCTCTCTTCCCGAGCCAACTCGTTGATGGTCATTTTCCAGTCTGATGTGATTAATTGCTTCATTTGTTTAATCATTCCTTCGTTTCTAGAAGTTGAAGGTTACCCCACTGCACTCTCGTCTTCCAGCATTTCCTATTCACCCCAAAATCTTGAAAACTGCTAGTAAAAGGCCATTTTCATTAAAGAATCATCACTGTTAACTATTTGTAAGGCTAACAAAGTCTTTAAAGCAGATTTCCCAATCTGCACATGAACCCGACGTTCACCCTTTGCTCAAACTTCGACATCATGCCACCTGATCACCACACACTACCTTCAGTTACACTGCCCATTATGAATTCTGACATAAATAAATATGGTGGTAAGTGTACAGCAGTAGTAGTAAGAAAGTAAATTAATTATTTGCGGTGATAAGGAGTTACAACTAAATCCCAGGAACTTTCTGGCTGCCCTTCGTATGTTTGTGCAGTTACTTATGACCAATTACTTTTTTTGTAACTTAATTAATATATCTTTCATTTCATTTATTTTATAACGTATTATGCATACAAATTGTTTTATTTAATTTCTGTCAAATTATATTTGTAATAGCAACAAAATTTAAATTGACCTTAAAATTTTTTTTAACCATAACATCTTTTAATATCATAATTCATAATATCTCAACAAAATAACTATATTCATGTTTATAGTCCAAAGAAACAGCTTATTTAAATTTAATTCATGTATAGCAATGAGAAAAGTTTGTGCATAACTAATATAATTTAAATATGCTATAAGAATACAAGTACTTAAACAGATGTGCCAGATAAGACAAATAAGTCACACAAGGATAATCTGTTCATAAAAGTAGCAGCCAAATGGAATATTGTTCAAATATTGCACAATTTTTGTCACAATTGCCAAATCAGAAGTGACAGATGAGTTGCTTACTGCACCATACAACATTTTTGACCAGGAAACTTCAGCCACTTCATGAAATGGCTGGTAAAAGTAATACTAGTCATTTCTAAAAATTGTACTTTGGCTACATTTCTCAACCAGTACATGAAATGACTACCCAATTTGTAAATTGGCCAAAGACAGGCTTTTGTCTTAATCTATATACATAATATAATTGTTTGTAATGGATTTTGTATGAACCCATTGAATGATGACAAAAAGTGATAAATTTAAGAATTATTATTGTAATAAACAAGTTTGGAGCATTTTTATAGATATACAAGCAATTGCAAATCTTTAATATTTTTGTAGTTGAAAAGGAAATATTTTTTCTTGCATTTTTATGCTTTCAAAAATTACTTCCAAGATGAAAATTTTCTGATATACAGATATATATATACACAGACACACACACTAAGAATATGAAGAGGCTGCAGCCTCTTCTTAAACTGAAGTTTCAGTTCATAAATGTAATACAATTACAGAAACATTGGTTTTAGATAAAAGTTCCAGCCCCGAAAATAATGATCATTTTTTGAAGTGGTTATATTAGGCATGTGGGCACCATGACAGGATTTACTATATTTCAAATAAGACTACTGGTATATCATAAATATTAATCACACTTGGGACAATAATGCATAACATGTTTGGATAAAATCAAATGATGGTAAATCAGAATGATCATATCATAATAAATCATTTTTTAACTTGATAGATGCAATAAATAATAACAATAAAATAAATAAATAATTTAAAATTTACCTGTCTCATCCAATAAAACAGATGACTTCTCAGTTAGCATTCATTAATCATTTGAAACTGTGATATTCCCTTTGGAATGACATGCTTCACTTTTTGTACAAATGAAAACACAAGGAGAAATACCTAACTATCATGATTATGTCTTGCTTCTTTTTGAAAATATACCTCAAAAGATAAAATAGACAAGGTATGACCACACGATCATGAAATTAATAGCTCTGTCTTTTAGCACCTTGATAGCCTACTTAAGAATGTTCCATAATGATCATTAATATGAGGACTAGCTTTATAAACCTGGAATTACTGCATCAAGATATTTTACTCTGAATTCTTTGAGACCATTTTCATATATAAAAAGTATATTAAAAATTAATTTTGATTAAATGAA
Source organism: Stegodyphus mimosarum (assembly GCA_000611955.2). Taxonomy (NCBI): domain Eukaryota; kingdom Metazoa; phylum Arthropoda; class Arachnida; order Araneae; family Eresidae; genus Stegodyphus; species Stegodyphus mimosarum. The sequence goes on from KK117001.1 coordinate 417,507, forward strand.
TCCAGAGAAAATTTAATTTTCTTACAACTTATCAGTAATTAACAGTGCAAATAATTTACCTAACCAGTAATTAACAGTGTTTCCAAGGTAGCTATGGAAACAGATGAAAATCAGCTAACCCTTCCTTGCATTCCCTTTGGAATGCAACCTCAGCTCTTCCCAATCTTGCAAAAACCCAATTGTGCTCAAACGTTTCCTTTTACTGCTTTTGACTATTAACATAAAAATTTACTTGTAAGTGCTATTGCCTAAAATGTTAGGAGACTAGAAAACCCTCTCACCCATTGATGAAATGCCACTGCTCCCAACCCAACTCATTCCAAAGACTTTTTACAGGATTTAAAACTGGACCATTACCAGGCAACCTCAACATGCAGATGTTATTGTCCTGTAGCATAAGAAACAAAGCAAATAAGTAATTGCGAATTGTTATGAATATTCCCTTACCTTTTGCTTATTCTATGCCATTGAGCAGAATCACCTTGGATGATTCAGAATGACAGAAGACCAAAATGGTTTTCGAATAGGTGACAATTAGTACCATTTGCATACATCTAGGAGTAGGTAATCCAACTGATAAGTTGATTAATTTTTGCATATATATAAAAAAACAGACCATTTTGAACACTCAATACTTCACTTTAGACATGGCATAATCATCACTAAATTCTTCATTACGTTTAAATTTAACCAGCTGCTGACCATCTTGACATTTCTGACCTGTTGGAGGAAATAACTACATTCCATTTTTCAGTAATACATTGCACATTTTCTTTAGCTTCTCCCTGAAGCAGTAGCCTATGAATCTCTTTTGATATTAAACGTTTGAACACAATATTACTGATCAAATTCACCGCACACTCTGCATTCCATGCAGTTTTCAGATCCACTGCTGTTATTTTTCTGTTTCTAAATGCCCAATATACAAAATTCGGTCCTATGGAAGAGTACATTATTTTCAAGCATTATTGCTGGCCTTTGCCTTTGCACAGTTCCACTAAATTTTGTCAAAAATTATGTCAATCAAAAATTCAATACTAACATAACATTTTATTACAAGGAGGTAGTAGCACAAAAAAAGGCTTAACACTATCACCTAACAATACTTCTGAATAATCGTCGTTCACAATGTGAAACAATTTTATCAGTAGAAGAACGATGCAGTCATTTGCAATGTTGCAGATAGCATGAAACATAATTTTGATTTTGAGTGAAATTACATTACATCATTATAAAATGACAATACAGATTAATGCATGATTCCATTAAATCAGAAAAAATATTAGGATGATGCAATATTTTTCACACCTTAATAAATAAAGAAGCTTCGAGAATGAAATCTTTGAAACTAATACAGACTTTAAATCAGATTTGTTTCATTCACTGTGCATTTATTTAATTTCCTTGTTATCCCTCATGCATATTGTTCCTTTATTCAGTTCATTGAGATATTGATAACAATGTAAGTACAAAAATTTCATATGAATGAAAGGCACATTTGTGTACCTATTATTTCCCAAATATAAGCTGCATTCTCAATCATGGACAATTTGTTATATCTAGATGCATTTCTATGTAATATATATGCAATCAAATGCTCACTAAATAACTGCTTATTACAGCTACTATTCCATTACAGCAACCAGTACTAAAAGTTCCTAACTACTAAGAATATATTAAATCTACTTGCATTACAGTGATCATTTGTTCTAATGTTATTTTATGTAGAACATAAAAGATTACTGTAACAAATATTAACTGTATATATATATACACTCTATAACAAAAAAAAACTGATGCAACAAGAAGGAATCATCCAATTGCTTTGAAATTTCGTATGCATAAATGTTTTGACCAAATATGCAAATGATTAAAATTTGGTATCTAATGAATGAATAGTGCAATCTCCAGTACATTGGAACTGTGCATCCAGCAGATGTATATAAGCAGCTGTTCTTGAAATGTTGCTAAAAATTTCTGTTGCACTACGATTTAGGATACCTTTCAAAGACTCAAAAAATGCCTCGCCGCAGGATTCGAGCTTATTACAAGCAACTGACAGAGTTTGAAAGAGGCCGTATCATTGGATTGAAAGAGGCAGGTCAATGGGAAATCAGAGTCAAAGCGATGTGGCGATTAGAAGATGCTGGCAAGAATGGGTGGACAATGGCAGATTTCAGCATCATGGTGATAGTGGTTGACCTAGGGCCGCAACAGATCAGGACAGAGTGATTGTCAGATCAGCTGTCACAGCACCTGATTCACCATGACCATTCACAGACGGCTGATAGAGTGAAAGCTACACTCGTACCTACCGTTACACCACCTGCCACTCACGCCTGCACTCTGTCGATCCAGATTACAGTGGTGCTTGGTTTGATCAGGTTGGAATGATGCTGACTGCTGATGTTATAGTCTTTAGCGACAAATCCCGCTTCCAGCTGTGTCATGACAATCATTAAAGACATGGCTGGAGACGCGAAGAGCAACATGCTGATCCTGCTTTCACTATTACATGCCACACAGGCTCTCAACCAGGAGTTACAGTCTGGGGTGCCATTTCTCTTGATAGCCGGACCCCTTTGTTCATCATAAGAGGTACACTTACAGTACAGAGGTACGTCAACAACATTCTCAGACCTGTTTTGCTACTGTTCCTTTTGCAGTACCCTGGCCTTATTTTTCAGCAAGATAATGCCAGACCACATACGACATGTGTTGCTATGAACTGTCTTACAGCTTGTCAAACATTTCCTTGTCCAGCCAGATTGCCAGATCTCTCTCCCAATGAGCCTGTCTGAAATATGATGGGAAGGTAACTGCATCTAGCAGGGAATGTTGATGACCTAACCCGATAATTGGAGCAAATTTGGCAAGAAATACTGCAGGAAACCATTCGGGAGCTTTATCAGTCTATGCCATGCCGGGCTGCAGCTTGCATCCAGGCTAGAGGTGGATTAACACCTTATTGAGCTCATTACTTTGTAACTATGTAACTCTGAAATAAATCATTCAACTGCTATGAAATTTTAATCATTTTCTATTCTGTACATAATCTTCCTATCCACCAATTTTTGTATCCATCAGACAATTCTTGTCCTTCTTGGTGCACAGATTTTTTTGTTATAGAGTGTGTATATATATAATATATATGTTTTACCTAAGAAATAAAACACAATATTGTAAAAAAAAAAAACAAAAAATGCTTTTGCATTAAAAATACAAAAACATATGTTATAAAAATATTTATTATATATAATATTTACATATTCATTAAACAAAGCTTTCATCACAGCAGACATTTTGTTTTTTGAGCTAGATTTTTTTCTGATTGTAATACTTCCATTAACTTCTTCTGAACAGCTAAACCTAGTTCTTGACCAGCCTGGAAAATAATTGTGTAAAGCATTTTTTAAATACAACTCCTAAAGGTATTAATAAACATTAATTTAATTTATATGACAAATTCACTTATTGTAATAACAGTTCTATATAATTTATTTAATATACAGCACGGACAGGTATTAGGCAAAACACAACTGAAGTCAATAAAATATAACAATTGCTTATGACATCAAATAATGGTGAAATACATTAACAAATGATGAAAAAATTGTTATAAATTAGCAATCAGGTGAGTGTAAAAGTTCTACCTGATTTTAGTCAAAAAAGAAAGGAAAAGACTACATGAAATAATACAGCCGTAATGTCACCAGTCACCATTATGTATGATTTTCTGCCAGCTATCCGATTGTAGGTTTATTACACACTGATAAAACTCTTTTGACATTAAATTTGAAGACTACTAAATGAAATAGCATTCTGAATGTTTAGCAAGAGTTCTAATACTAAAGGTTAATTGGATAACCTGATTCACATGTGCTTTAAAATGTTTTTTTTTTTTTTTCCTTTTTCAGAAACTGGAATTCTTTACAGCAATTTGATAATGAATTAAAGTATGACTGGAAAGCCTTAAATTATTGATACGTTTCTGTAAATGTGATCTAGTCAGTTACCTAAAATTATATTTAACTGAGATAAGTTTTTGCAAAGTGATAAGCTTTGTAACTGAGTTACTGTGATTTATTGAGTTAATTTCTTTGCAGTTCATGCATTCATTGAATATGAGCCAGGGAATATATTAGACTAAATTTTGATTAATGTGGTCTTTATTTAATAAATATGATTAAGTTTTAGGGTTTATTTGATACTAACTTTGAATCTTAATTTAGGTATGACTGTTGAACTTAAACTTGTATTTTGAGAATTGGTGATTGATTTATTTAAATTTCAATTAATTTTCCCTTGTGCCTCCCCTCAGTATATATTTTGGAATTCTGTGAATATCATTAATTGGTTTACATAAGATTCAAGCCATTTCTAGTAATTAAAGATACATGCTTTGATATTTTATACAATTCTTGTGTATGAATGGAATGAATTAATATTGAAAATGTATTTTGTTTTAATACCAAGCTACTAGAGAGGAATACACACCTTAGGTCACTTTACAAATATAAAAATTTGAAATATGAATCACCATTCATCAAGATACCCCAAGTGTTGCAAACCAGCGTTCTCAAAAGTAATTGAAAAAATAGTAGTGAACAGACTTAATTGGTATCTCGAATTTCATAACTCACTGCATTTGGCTTAAGCAGGCTTTAGGCAACATCGATTAATTGAGAAGCATACTGTAATTATTAGACAGAAAATAAAGGCTATTTTAGATAAGGGTCTACTGCAGCTGTAGTTTTTGTTGAATTTAAAAGACAATATGACTGCATTTGAAGGACACTTCAGCTAAACAAAATTTTTGCACTCTGGGAAAAATATGCTAAAATGGAATCAGAAGCTTTATTAGACAATCTTATTGTAAACAACTTCAGTCCAGCCTTTCTCAGAATGCAGTAATCAGTCGCTGTCTTTTTAATGCATACCTGCCAACCTACGACACTCAAAATACGGGAGAATTTTTTTAATCGAGATTTATTTTCAAGGACAAAAAGATTTTTAAATGATAAAAATATATTTTAATAATGAATAAACTTCAGATCATTACTAATTAATATCTGAAAGTTCAGTTACTAATTCTTAAATGCGAACATAGCATTCTGTATTAATAACTGTTTGGTCCTTTGTTTCGATAGAAAAAAGTAATTTTTCAATAGAACTCTTGTTGTTCTTGTATACAAACATGTTTGCGAACATCGGCCCTTCCACCGTGCAAAATCAAAAAATCGCAATGACCAACGGTACACATCGCAAATGCATTGCACTTCCTTGAGGAAATATTAGAAGAAAAGTTGTCTGCGTACGATTTTTAAAAAGTACCTGAGTATTTTACCTTTTTTGCAGACATAACTAATATGAAAAAGTGTAATTTCTTAAAGCATGTATATTCACACAGATTCGCGACAAGATGAACGAAGTAACAACCTCATCTTGCTTTGTATTCATTGGCTAATATGTGCCAGATGACATGCAGTGGCACTCGATGCTCATTGGAGAAATGCAACATGACATTTCCGGACAAGTGTTCTCACTCACAAAGCAGAAACGCACCATAATTTTTCACTGATGAAACTACTTTGTTTTTCTATGTAGTCTAGAGAAAACCAGGTGTTTTCAGACACTCCAAATAACTTTTTTGTGGATGCAAATAACGAATTATTTAGCCAAGTTAAATGAAAATCGTGAGAAATTTTAAGAATAAATGAAAGTTGGGAGAAATATATTATAAATAGGGTTGGCGGGAGACTGGTCAGAAATTGGAAGTCTCCCGCCTAAATCGGGAGAGTTGGCAACTCTGTTAATGTCTATATCAATGATCATATATGTATATATATATATGTTATATATCCTCATCTTCTAGCATATATATATTGTATATATATATATATATATACACAATATATATATGCTAGAAGATGAGGATGAATATGCACACATATGTTAACAATTTGACGATATGATCCTCTGTCCAAAAAAAGTGTTTCCAGGAAAAGTTATAAGAAACACCAAATAAAGCCATGAAAAGGATGAGAACTTGGTAATCGCTAAATAACATGAATGGAAACATTGGTGAGGTTATATAATTCTACAGCCATGAGTGTCACCTGCAATTCTGGCTGCATGGATAGTGACCACCTCATTTCCTACTCTAACTGTTCAAATATCATTCGAAGACTTGAAACAGAATGAGACCTCAGAAAGACTGCTATGAAATAATAAATTGTTTATTACTGTCATAATAAACTGGTGTTTAGTATCACTATCATAATAGGTTCTCTCCCCTAAATTGTATATCTGCTTTTTCAACTGGTTCCCACAAGCAAAAGGAAGCTTTCATACTTCAAATATCAAAACAGTAGAAAAATAAGCAATTACTTCCTTTTATGAACATAAAGTTCACATTTAAAGCAGAAAACACTTTTTGCAACCGCAGCATATTCTTATGTAATATAAGTTTCTTGGGGGAAGGGGGTATATTTTAATATTTTTTGAGGCTATGATACAAAAACATATTTAATTGTTTGAAAGTATAGGAACTGGTCAGAAGTTAGTCTCATAAATAGAGCAAAGGACTTACCTCAATGCTGTCTTGAATACTCTCAAGATGCAAACTACCAGGGCCACTTACTTGTTTCAACAGTACTGTATCAGTTAAAGAAACTGCAAGAACAAGTTTGCATTTGCTACAAGCTTCTTCTTCATTAGTAGCATCAACAATGAATTCATTTCCAACCTTAAAATATTAATTGTTAGATTAAAATTTAAAATGCAATACATTAACATGTATCTTTAATTGAAATACATTCAGTAAAACGAAAATATCATCACCAAGACAAATAGTGCATCTTTCTGACAATTTATGGGCATAGGAAGTAAAGTAAAAAAAAATAGAGCATAAAACTTTTTTATACTGAAGAAAAAAATAAATTTATTAACTGGCAAAAAAAAATGCATAGACATACTAGTGTAGAGTGGCCATTGTTAATAATATATTTGTTACTCCATCATGGCCCAGAAATACTGCAAACTAGGGTGCAGCAAAAAATAAAAGTTGCACAGTACAAAGTCCATAATCCAGACTCGTCGGGACCTTGGCGATTCCGGATTATAGATCATCAGTTTAAATCTGGTAAGATGGCATGCAGAAACTATACAATTAAAAATATGAAACAGTAATTTATGAAATAAAGAGCAATAACAATCTAAAGGGTATCAAATTTTACAAAAAAAAAGCTTAATATTTATTTGTTTACTTCATTAAACATTTCTTTCAATGTAAGTTGTTTAAGTTGCTTCGTTTTTTGTGCTAATACTTTCTCTTTAATTCTATAAACAGACATAATTTCTTGTTCAGTTACAAAGTTCCACTGTTCAAGTCCTGTAATTCCTGTGTCGAGAGTACTGACTAACTTATCAATCGAAATTTTTTCGTTTTCAATAACCTCTCTGTCACTTTCTTCACTATCGGAAGCGGTATTTTCTGGATCTAGAACCATACTACAGATTTTGCCGTCCGTTAATTGATTGATGATTGGGGCATTGTCGTCGCAATGAAAAACTTCTGTTATATCATCTTCATTTATTACCGCTTCTCCACATTTCTTTACATAATCCAATAACTGGAAAATTTCACCTTTAGTTTGCGACGTCCGAAAACTTCAAATTAACAAAAGAATCCACAACGAAATATCAGGAGCAACCAAACAATAAGAAACCTCTTAGGACAAGCTGTCTGCAGTAAACTCATACAATGCATTTAGAGAAACTGCACCTGCTACTGCATATCTTAGGGGTAGAGAAGAAAACAAGATTGCAATCTCAGCCATTTTCGAAAATCTCCACATGTTTTATTATGGAAGAAAAAAAATCAAATACGCATGCGTAAAGTATAAAAAAAAGTTTGTGACTTTGAGGTCCAGATTATAGATTGTTCTGGATTATGGACGTACGGATTACGGACTTTGTACTGTATAATTGAATCTGTATCTCAAAAGTTTTATATTGACTAATATATCACTCACGATTTTTTACAAAGTTTTTCCTATCTCATCTTCATTTCCTGCAAAAGCCTTGAAATTTGTTAACTTTTACCTTAAATTTCCATATTATAGATTAAGATATTTTAATATGCTATCTTCTTCAGTAACAATGTAGGCATGCAGCACTAAGACAGCAATGCATTATGCAAAGTACTGTAAACATTCCCCTTTCAAACTAACAAAACTGTACAAATATTTCTGCATGTACTCAAAGAAATTACTATTTTCTGTAAAAAAATTAATCATAAAATTTCGATTTTCCCACCATGAAATACATACAACTCAAATTTCATTATTAAATTAAAGACAGTTTGTAGGAAATGAGTTGGCAATGCACTGATAAACTATATCAGCATGCATAAAGACTATGTAATCCAGTTTCTTATTGTGTGGGGTAATGACGTCTGCCTTCATGCACAATAAATATCAATTGAGTCAGAGAAATATGACTTCAACTAGAGAAAAGTGATGTATTCCATTACTAGTCCTAGAGATGTTATGGCAATATACTGCCCATGCGAGAAGAAGTGTTACATTTGAATTCAGGTACAAAAGAATTGCTTTCCTGTAAAAAAGTTACTTACTTTCTCTTAAGACACACCATTATATTGGTGTATTCAAACTTATTTTTTTCCTCATGCCTTTGGCTCAATACTAAACGTTTTTTCCCCCAAAACACTTTTGCTTTACTCTTAGTTTTTCTCCCCTTTTTACTAAATTTTTGTTACTATATTTACTAAGAAATATTCATATTGAACAGCTTGAAAATCAGAGGATTTACATCCACTCACAGCACCACAGCAGTCAAAAAATGTAATATTTCTTTCCACAATATTCTCCTCTATTGCAGCCATTAAAGTCTGCACAGAACGATCAGACACAGCAACTGATGCAATCCCCCCAAAACACCTTGAGGGTATTGGTTAATTCAGGCAAAGTAACTCTCGGGTTATCTGCTTGTGGGGAGAGATGCCATCGTGGAGGACTTTTTAAAGGAAACTTTCTCGCATCCATGAGCCATAGAAAGAAAAAACATAGTTTAGCTATTTTTATAGATTACCTTTCACCAACTTCCACAATTTTGTGGTTCACTTCAATTTTAAAATAAGATGAGATACAAGGAAGTATCAGTGGTGTGTTTCATTTGAAGCTGTAGCTAAAAAAATTCAATTAATGTTACTCTTGACACCATTAGTAAGTGATACTCTTGATGCCATAAGTAACCCTTAATGCAAATAGCAATTTAATTACATGGAAGTGATAGTGTCAGCCACTATCATGCTCCTTTATAGCTTGGTTTATTGGTTGCCTTCCTGCATAACACATATCAATTGAAACTAGACAGAAAGCGAACTGCCCCATTACTGGAAAAGACCTTAATTGTAAGGCACCGTCCATGCAAGATGTGTTGCATGTTACATTTGGTTCAGTTACAAAAGGATTATTCTGGACAGTAAAAAGCAAAAGTTGGTCTACAAAGGAACGTAAAAGAAACTTGGGATTGCGCTTAAGTCCCAGTTCTATACTGCAATAATTACCTTGATACTGACAAGTAAAAGACTATGCAATTTGCAGAGTACTAAGAAAGTAACAGAAGGTAAGGAAGTTAAAGAATAAGTAGATTCACCAGTAAATCTGATGATGCAAAGTCCTCGGAAACTTTTTAATGCAAGATGGCTCCTATAGCCAACGAAGTCCTTTGAATTTACATAAGCAGCATTGATCTATCTACCACCTTGAAGGAGATGGCTTCTTTTAGCATAAGACTATATGTGCTCCAATGTGGTTTTGCATTAAATGGAATCCAACCATTCAGGATGCTTTCATTAACGTATGGTGCACTCTTTAGTTCTCTTGGTACCTCACTGATAATCGGAATATCATCATGGATGGTTTCATTCAACGCAATAGTTACACTGCAAATTCACAAAAATCTCCTGACTGTGCTCACAGACAAACAGAAATGTATTTGAGAGAATTCTTTCTGCAAGGTCAATGTAGAAAAATATACGAGGGTTGGAACTTTAATAGTGGCAACTATTTATTTACAAGGAATACAAAAGTGATTCATGTCACCATGTTTTACAGTCCTTCAATATAGTCGCCAGCATTGTGTACAACCCGTTTCCAACGATGTGGAAGTCGCAGAATACTTGTAGCAGCACCTGTTTTGTTGATAGTTTGAATGGACCGGTCTACTGCCGCAAGAATCTCAGGAACAGTTTGGAAGCGAGTGCCATGAAGTGGTTCCTTCATCTTAGGAATTAAGTCATAGTCACAAGGGCTTAGACCTGGGGAGTATGGTGGATGGTAAAGCACGTCCCAACCCCATCGCTTGAACAAATCAGTCACAGCTTGTGCTGCATGCGGCCGAGCATTATCATGCAAAATGAGAAGAGCGTTCTGCAGAAAGTGTCGCCGT
>KK117002.1:0-16997 GCA_000611955.2 Stegodyphus mimosarum
CCAAGCCACTGACACAAGGACTAGTGACCAGCCGATTGACACCCGTGAGGACAACAAGGCGCCCCGAAGTTTCAGTTTAGAGCAGAGGAGACGGAAAAGAGGATAGATCACTGGGGTCCAGGATCGTGACACCCGTCTCATCAAGAAGATGATCCCCTGAAGGGCTAGGGTACCTCGGGATTGCCACACCCTTACTCACAAAAGTGAGCCCCTGAGGGGAGGCTCAGGATGGAGACTTCTCTTTCTACAAAAATGCACGCAGACGGTCTTCTGTTCAGAAAACGTAAATCCTTGGTTCACTGACCATTCGTGGATCTTATTCAATGCGATCAGCAGTTGCCTCTCTATATGTCTCTTATTTGCCCCTCGACAACGAATCTGGAGGTCGTCACCATATAAAGATCCTAAAATAGTTGGTGGAAGTTCTTTTAATACAGAGTTAATTTTCAGACTAAATAGAGTGACACTAAGAACAGAGCCTTAAGGCACACCCTCTTCTTGTTCAAAGATTTTTGACAAAACAGAGCCAATCCTAACTTCGAAGGTCCTAGCACGCAAAAAATTCTGAATGAAAAATGGTAGGTTGCCACGCAAGCCACTAGCATGGAGATCACGAAGGATCCCATACCTCCATGCCTTATCATAAGCTTTTTCAATGTAAAAAAAAATAGAGAAAAGATGGTTTCTTCTAAGGAAAGCTTTACGAATAGATGTTTCCAAAAGGAGCATATTATCTACAGTTGTCCTTTCCTTTCGGAAACCGCTTTGATAAGGTGATAATATATTATTCTTTTCTAAGAAATACACTTGGTGGCTGTTTACCATCTTTTTAAACAGTTTGCATATGCAGCTCAGAAGGGCTATTGGCCGATAATTCGAGGCATTCCCACACTAAAAGTACAAAATGGCAACAGAGATGGTGAACAGATGGCAAGATCAAGGGCGTGAAAAGTTCTCGTAGGCTCGTGGAAGTATGTGTTCTGCCCATTATTGAGAAGACAAAGGTTGTGTTCTTCAATTAGTTGCTCGATTTGTCTTCCTCTTGAACTGGTGTCTTTATTTCCCCAGAGCGGACTGTGCCCATTAAAATCTCATATAAGGATAAAGGGCTCAGGCAGCTTCTCTACAAGCTCATTCAAATGTTGTTGGTCAATGTGCTCGTTTGGAGGCAAATACAAAGAGACGACTGAAAGCACAATATTCAAATTTATTTGCACAGCGACAACTTGGAGAGACGTCATCAGAGAAAGTGAATTTGATGGATAGTCCAGAGAGTTGAGGAGACCTACACCTCCACTGGCACGCTCTCCTGCAATATTATCTTTCCTGACGAAAGAAAACCTCCGAAGTTTTGCTGGCTTTTCGGGTTTCAGGTTTGTGTCCTGTATTGCGAGGCACACAGCATGATGAGCATTGATAACATTTTTTATATCGATCAAATTCCGGTTAAAGCCGCAACAGTTCCAGGAGATGAGGGTGGCCATTGTGTTTGATGTTTGTTTCTTCGGTGTTGCTGTTTTGTTATACATGGAAGCAGATGTTTGGGGATTTCCAAGTCCTCTTTTACTTCCATACTATCTGAATCACCTGATTCAGATATAATTCCTTCGTACGAGCTATTGCTGTGGCTTCTATTTGTATGATTTCTAAGTTGAGTTTTATTTTTAGGTTTGCCTTCAACTACTGTTTCCTTGTTTTGAATTGAATGTGTTGACTTTTCTTTTTTGTTTTTACTATTTGTCTCCTGTGTTTTTATTGGAAGTGTTTGCGTTCCAACTGATACTTGCACTGCAATTGACTTTGTTGATTTAACGGCTGCGGCAAAAGAGGTGTTTCTTAGAATCTGATTGGTTTGTACTAGCCTTCTGGTTTCTGCATAGAAGATGTTGTTATTTACTTTGGCAGCCTGTACTTCCTTTTCTAATTTCCATTTTGGCCATGATCAGGAAAATGCTGTGTGCTTGCCTTTGCAGTTTATGCACAGTGGTGCAGCGGAGCAGTTTTTGCTCTCGTGGCCTACCAGTGAACATCGCACGCATGTCAATTTGCCACGCCAGGAGTTCTTGGTATGACCAAAACGCTGGCACTGGAAGCAACGCATGGTATTTGGAATATACGGTCTTATGGGAATATTTAGATATCCGGCTTTAATATTCTTAGGCAGATCAGGCGAGTTGAAGGTCAGGATCACGTGTTTCGCATTAATCAACTAACCTTCCTTACGTATCTTGATCTGTCTAACATCCCAGACATTTTGATCCGCAAGCTCGGACTCGATCTCTTCCTCGGAAATGTATAGAAGGTCGATTTCCGAGATTACACCACGACGATAGTTCAAAGTTTTATGCGGTGTTACTTTGACGGTAACTTGCCCAAGTTTGGTTACTTGAAGTAAGGATGCAGACTGTGTGGCCGATGTCGTATCTATAAGCAAGACTCCAGAACGTAGACGCTTTATGTTCCTAGGCTCACCAATATAAGATTGAATGTACTTGCTTATCAGAAAGGGAGACATCTTTTGTAATTCACCAGAAGGACTAGAAACAACAAGAAAGCGAGGGCAATTAGTTTCTTTGGCATTTGCATCGGTTCGTGCTTCTTTATTAGTTGATGTTATAGGCGGATTGGGATTGGAAACCACAGGACTAGATTCCGGATGACTTATATAATGAATTTTGTGAGTATCCACAATGAAGAGAAAAAGATTCGGTTGTTGTAGTTTCCCCACCCACCACCACGGAGCCCAACAAGGGAACACAGATTCCTGTGTTAGGGCTAGCTGGACCTATACGCAAACTGAAGCCCCACAGTCGGCTTTTTCCCGAGAGCTTATCCCCAAGCCGCCGACACAAGGTTGGGAGACTAGCCGATTGACACTCATGAGGACAACAAAGTGCTGCCCGTCTAGCTGAAGAAGAGGCGAAAGCAGTGTGTTGAGGACAGTACCTCGCCCCTCAACTACCAGGATCTCCTTTCCAACGACACGGGTTGCTGCGCACGGCAAACGCGCAGGCGGTTTTCTCGCCACATGCAAACTAGAGACAAGGATTGTTCCAGTTGCTCATAACGAGCCCCAACCTCCGAAGAGGAAAAACACGAGGGAGAAAAGAAAGAGAGAAATTACAGCTCAGAGGAGAGGAGACGGAAAAGAGGATAGATCACTGGGTCTCCAGGATTGTGACACCCGTCTCACCAAGATGATGATCCCTTGAAGGGCTAGAGTACCTCGGGATCGCCACACCCGTACTTACAAAAGTGAGCCCCTTAGGGGAATATAAGTTGTGATGTGATGTGATGTATATGTGAAATCATAAAATATGAGATACAATAAAATTTAAAGCACTAAACCACAGACACATAAGAAAGTCATATTAAATAACAAAAACCACTCTCCTTGAAGTAATAAAATAAATTAGCATTGCCCTATTTCTCAATTAAACAGCCAAGAGACAAGTCAGAGTTATTATAAAAATTCTTCAATCTAAGTTAATTAAAATACAGACATACTATTAAATTACGACATCCTGAAAGAATACTGTCCCAATGAGAAAAAACACGTTCACTCTCGGCCTTTAAAAGGTGTGTGTGTTACACGAGAGTGACCAATACTAAGACGGGTTAGAATTATATCCACCGTTCGGTTTTCTTTCGAGTCCCAGTATTCAACTAGCGGTTTCACTATTTTCAGCTTATTCTTAACCCGAGCACCCCATAGCAGCTTCCACTTCTCTAGAATTTTTCCTTTGATAACCCTTTCAATATCTCGGAAGAAGGTAAGTTTTCGGTCGAACATCACTCCCAAAAACTTTATTTCAGGTTCTACTGGAATGACTGACCAATAAGTATGTAACTCAGGGTCAGGATGGAGTCCTCGTTTCCTGCAGAAGTGCACACAAACAGTCTTCTGCTTCGAAAACAGGAATCCTTGTTCATCTGGCCATTCCTGAATATAGTTCCTTGCTGTCTGCAGTTGTTATTCTACATGTCTCATGTCTGCCCCAAGACAGCTAACCTGCAGATCATCAACATATAACGATCCTACAACTGTGGGAGGAAGTTGTTTTAAGACAGAGTTTATTTTTAAAGTGAATAAAGTAAGGCTGAGCACACAGCCCTGAGGCACACGCTCTTCTTCTACAAAGATGTCTGATAAGACAGCACCAATCCTGACTTGAAAAGTCCTTGCCTTCAAACAATTTGTGATGAAAATAGGCAGGTTGCCACGCAAGCCACAGTCATAAAGATGACGACGTATACCATATTTCCTTGCCTTATCATAAGCTTTCGCAATGTCAAAAAAGACTGTGACAAGATGGTTTCTTCTCACAAAGGCTTTATGAATGGATGTTTCCAAAAGGAGCAAGTTATCCATGGTCATTCTTCCTTTCCGAAAACTGCTCTGATACGGCAATATGATGAATCTTTTCCTAAGAAATATACTAGGCTGCTGTTTACCATTTTTTCAAACACCTTACACGTGCAACAAGTAAGTGCAATGGATCAATAGTTGGAGGAGATCTTAGGGGTTCTTTCCTGGCTTGGGTATAGGAAAAACAACATCTCTCTTCCATGCACTGAGGAAAATATACTCCTGTCACACTCAGTTATAAAGAGACAGAAGGGCAGTCAATGACTTATAAGACAGATGCTTCACCATTTACTATCTAATACCATCTAGGCCCAGACTAGACTTACGTGTCTGTGATAAAACTCTTTTTAGCTGCTGCATTGTAAAAATGCTATTATAAGGCTCAGAGTTGGCAGAGTTAAACGCAATGGGAAATTTCTCAGAATGCAGATTAACAGAAAGAAATGCTAGTGGATAACTTTTGCTGGAAGATACCGCAGCAAATGTTTTACCGATAGTGTTGGCAATTTTTTTTTGGAGCCTATCACTCGGCCATCTCTTCCCAGAAAGGAAACTGAGTGGTCATTATACATTCCACATGCTTTTTCTAACTCATGCCCAGACTCGTTTAGCTAACATTGACGATGTTATCCCAGATAGATAAACTCCTGGCCACCATAAATGCAACAACCTGAAGAAGCATGCAATATGCGTCTGTGGCGGCACTTCAAACCGCTATTTAAGGCTTGGAGCTTTTGACGATTTCCAGTTCAGCAATTGTGTTTTTGTTGTAGTTTTGAAAAAAGCACAATCAATTATTCCACGTAGTAAACAGCGATCATCGTTTAATCAAATATTCGAGTTCGACAGAGCAAGGACAGTGGCCTACCGAGAGTGTGGATTATCTTTGAGGGAAATCGGCAGTCGTGTTGGACGAAACCAAACAACTGTAACGCGGATATGTGACCGTTGGATGCAGGAGGGTAGAACAGACTGACATGTTTGATCGCATCCACCTAAGTCCAACACTTCACGTGATAATAGGAACATTGTGTGCATGGCAGTGACGGATCGGTCAGTCACATCACCAACCATAGCACAGCACATTCAGTCTGTAATGCATCATCCAGTGTCTGCATGTACCATTCGACGCCGTTTACAGCAGAGTGGTTTGTCCACAAGACGTCCATTGCTTCGTCTATCCTTTACACAGAACCATACACGTTCCGCCGCCAATGGCGCGATGAAAGAAAGATGTGGACGGCAGAATGGAATGAAACTGTCTTTACTGACAAGTCACGATACCGCCTGCGACAGCAAGATGGTCAGATTCGAGTCTGGAGACACCGTGGAGAGAGGATGCTTAACAGCTGCATTATGCACCGCCACACTGGTCCTGCACCGGGTATTATGGTATGGGATGATATTGGATATCACTCTCGCATTGCTCTAGTATGCATTGCCGGTACTTTAAACAGTCAACGCTACATTTCCGAGGCGTTGGAGCCAGTTGTCCTTCTTTACCTTCAGGGCTCGCCCACAGCCATATTTCAACAGGATAATGCGCGACCCCACGTGGCACGCATTGTCCAAGGGTTCTTCGTGAATTGCCAGATTGAATTGCTTCCCCGGCCGGCTCGCTCCTAGGATCATTCGCCGATAGAAAACATGTCCATGGTTGCTGAACAATTGACGCAGATTACATCTCAAGCTGCCACACCAGATCAACTTTGCCAATGTGTGGAAGCTGCTTGGTCGCTGCGTGTCTCATCGGTGACCTCCAACAATGGCGGCTATCCTGGCTACTGATTCTGGAAGAAACTGTAGCGGTCTATAAATAAATTCATTTGATACTTGGTCAACATGTTATCTACTAAATAAATTTTGTTGTGACATCTCGTCTTTCTTCGTGTTGCAATTTGGGTGGCCAGCAGTATAGGATATCCATGAATCTCTCTGGCTCTTATGCTTTAGTTTCCTTGCATTTGCTTTGGCTCTTTTCAAGGCTATGAAGTTTGTTAGAGTTGGTACCTACAGAGAGTTCCCCAAGATTTTCTTTGCTGTCTTAGAGTTCTCAGAATTGCAGGAAGAAAAATTTCGGGTCCAACCATTCCACCCAGCACAATGCCCAACAAGGATATACAGATTCCTGTGATAGGACTAGCCAGATCTATATGCAAACTGAAGCCCTACAGTCAGCTTTCCCGAGAACTTATCCCCAAGCCACTCACACAAGGGCTTGTGACCAGCCAATTGACACCCGTGAGGACGACGATGTGCCTCTAATTTTGCTGAAACAAAGGCCAAAGCAGTGTGTTCGGAACAGTACCTCGCCCCTCAACTAGCAGGACCCTCCTTTCCACCCACAGTTTCCAGTTTCTCATGATGAGCCCCAACCTCCGAAGAGGAAAACCACAAGGGAGAAATACAAAGAAAAAAGCTTGAGCTCTTAGAAGAGAGGAGACGGAAAAGAGGATAGATCACTGGGGCTCCATGAACGTTACACCCGTCTCACGAAGAAGGTGATCTCCTGAAGGGCTAGGGTACCTCAGGATTGCCACACCCATACTAACAAAAGTGAGCCACTGAAGAGTCCATTTTTTTTTGGGAATAGCTACTAAAGCTTTCAGCGCACTTAATGAGTCTGTATAAACTGAGAACATTTACTAGCCCAACTTTGAGATGTACAAAAGACCATAATATACTGCAGTTAGTTCAGATGTTAAGACTGAGAAAGCATGGCGCAAACTCCTGTCCTGTATCTGATCTCCAATTACAAATGGCATCCGAACATGAACATTTAACTTGGATCCATCTGTATACATCAGATGATGACTGCTATACTTATGCTTGTGCTCAGCAGAGAGTTCTAAAAGAGAGCAAGAGCAAAGCAAAGAGTTCAGCAAAGAGTATCTAATTAGTGCTTGCCTTCACAACATGCTTGAAAACATCAAGAAGCTAGATTTGTGCACTTTCCGAAGGTGGGATTTCAAAATTCTTCACTGCGTGAGGCACATATCAAAAAGTGAGACTTCCTCTATGACAGGGCGAACTCTTAAGGGAAAGGAAGGCACACATGACGGGCGTGCTTCAAAAAGTATTACACACATTTTCAAGTAAGCACAGCTTATTAGGATGTTTTAGGTTGCGACAAAATATGAAAATACTACAAAAGCGACAAATGCTCAAGCCTCAGATGGAGTGATGGTTTGTTAGAGTCAACAAAAAGGCTCTGGTCAGGAGACGTCCTGAAAACTCCAGAACAAATTCGCAGAACTTGATGATGAACATCACCTAGTTTTAGCAACACTGAAGGCCGAGCCGATCCATAAACAACTGAGTCATAGTCCAGGATAGAGCGGATAAAGCACTCTGTAAACACGTAAATTGTGCGGTCCTTTTTTCTTCAGTAAGCAAAATGTGACATCAAATGTTTACCTAGACACACTTGAGGTATGGTTAATGGCACAGTTGCTGGTTCAGCGAATTGCATCTTTTGTCAAAATGGAGCACCCCCACACTGGAGTACAGAGGTTCGCACATTTATTAAATCTACATCTACCAAAGCATTGGATCAGTTGAAGTGGAGCTGCCAACGATGTCGTCTACTCTTGGCCACCGAGATCTCCGGGCTTGACACCCCGCAATGTTTGTCTATTGGGTTATGTGAAAGTCCATGTTTGAGAGCAAGACCACATATTTCGCTGTGATAGTGCCATCAGAAATCTGAGATAGCCAATTCGTAACAATGACCTCCAGGCATCATTTGCCAGAACAACTATGATGGAAAGCCATTGCATGGTGGTGGTGGCGTTGGGTTTCTTGGCGCAAAACCGTAGCGATTATATGCGCTGAAAACACACATTTGGTAGTTTTAAATGAAAATGGACATGTAGACAAACGGAAAAGATAAAACCACAAGAAAAGTTCAAAATACAATGATGATGAAGACAATAATAAAATTATGAGATGCTTAACATAAACAACGACACATGCGAACACATAATAATCTCACAGAGAAAAAATTATTAAAATCATCACATATGCGACATATTAAAATACTTATTAAAACAATAAAATATGACATCAAAAATAAATCAAATTAAATAATATATATCTGTTTCCTTCAGATAGTGAACAAATTCGGGTTGACCTCTTTCCCAATTATATGGTCTAGAGGCAAGTCACAACTATGTTTCCAACGAAGTTCTTTAAAATATAAACAACCTACTAAAAAATGATGAACTGACATTAAGGCAGTTCAATGTGAGCACATATGTTCAGTCTCTGCTTTTAATAGGTAATTGTGCATAATACGTGAGTGACCGATTCTCAGGCGAGTTAGCAAAACTTCCTCCCTTCGGTTCCAAGTCGGCTCCCAACTTTCAACCTTTGATTTGATGCGGAGATTCATTGGGAGACTAGAGGCACGCCAAAGTCAAGCAGATGGCGTGATAATGGCTTGATAGGTAAATATGAGTCCTTCTGTGGTTCATAGACTTTGGAGGAAATTTCAAACCACAGATTCATCATCTAGGAGGCTCAGCCAAGGACGGCCAACTACTACGACAAGCGCCAATGACCGATATTTGACATTATGTGCACTCAGAAATAGAACCACTACTCTGACTCTTATTAGATCCTCCTTGCTGCAGACACCAGAAGGTTTGTGTCAACATCAACTGTGCAAAAAAGGCTTCACGAAGGTGGTCTGTATGTGAGGCGAACAGCCATTTGCGTGCCGCTCACATCACGCCATAGGAGAGACCGTTTGCAGTTGGCACCACAACATTTGCACTGGATGCCTGATCAATGGAGGGGTGTTCTGTTTATGGATGAGTCCAGGTTTAGTCTAGAAAGCAATAGTAGGCCTTATTTGATATGGAGAGAACCTGAAACTCGTTATCATCCTTCAAGCATCCGTGAAAGAGATCCGAAGAAACAGTGTCTGTGTTTGGATTGGCATCTCTTTGGGTGGACGCACAGACATCCATGTCTTTCCAAGGGGAACCATGAATGCTCATGTTCGACATCCTTGATGCTTTCCTGATACAGGATGACAATGCAAGACCACACAGGCCTCGCATCGTAGATGATTATCTTCAACAGGAAACAGTTATGCGCATGAAGTGGCCAGCTCGATTCCCGGACTTGAATCTTATCGAGCATGTTTGGGATGCTTTAGGGAGACGTCTAGTTATTCTCAATCTGCCCCTTCAGACCCTTGCTGCGCTTGCAACTGCTTTGCAAGAGCAATGGCTCTCGCTTCCTAAGGAAATGATAGACCGCATAATTGAAAGCTTGACACATCGCTGTATGTGCTGTATTGTTTCTAGATGTGATCATATTCCATATGGAAGGTACTTTTCCTATAGCAAACTGACACCTTCGGTTTGTTCATTTTATACATGTGCTAATTTCTACACTACCATAATTGTCTGGTAATTTCTTTTTTTGTTATTTGATCCCTTACTATGTGTTGTATATTGTCTTCAGTTTCATGCAATTCTACATCTAACTGTTTCAGTAACCCATAGAATCTTGTCAGTAGCAAATCTTGCAAATCTTGTCAGTAGTCAACACGCGAACGACATTTTTACAACTTTGAAAATGTGTGCGTAACGCATGTTGTAATTAACTATTCATTAATTTTAAATTAATAATTAATTGTAATCAATTTTATTACATTTAAAATCCATATACATATAAAACTGAATAATTAAAAATATACCTTGTAAATCATATGCACATTTAATTAGAAATTTTCTTTTAACTCCTCAAGCATTCACTAATAAAAAGTATTTCAAATCACTACTAATCATAGAAAAAATCAGAAGCTATAAATCATATCTTTATTCTGGATATGATTTCCTCAGGGAAATAAAATTTAAGTAACCAAGAATGATACATATAAGTATTACACAAAATACGTATAATTTACGAATGCAAAGATTTATATGTAGCATGCTTAGCAAGCTTAAGTTCTGATTTTGAGAATGTTTTTTTATAACACAGTTCTTCATTTGCCTGCATATTTATTTTTTCAATCAAAACTGCTTCAAGAGTTTTAAGACCTAAATTTGGTCGAAATTCCGTCTGATTTTTTTTAACAATAGAAAAAATTCTTTCGCAAGCTGCATTTGAATGAGGTATTATTAAGACAGCAAGCATCACAGAAGGCAATACTTTGTATTTAATACACCCATTCATATTTTTTAATTTGGCAATTTCTCCCCAATCAATACGCAAATCTACAATTTCTTTCAAATCATCTACTTGATACATGGAAAACTCAATTTCCACTTGATTAAGACATTTTTCATCAATAATGGATGGAAAAGTATTCATCAAGTAAAGAACAGATGAAAATGAGACTTCAGTTCTCAAGTTGATGTCAGCAACTTCAGCATGTTTTAGAAATGGATCACTTAGTGGAAATTTATCAATTACATATGAACATGCAGTTACAAAAAAAGCTCGCACAGAATTGAAAAATGATTTCACTTCACTTTCATTCAACTTGGCATTTTTTAAATATAGTCTTGTTTCCGCACCAATCACTAAATTTTCATTTTCTTTTTGTTTACTATACTTCTGAAATGGAATAGACGTTAGAGTAACACCTTCATTTTCTTTAGAAATTACTGATGGCTTTACGAATCTAACAAATAAATTCATTAAAAGTTCAAAAAGTTCTCTTCTCAATTTATGTATATAAGGAGCTTGTTGTTGCAAATTAATATTTACTGTTATAAACAAAGGCAAAGTATTTTTCAAAAATAACAAGTACAATTTGGTGGTAGGTGACTGTAAAATTTTTTTAATGTTTTGCAATCTCTTTCCTTCATTCTCACTGTTATCTGGTTGATCTCCAAAAAAATTTATCACAGCATCCCACTGTTCCAAAATCCTTGTTATAGATTCTAAAAGAGACAACCATCTCGTACTGCAATATTTCAAAATTTTATGAGATTTTGCATTCTGTCCCAAAATTTGTTGAGCAACTTTGAAGCTATGCTTCCGTTTCGAACTTTTCTCCAAGTAAAAATATATATCTATTATCAACATTTCAATTTCTGAGCCAATTAATTTTTCAGTAGCCTTTTTTGCAGCTATATGCAAGAGGTGGCACGGACAACCTCGGGTGATTATACTTGGTTGATGCATTTTGATAAATGATGCTACACCTTTAAACTTTCCAATCATATTACTAGCATTATCTGAAGAAAATGATAAGCAATTTTTCCATTCTAAACCTTTGTTTTTAAAGTTTTCATTTATACAATTAAAAATACCTTCTCCTGTATTATTCGTGCATTCTAAAATAGAAATCAATGACTTAATTATCACTCCCTTTCTTTACTGTAATATGTTATAACCAATGGGTACAGCTTGTTATCATTACTTCCATCAGTACTTAGAGAAAATGATGTACTGCACACTGATTTTATAATATCAGCAACAGTACTTTCTGCAAGCGTTTTCACAATAGCAGCAGTTTTGGTATGACCGCAGCTAAATTTTTTTGCTATGGCAGAATCCGGAAACATTGCTTTGAAAAGCTCTTTGGAATGATCCGAAACAGAAAGTGGTAGATTATGTTCAATTAAAAAACGAACAAAATAGCATTCGGCTTTTATAGGATCTGTTTCATCATCTTTTATTAAGAAATTTGTTATTTCTTTAGATTTTACGGTGCCAAGTTCTATATGCTTTTGAGAAAACACATGCCGTTTACAGTCATCTTTTCCGCCATGAGCAACTGAGAAGTCTTTGTTGCATACACTGCAGTGTGCGTGATTCACAGAAATTTCGGACGCTTTAATGCATGGAAATTCTGAAGAATATGAATCTTTAAACTTCTGCTTTGATAATTTTGGCTTCTTCGTTCGAGGTAGCATTATGAACAAAAATCTTCCACCTGAATCACAGTTCACAAGACACACGCTAAGCTCTCGCCGTAAACTACACAATGGAGCCGAATGCAGCCTAAACACACATCAGCGAGGAACCTGGGAGACAGACAAGTAGACAGATGTTTGGGTGGAACTATTGATAAGTCGTTAACGGTTGGAGTTACTGATCTACGATTGGCTAATTCTTCAAAACCAGGAACGCACTCAACACGTGATATATGATAACACGAGTATTCAGCCAATCATCGGATGAATTAGTTGGTTCCGTTTTGTGTACTGGTTCTCCTGCTCTTGTTTCTGTAAAATCTGTAGTTTTTTCCATACTTTTCGTAGCTCGTAGTTTTTCATGAATTTCCGTAGAAACTACGGAGAATCCGTAGTAGTTGGAGTCTATGGTAACCGTGACTTTTCCTTAATTTATGATAACCAGAGTAAAAATTAAGGTATAAAAGTTGAGAAATTGGCTCTTGTGTAGAATTGCGTGCCCCTTCAATTAGACACAAATTTTGTTCAATTTTGACGATGAAAATTTATTTCTGGTTACCAGTTTTAACTTGGTTTTAGCATACCATCGACATCACCGTACGGTTACCATAATTTTTTTTAACCTCAAATGAAGTCATCATTGCCACTTTCAAAATTAAATTTTATTGGTTGTTTTTGTGACTGCAGGCATGGGTGTAGGTGTATTTTCAAACTTTGTAGGCCATTTCGTTTTACTATTAGTTGACCGCTTAATATATCTCTATCATTCTCTGTTATCTAGCAAAATAGAATGTCTGGAAAAATTAATATGCGTTTTTTTAATTGCAGCAAAAGGTTAAGAAAAGCTGTTATTGATTGGAGTATGCATGAAGGTTTGATTAGTTCTCGGAATGTTTGTAATGTTCGTATGAAAGATACGCATTCGAAAGCTATGAAGGATTGGATGGCTACAAATGGGTTTATCATGAAAAAGGTGTGAATGCTCATCATTTTAACAAGTTTGTGAGGAAAGGTATGTGGTTTTGAAGAAAGTAATATGAGTATGATTGTGACTTTAATGTTTCCATAGAGCTGGGTGTATGAAGCTGGCACTAATCTGCTTATGAATGACGTGAATGTGACATCGAATAAAACTGTGGTTGATTGTCGTAATTTTTGTAGAGAAGGAAATATGTGTGAGAAAGGGTGAGATGGTTGGTTGTGGAGATTAATGAAAGCAAGTTTGGTAAGAGGAAGTATAATACAGGGTAGATGAGTGAATGGAAAATGGATGTTTGATGGAACAGACAGAGAGAGTGGAAAGTTTTTTTTTTTTTTAGGTTATGGAAAATCGAACGAGACAGACTTTGCTGGGGGTTATCACGTGAAAAATTCTGCCTGGGACAATGATTATCTCAGATTGATGGAAATCTTATGATTATTTGAAAAATGATTTCCAGCATTTATCTGTTTATCATTCGTTGAACTTTGTTCAACCAATGACTGGTGCCCAAACTAAAAATATTGAAAATATGTGGAGCCAAGTAAAGCGGGAATTCCGGAAGCACAGTGTTTTGCAATCGTCGGAAGATATTTTTTATTTATATTTTGCGGAATTTATGTGGACGAGGTGTTACCGAAATCAGACGAAAGCAGATGCATTCCGGGACTTTTTGAATTGCGTAAAAGATATGTATGTGCCGCAGTTCTACGACGATGCCGAAGAGATGTAGAAGTAACGATCTAGGTAAGTTCTATTTCTTATGAATTGTAAACTACATCATCAGGCTCAATTCTAGAAGACGCTGCACAAGTCGAGACGTTGGTTACTTATATTAGGCTTGGACACGCATTTTATGACGTAATATTGGCTACATTTGTTTGTAAAAACAAGTTGTAGTTAAGCTAACAACACTGAGACTATGTGGAGCCAAATAAAGCTAGAATTTAAGAAACATGATGTTCAGCAATTGTGGGATATATTATTAATGTTATAATGTGGGATATAATAATAAAATATATTATTAATGTTGTGTGAATTTCATTCTTACTTTTCTATCACCTTATATTGGGTTGGCAACTAAGTAATTGCGGGTTTCACTCATAGATGGCTTCAGTTGAATTTTTAGGTTTGCAGACGTGGTACAGATGTAAAACACATTTTGTTATTTGATAGTTGGCAATTCAGCTGTGAATCAGCAAAAAACGTTTTTTGATCGGTTGCATAGTTTTCGTTTGGCATTCGTTGAAAAATGGAAAATCAAAAGGAACATTTTCGTCATATTTTGCTATTTTATTTCCGCAAAGGGAAAACGCATCGTAAGCTCATAAAAAGTTACGTGCTGTTTATGGTGACGAAGTCTTAAAAGAACGGCAGGGTCAAAATTGGTTTGCCAAATTTCGTTCTGGTGATTTTTCACTCAAAGATGAAAAACGCTCTGGTCGTCCAGTTGAAGTTGATGACGACCTAATCAAAGCAATAATCGATTTGGATCGTCACAGTACAACACGTGAGATTGCAGAGAAGTTTCATGTATCACATACATGCATTGAAAATCACTTAAAACAACATGGCTATGTTCAAAATCTCGATACATGGGTTCCTCACGAACTGAAAGAAATGCATTTAACGCAACGCATTAACAGCTGCGATTTGCTAAAGAAACGTAATGAAAGTGATCCATTTTTAAAACGACTGATAACTGGCGATGAAAAATGGGTTGTTTACAACAATATCAAGCGGAAATGATCGTGGAGCAGGCCAGGTGAACCAACTCAAACAACATCAAAAGCTGATATTCATCAAAAGAAGGTTTTGTTATCAGTTTGGTGGGATTACAAAGGAATTGTCTACTTTGAACTCTTACCACCCAACCGAACGATCAATTCTGATGTCTACATTAAACAACTAACGAAATTAAACAATGCAGTTGAAGAAAAGCGGCCCGAATTGACAAATCGAAAAGGTGTTGTATTCCGGCATGACAATGCAAGGCCACGCACATCTTTGGTCACTCGGCAAAAATTATTGGAGCTTGATTGGGATGTTTTGCCATATCCACCATATAGTCCTGACCTTGCACCATCTGATTACTTTTTGTTTCGATCTTTACAAAACTCCTTGAATGGTAAAAATTTCAATAATGATGATGATGTCAAATCGTACCTGATTCAGTTTTTTGCAAATAAATACCAGAAGTTTTATGAACGTGGAATTATGATGCTGCCTGAAAGATGGGAAAAGGTCATTGATTAAAATGGGCAATATATTACAGAATAAAGTTATTTAGTTCCATGAAAAAATTTTCTTTGATTTTCTAAAAAAAATCCGCAATTACTTAGTTGCCAACCCAATACATTATTTTAGTTAAAACTTATTTTAAAAATCCAGCTATGTGTTGCATGTTATTATTCTTAATATTAACATTCTTATAACATGTGAAATATCGGTACGAATGATTTCAAAACTAACAGTGTCTTCTAATTATAGCTGTGAATATTTTTTAAGTTTATGATATTTCTTATTTTGGTTTTTTATAGCGGCAATCTTGGAATTGTGCCTTCTTAACGTCAACAAAAAAAAGAAAAGAAAAAATCGCCAAAAAAACAAGGAGCACCGAAATGTAAACTTCTACAGAGAATTATCCTGCTTCCTGTTTTCAAGTCGAAATTCCCTGAAATACGGAAGGTAAACGCATTTTTTATATGGAATACCTCCTAGGCCTTAGAATTAATGTCGTGAAATATACTCCACCTAATACAACCACCCAATGTTTTCAGTGCCAGCAATATGGGCATATTCAAGACTCCTGCAATAACACTGAATACTGACTGAAATGCGAGCAAAATCACTACACTTATTTATGTAAAATTACTGAAGTCAACAAACAAAAATGTGCCAATTGCGATGGAGACCATATTTAAAATTCAAAATCATACTCTTTCTATCCCAAAACGTATCTAAAACAAATCGAAAACTTCAACGCTCCTGCCTCGGCAAAAGAAAACCATAAAAAAATTTTTAAGTCCAATTTTTAATTGTCGATGAGGTCAATCAGCCCACAGCAAATCAAAATGCTTGGTCACACAAGCTAAACACCAATCAGAATACTCTCGCTTCTCATCCTGAAAATACTCAAAACATGCAAAGTCTACCTTCACTTAGTAACACCACAATTAATAGAGGGGACATTATTTATTGCAATGAAGCACAAAACAGTAATAAAACATATAATAATCACAAGGAAGAACAAAATTGTAACAACATTATCTTCTAGTTCAAGAACTTAACCCACTCCTCAAAGCAGCTCCTCCAAAACTTCAACAAATACATGCAGAAATATGGAAAAGATGCAGCAGGCTTAGAGGTTATTGAATTTTTTGCCAATGAATCAGTATAACACAAATAGTCACCTTCAAAACTCTGCTCACTTATATTTCTTTCTTAAATGCCATAGGACTAGAAAAAGACAAAAACCACAGATAAAAAAACGACATCATTTGTATTAACAAAACGCATCTTAATCCCTTGGATACCTTTAAAATTTATAATTATAAGACTCTCAAGATAGAACACACAACAGCGGAGGTGATACCACTATCATAATTAAAAAGCACATTAAATTCTATACATTTGACATTAATAATACTGGTAATACTTTGGTTTACAGCAGCAATAACAAAAGTCTGATTTGGTATGATATTGTCTAAAATACAAATGACAGTTTTAAAATGCCATCTATATTCATCAAAAAAAAAAAAAAAAAAAA
>KK117002.1:17037-27668 GCA_000611955.2 Stegodyphus mimosarum
AAAAAAAAAAAAAAAAACTAAGTAAAAAGGCATTTCTTGTTTCCAAAAACTTTTAAACCTATGACCTAAAATTGAAAATAAATTATTGTTGATCTAAAACTGAAAACTTTAAATAAATGATTGAATATTAAAATAATCCAAATGAGGCAACTGCTGTAGCCGCAACTGGTGTTGATGAATAGGCTCGAGTTTAATAAAAATGAAGACTGAGGCTTTATACACAACTGATACCCCAGACTATAGCAGCTACGTGCTCTGTAAATGCAAAGATAAGAAATCAGCACCTCAAAAAGTTTTTCACCTGGACATTCAAAATATTTAGTGTTTTGGTCAGCTTCATCAGGGTATAAAATCAAGGTCAAACATGACCCTGAACCATTTTACTCCAATTCAACTCGAATCGCTGATCCATGACGTAGCTTCTCAGGCTCAAGATGGACACATAAACAATCTTTAGTTTCAAAAACATAGATCCCCATCTGTCTGACCAAACTTGAATTCTGTTCAGAACAATCTGTAATTACCTCTATATCTCCCTGATTTGCTCCACGACAACTAATTTGTAGGTCATCCACGTACACTCTTTTGCAAAAAAATTGAAACACCAAGAAGGACTTTTGTGATCGTGACAAAATCTGGTATGCAAAAACATCTTGATCGAACATGCAAATGATCAAAGTTTCAAGGCAAATGAATAGGAATTGCAATCATAACACACATTTCTAGTGAGCAATTCACAAAGTATAAAACCTGTAACAGAGGCAGAAAATGTATCTTTTTTTCGTTGTTGACATTGTAATTTCGTAAAGAAGCAACTAAAGATGCCGTTACGAAGATATTGAAGACCTTACACACAACTAATCGACTTCGAACGTAGTCGCACGCATTGTACAGTTGCGTGAAACTGGGTGGTCATACCGAGCAATACATTACCGCATGGAGGTTGGCAGCAATGGTTGCTACAAGAAACCGAAGAAACCCAGAGAAGGCATGGATATTTGTAAATTCATAGTGTCGGTGAGGCATGGCGGCATATTTGTGGTGTAAGGGTAGTAGAGTGGGAGGCTATATATATACATATGTTTGGTGGAAGGGGAGTAGAGTGGCAGATCCTGGAACAAAAAAACTAACAAATTGTGTTGAAAATTCTTAAATAATGTCCCACAATTTTTTAATATTCTATATATCTTATCCTTTTTTTGTATTATTTTATATAACCCAGATTCTGTTTCTGTAGATGGAAAATTTATTAAATAGTTTAGTTTGGACGCAATTGCGAGTAAGTAATGTTTATTTTATTTATTTGATTAAGTGTTCCGTACTTATGTTTGGGGGCTCTCGTCTGGTTTGGTGGAAGGGGAGTAGATTGGGAGACCTTGGAATCCGTGCCCTCGGGCTTCTCTCCATCAAAATTTGGATAGTGGTGGTAGTGGGCTTTCTGGCACAAAACCTCAATGGTTAGATGTGCCGAAATACATCTCAAATACTTTTAAAGATAGATATATAGACAAACTGACAAGATAAAACCACAAGAATAGCATAAAATACAATGATGGTTATCTACAATTATAAAAAAATGCTTAAAATAAACAACTACACACATATCACATAATTATCTCAAATACAAAACACGACTAAAATCATCAAACCTTAAACACAGAGGTGGGGTCTCCATGACATCGCCAATATTCTAGAACAGCGAAACTGCTTATAAGTTTTACAGTTATTCTCATTTTCAGTACTTTCAAATTGACATAAAATATAAACTATTGCTGAACTTTTATTAAACTCTATCCATTACTTTTTTTTTTCCTTTAATCATTTTTTAAATTGGGCCGGGGTCATATCACCTCTGCGTTTACGTTACTTTTTTCTCGCATGACAGGGAGATGGTTTTATTACTACTTGAATCTTTTTAGGAGCTGGTCTGATAAGAGAATATTACATTGGAAAACACTGATTTTTTGATGAAGTTATCATCAGAATTAGCGAAACCGCATGTGGAATGGAGACTTCAAAAACCAATTGTGAATCAAGAAATAAAAATGTGCATTCAGAAAGCGTTAGGAGTTTCCAGTAGAATCTGTTCTAACCCAGATGTAACTAATACACTTAAAAAGTGTAAAACATACTCTTCTTTGTCCCCCTAGACTAAAAAGAAAAACTGACAAATTGTGTTGAAAATTCTTAAAATAATGTGCTGCAGTTTTTTAATATTCTTTATATATTATATCCTTTTTTTGTATTATTTTATATAACCCAGATTCTGTAGAAGGAAAATTTATTAAATAGTGTAGTTTGTATGCATTTGCAAATAAGTAATGTTTATTTTATTTTTGATTAAGTGTTCCGTACTTTTTCATATGTGATTAAAATATGACTTTTTTATGCACTAATTTTAGAGTTCTAAAAAGAAATAATTACTTCAATATAACAAGCAAAATGTATTAATGTTTATATAATAACAAAAGTACATTATTTTAAAATTTTATATTTTTAAAATGCACAAAATATAGCACGATCTGAAAGAACCTTCCTCTGTTTACGTAATAGAAACTGAACTTCAGTACTTAATGATTAAAATACTGACATCCAGCACCTCTTTCACATCCATCTCAGAATCTATACTGTCTGAGCTGAAGCTTCTAAAGGAGCTCAAACTGGGATTTCTGAGGTTTTAAATTTTTCTTTGTTTCTTTATTATTTTCACATGGCTTATCCCTTGTTTTTTTGTTCTGTTGTTTCTTAATTGTTGATGTTACTGAATTCTGTGATTTGTTCTTTTGTATATTTTGTGTTTGCTGTTTATTTGGTAAGCCTATTGCAGTTTGTGTGCTTACTGATTTAAACGATTTCAATGCACCAGCATAGGACAAATATTTTCGGGGCTGTGCATCTGTTACTAATTTTCTTGCTTCTGCGTAAGATATGTTTTTTCTTACTTTTATTGTTTGCATCTCCTTTTCTGCTTCCCACTTCGGACACTGTCGTGAAAATGCTGCATGATTTCCTTTGCAGTTTGCACAGAGTGGCTCAGCATTGCAATTCTCGTTGCCATGGCCTTCCACAGAGCGACGCACCCATGTGATTTTGCCACAACAGGACATTTTCGAATGGCCAAGGTGCTGACACTGGAAACATCGCAAAAGTTTCGGTATGTAAAGCCTTACAGGGCAGTGTAAGTACCCAGCCTTAATATTTTTTCGCAGATCAGGTGAACTGAAGGTCAGGATTATGTTATGTGTTTCGTACTTTTGTTGTTTGAATTCTAAATTAATACTTGTTTGGCATGTTACTTTATCTTAACCAATTACATATTCAAGAATAAAGTCCACAAACACAAAGCACTATAGTTTTTGCACTGATGCTAATAAAAACCACAGCATCGAATACAGTGTCATTAACTACACTACTAAATGCTTCTTGCAGTGTGGTTTAAATTAGATAAAACTTGTCATAACCATTCAATCTTAACAGTCATATTATTGCCACATCCAGTAGCTATCATAAAAATTTACATAATTCTTGGTACACACTTGAAGCATCAAAGAACAATAATATTATTATTACACTGCTAAATACTTGTTGCTAAGGGCTTGTTGCTAAGGAGTTTGTTTAAAGATTTTTAAATTGTTAAGAAATTAGAAATTTTCTTTTATTTGGTGAACTACAAAAATGCTAAGTTAAGATATATAGTAAAACTGTACTAGCTTAGTTTAAGAAATTGAAAAATTGAAATAGAATTTTTACTCCTTGTTAATACTCTAATTACCTTAAGAAGGAAATTTTTAAGTTGTTAGGAATAGCAGATTTCTTTTAATTCTCGGTGCATTATATGTTCTTAAATTGAAGATTGTTAGCTTGTTATTATTCTTTATTTTGGCCTATATTAATTATTAAGAACTTAATAATTGTTAAAGGAAATAGTTATTATGAATTTTACATATTTTAACTATAGTTATGTTTATATATTACATATATAACATATAGTTATGTTTAACTAATAGTTTTAGAAGTTTTAAGTTGTTATTTTAAAATTGCAGAATTTGTTGCAACCCAATATTAATGTTTTAAACCGTGTTTTATTAATTTTAACTCAATGAAATAGTTATGCTTAATTAAATGTTACCGAAGTTTTTGATTTTTATATAATTTTGATACGTTAAAAGAAAATAATAAACTCTAAGGTTTTTTTAAGTATTACTGATTTATGTGTTTCCTTTTAGATATGTCAACACTACATTGATTCACTAGCATCAATGAATCACTAGCAGACGATTGATTGAATATACTTTTGGAATATTAGCATCTTGTTTTCGGTAGTAGTGAGATTACTGGCACAAAACCCCAAAGGCCATCTGTGCCAAATACATGTTGGATGCTTTTGGACAAAATTAAGACCATGGAAATGAATAAGACACAAAGAAGCTAAAAAATGATGGATGCTAAGATGAAGTTTCTTATAATACAGACAGTGAGATAATATTTGTACAGGTGCAAAATCCTAATCCTGCTGGAGAGAGATCACTTTCCAGGCTAAAACTAATAAAAAAAAACTATCAGAGATCAACAATGAATCAGGATAGATTAAATAGTTTAGCAATTATGCTGATTGAAAGTGAAGACGCAAGGCAATTAGATTTTCAAACAATTTTAGAAGAATTTACAGAGCAAAAAATTAGAAATGTGTAAATTCAGGTATATTGGGTGATGTAAATTTATATTCAATATATGTTTTTGTATTTTCAGCACTTTTATTTTTTAATTTATGTAGAAGTTTGCTTATTTGAAGATCCATGACATTTGATATATATATACTGAATTTGAATTTTACTTAAATACTTAATATAGAGATAGGGCCCCGCACCTATTCGATCCAGGCCTGGATATGAATGAGAACAATCAACAAGTAGCAGTCAATTCCAATGTGAGGATTGAGCAAGCGTCAGGCAATCGGCTGCCCACAATGAGGTCTCTATAATGATCTTAGATCACTGGGGCTCAAGGATCTTGACACCCGTCTTACCAAGATGATCCCCTGAAGGTCTAAGGTACCTCGGGATTGCCCCACCCGTACTCACAAAGTGAGCCCCTGAGAGGCTGAAACCATAGGAGGAAGTTTTTTCAGAACAGAGTTAATTTTTAAGCTGAACACTGTAACGCTTAGCAGAAGGCCTTGAGGCACACCCTCTTCTTGAGAGAATACATCTAAGACTACAGAACGAATTCTCACTTGAAAAGTCCTACCCTTCAAGAAATTTTGCAAAAATATCAGCAAATTTTCCCATAATCCAATGGTTTAAAAATCAAGCAAAATCCTATGCCTCTGTGCCTTGTCATATGGTTTTTCTATGTCAAGAAACACAGAAACTAGATGGTTTCTTGTGACAAAGGCTTTACAAATGGAAGTTTCCAAAAGGAGCACATTATCAATAGTCGATCTTTCCCTGGCTTACGTATAGGAATGACTAGAGCTTTCTTCCATGCATTAGGAAAGTTATGCTCCTTCCACACCCGATTATACAAAGGGAGAAGGGCATTCAATGACTTACAAGAAAGATGCTTCAGTATTTCGTAATTAAGGGCATCTAGACCCAGGCATGACCTTTGTGTCTGTGACAAAGCTCTCCTGAATTCCAGCAGGGCAAATCCGAGATGCAGGGCTCCCAGTTGTCAGTTGAAATTAATGCGAATATTTTCAGTGCACTGCATAGTGGACAGAAATGATTAGGCATAATTGTAGCCAATACAGATAGCTACAAATATTTCACCAAGCATATTCACAATTTCTTCCGCAGTGCTAACCGGTCGGCCATCTTTTTTCAGGATGGAGAGTGAGTAGTTCTTAATATATTCTACATGCTTTTCTAACTCTTTCCTATATTCGTTTACTGGGTGTTGAAGGTGTTATTCCAGACACATACAATATCCAAGAATCTCTCTTACTCTGCCATCTTACTTCTCTTGAGTTTGCTTTCACTCTTTTAAAAGCAATAAGAT
Source organism: Stegodyphus mimosarum (assembly GCA_000611955.2). NCBI lineage: Eukaryota > Metazoa > Arthropoda > Arachnida > Araneae > Eresidae > Stegodyphus > Stegodyphus mimosarum. The sequence goes on from KK117002.1 coordinate 23,038, forward strand.
TTCATACAGTGGGATATCTTCGAAAATGTCCCCAGGCTTTTGTCTACTCTCTCAGAGTTTCCTGACACTTGTGGTTCCACCATGGTTTTGAATATTTTAGCATTCTCCCTGATGTTCCAGGAATTGAGAGCTTGCTGCCTGAATAATAGCATTTGCAACTGTTTTCACTGCATCATCGATACACACACCTTCTACCATATTCCCTGCGAGCTCTGTAGAGCAGCGGTGCCCAACCTTGTGTTCGCCAGCCCAACTTAAATTCTAAAAAAATTGAATTTTTAAATTTTGGTTCATCTTAATGCTAATTCTTTTCCGCTTCTTTTGCAAACAGTCTCATCCATATAGCTGCAGTAGTTTTGTTTCCATGATCAAATATAAACAGTCAGGTGTCATTTTGCCGATGTAAAGCGCTGACATCAGCATTCAGCTGTCAACGTGTTTATCTTTAGGGCTTCAGTTACTAAAATGCTGATATTTTTGTTAATGCTTTTTTTTTTTACACATCTTAACTTGTTTTACAATTTGTATTTCTGCTAGAGGTTTTTTCTAAGCTGCATGTTAAAATGTTACTGTAGCTTTAAGTTTACGTAATTCAGTTCAACACGCATGTTTAGAAACTTTTTTTTTTTTTTAAAGACGTGATGAGTCTTTAGAAGCGAAGCCCCCAGTAGGATTCCTTCAGGGGTCTCACGACCTTTAGTTCTTCAAAAAAATAGAGTTTTTGAAAAACATGTTAAAATATTCCGTATAGTTTGGGAGATATCATTAAAAACATAAAGGTCACTGACACGATAATCCTTCATGACATATGCGAACAGACATTTAAAGAAATATGTTATTTGTTCACAGCTGTCCTAGCCGTTACATAACTGAGTGTTGCTATATTCTAGCCTGCAGGTCTTATTTTTAATTCATCAGCAAGCAGTAGCAATATTTCTCCTCAACTTAATACTTATTCTGAATCTTTACATCGTATTTCCGTAAGCTTAGTACTATGTTGTTGGAGGTCTACAAAATTACATTGACTTTTGCAGTATTTATTTGGTGTATATTGAATTTTTTATTTTGCATTCGTCTTTTTGATGCAATAATACATATATTTATATATAATATTTGTCATGGCAAATAATAAAATGGGTTCTGGGAAGCGTGCTAAAAATGTTGCTTCCATGGCAACCGTTACACAAATATCAGGCCTGGACTTTCTGATAAAAGCTTGTTTTCATCAGGTGATAACCATAAAACTCACATTGAACATATAGAAAGTGCATCCGAGAAATACTTAACAATTCAATGTTTAATGATTGATATTGTCAACCATTTTCATGGATGTATTATTATGGATAGAGACATATTGTTTACATTTTTGGAAGAGAATGTAATGTGCAAATTGTGTTGTAATTTTGTCAATATTTGTGAGAGACACTTTGGATTATTTTCAGCAATCTGTTAAATGTGAAAAATGCAATTTTAAAAATAAATTCAGTAATTCAAAGTTGACTGGTGAACACAAAAATGTTCCTGAATTAAACAGATGAATTGTATAGGCAATATTATGCTATGAGATGCATTGGTCAAGGTCTGGAATCTCTGGAAACATTTTGTGGTGTAATGGATCTATGTAAACTGTGACACATAATGCTTATGACAAAACCTGCAAGCATATAAACGCAGCTTCAAAAATTTCGCCATTAAAAGTGTGAAAATTGCTACAGAAGAAGAAGCATAAAAAACTAGATCAAATTCTGTTACCATAAGTGGAGATAGAACGTGGAAAATGAGAGAACATACTTTGCATATACAAGTATGTTCTATAATAGTTGCTGAAAGAGGGAAAGTTTTAGATGTTTAGGTTCTCTCATTCACTTGTAAAGGATGTGATATGTGGAAAGCAAAAAAATCTGGAAAAGCTTTGGAAGAGTGGCAAATGAAGCATCTTCCAAATTGTCAGAAAAATCATGTCCGTTCTTCCAAAAAAGTAGAAGCTGATGGTATGATAAAAATTTTTTATTGATTGCAGGCTGAAAGAGGTTTCAAATATATTAATTATATTGGTGACAGGGATTCTAGAACATTCACTGCTATACATGATAGCAAACCATATGGTGACAAAACTGTTTCAAAACTTGAATGTGTTGGCCAAGTACAAAAGAGAATTTAAACTCGACTGAGAAAGCTAAAACAAGACTATAGATCTAAATAGCTGGAGGACGGTAAACTTTTATCAAGCACAGGATGACTAACAGGTGGTGGTGAGTGAAATTTTTTGGCGCAAAACCAGGGATGGTTATAATGCGCCAAACACAAGGTAATGGGACATAAAGTGATACAAAAGACAGTGAAATTAAAATAGCTATGAACCAAACAAGTAGATAAAGGAATGTACAAAATCCAGGGGATGAGGTCATATAAAATCAGCTAAAATCACAAGTGTTAAAACTAATACACAAAATTAAAATCAGTTCAAATGAGGTCATAAACACCAATATCTTTTAAGTAGTAAAATAAATTACGATTGACCTCTCTTCCAATTAAATGGTCGAGAGGTAAGTCACAGCTGTTAAAATATTTTTGACGGATACTATTAAAAGATGGACATTCAATTAAAACGTGACGGACCGTTAAACATACACCACATTTTGAGCACAGGGGCTCATTGTCAGCATTTAGCAGATAGCTATGTGTCAGTCTAGTGTGACCAAGTCTGAGCCGTGTCAAAAGAAAAAATGTCAAACTTCGATTCTAGGTTTCACGCTCTTTAATTTATTCAAAGACTGAATATCCCAAAACTGCTGCCATTTTTCCAATATCTTTTGCTACATGGTCACCAATTAAAAATGCCATCCCGAAATGACAAGTTGACTTCGAACTATCCGTGTATATTGGAACATATTCTTGATATTTATACCTGTGATCAGCAAAAAGTTGGTACAGATGACATTGTTAGTGTTTTTTTTTCATCAGATGGGAAAAAATTTCAAGAATCTGGATTCCTGCCTGTTTCAAACGAGAAATTTCAAAGTATTGCATGGCTTGGGGGGATATGTCAGACAGGAAGAGTTCCTCGATCAGAGAGCGAACTCTCAAAGAAAACGCAGGCACACAGGATGGCCATGCATCAACTAAAATGTCACAGCAGTTATCAGTCAAAGCTAGCCTATTAGGATTGTCAGGTTGTGATAAGATGCTAAAATAATGCAAGAGAGACAACTGCTCACGCCTCAAACGAAGTGATGGTTCATGACAATCAACATAAAGACTCTGGACAGGAGATGTCCTGAAAGCTCCAGAACAAATCCTCAGAGCTTGATGATGCACAGGATCTAGTTTTAGCAACACAGAAGACCGAGCTGATCCGTAGGTAACTGAGCCATAGTCCAGTCTAGAGTGGACAAGCGCTCTATTGATGCGAAGCATGGAGCATCGATCAGCACCCCAGGAGGTATTCGCCAGGACTTTTAGTATATTAAGTATTTCCATACACTTCTTTCTCAGCTGTAAAATATGAGAAAGGAAAGTCAGTTTCTGGTCGAATATCACTCCTAAAAATTTTGCTTCAGGTGCAACTGGAATGATAGTTCCATTAAGATGTAATTCAGGCTCAGGATGGAGACTTCTCTTTCTACCAAAATGCACGCAGACGGTCTTCTGTTCAGAAAACGTAAATCCTTCGTTCACTGACCATTTGTGGATCTTATTCAATGCGATCAGCAGTTGCCTCTCTATATGTCTCTTATTTGCCCCTCGACAACTAATCTGGAGGTCGTCACCATACAAAGATCCTAAAATAATTGGTGGAAGTTCTTTTAATACAGAGTTAATTTTCAGACTAAATAGAGTGACACTAAGAACAGAGCCTTGAGGCACACCCTCTTCTTGTTCAAAGATTTTTGACAAAACAGAGCCAATACTAACTTGGAAGGTCCTAGCACTCAAAAAATTCTGAATGAAAAATGGTAGGTTGCCACGCAAGCCACTAGCATGGAGATCACGAAGGATCCCATACCTCCATGCCTTATCATAAGCTTTTTCAATGTCAAAAAAAAAAAAAGAGACAAGATGGTTTCTTCTAAGGAAAGCTTTACCAATAGATCTCTCCAAAAGGAGCATATTATCTACAGTTGTCCTTTCCTTTCGGAAACCGCTTTGATAAGGTTATAATATACTATTCTTTTCCAAGAAATACACTAGGTGGCTGTTTACCATCATTTCAAAGAGTTTGCATATGCAGCTCGTAAGGGCTATTGGCCGATAATTCGAGGGATTCAGTGGGTCTTTTCCTGGCTTAGCGATAGGAATGACAACAGCTCTCCTCCAGGCACTGGGGAAAGTATGCTCCTTCCACACCCTGTTGTAAAGAGTTAGAAGGGCATTCAGTGACTTACAGGATAGATGCTTCAGCATGTCGTAGCTCACGCCGTCAAGACCCGGACAAGATTTGTGTGTCTGGAACAAAGCTCTATTTAACTCAAGCATAGTAAAATCCCTATTGTAGGGTTCAGAGTTGGAGGAATTGAAAGCAATGGGATTTTTTTCGGAGCGCTGCTTAATAGAAAGAAATGCGGGAGAATAATTTCTGCTGGAAGAAACGGCAGAAAACGTCTCACCAATAGTATTTGCAATTTCTTCTA
>KK117002.1:27953-49287 GCA_000611955.2 Stegodyphus mimosarum
CCACCAAGGTTTAGTATTTTAGCAATTTACCCGATGTTCTCGGGATACAAAGCACAGCTGCCTGATTTATAACATTAGTAATGCATTCCACTGCATCATCAATTTGCACATTTTCTACCATTTCCTCTGTGAGGTCAGCAACAGAAGAGAAAAGAGGTCCCAGTTTGCCCTTTCAAATATCAATCGAAGGGGCCTCGACATGGAGTTTGCTCCTCTTTGTGCAAGAGATACAAAGATGGGGTACTGATCGCTGTTGTCGAGATCATTGCCGACAGTAAAAGTGCAATACGGCAGCAGAGACGATGAACAAATGGCAAGATCAATAGCGTGGAATGTTCTTGTAGGCTCGTGGAAGTATGTGTCCTGCCCGGTATTGAGGAGACAAAGGCTGTGATCTTCGATCAGCTGCTCAATTTGTCTTCCTCGTGAATTGGTGTCTTTACTTCCCCAGAGTAATGTGCCCATTTCAATCTCCTATAAGAAGGAAAGGTTCAGTCAGCTGCTTTACAAACTCATTTAAACGCTCTTGATCAATGTGTTCATTTGGAGGCAAACTGAAACTACTGAAAATACGACATTGAAATTTATTTGCACAACGACAACTTGGAGGGATGTGATCAGACAAAGTGCATTTGATGGATAATCCAGTGAGGTGAGGAGGCCTACACCTCCACTGGCATGCTCACCTGCAATATTATCTTTCCTGACAAAAGAAAACCTCCGAAGTTTTGCTGGCTGTTCTGGTTTCAGGTTAGCCTCCTGTAGAGCGAAGCATACAGGCTGATGAGCATTGATGATATCTTTTATATCTGTCAAATTCTGTTGGAAGCTGCGACTGTTCCAAGAGACGAGGGTGGCCATTATATTTGATGTTTGCTCTTTCCGTTTTCTTTCTTTGTTGTGTTTCTTTGTGTGTTGGGGACAGTACCTCACCCCTCAAGTAACAGGACCCTCCTTTCCAGCGACACGGGTCTTTACGCACGGCAAACACGTGGGCAGTTTTCTCGTCATTCGAAAACTAGAGACAAGGGCTGTTCCAGTCTCTCATAACGAGCCCCAACCTCCGAAGAGGAAAACTACGAGGGAGAACGGAAAGACAGAAGTCACAGTTCAGAGGAGTGGAGATGGAAAAGAGGACAGATCACTGGGGCTCCGGGATCGTCTGGGTATCCTTCTTTATTAAGGCATATGACGTAATTTTATGGGAAGGTTTTGATCATCTAAAAGTGAATCACTCAAATCATTTTAAGGATTCTGAAACAGTGTCACAAGAACACAATGGAAAGTATATGGAGGCATGTAAAAAGTCCTTTGCTGTCTTATAATTGGCTTCTCCTTCTATTTAGCTGTGTGTACGTTTAGGCATTCGTGCAAGGAGAAGAGTATAAATGAGTTTATTGCATTTTTGGCAATTATCAGGGATGTAAATTGGGAGAATTTTAGACATGTCCTTTAGTGGGGGATGATATGTTATTAAATGTGATAATTTGTGTAATATAAATAGGCAGTATATAAGCCACAGCTTATTTTTTAAGACTGTTATTTAGTATAGATCTATTTTTTATTGGCTTTCTGCCATAAATGTGATATTTTGTGCAATATGATCAAGAGTTAGTTTATGATTTTGTTAAGAAACAGTATTTTTACTTTTATAAATTTAACAGCATATAATCGAGATCTTATTTTTTAAGATTGTTATTTAGTGTCATTGGCAGTCTGCCATATATGTAATAATTTGCACGTTTTTTATGATTTTGTTGATTCAGAAACAGTACTTTTACTTTGGTAATTTTTGCAGTATATAATCAAGAGCTTATTTTTTAAGAATGTTACTTAGTCAAGATATATTTTCGTTGATAGGTTTTGGTGTTTATTTTTGTTCATTTTTCCCAATCATCAAAGTCGGGTCTGGCTCGTAAACAAAATTTTGGCCAAATCAAAAAACGACCAACAGGACCAATATTAAAGCTGTTCCCAAGTAAAATTTCTACGTAAAATATCTTCAATACTTCATTTTTGCTGTCAATTTCATATCCCATATTTGTTGCTTATGATAAAGATCTCCAAAATTTTCAATTCAGTGTGCCATAATTGCTTCTGCAACATAGCATCATTTCTCATAGATATAAAGCCTTATTTTCTACCATCATGCTATTGCTGCCAATAGATGGCAACACCTAAGCTTCACCGCCGAAAATTTTCACTTCTCCAACACCTATAAGATCTACACACATTGGAACAAATACCCCATTATTAAGAATTACTTTGTGATACAGTACAAAGTCCGTAATCGGGGCTAATCGGGACCTCGGCGATTCCGGATTATAAATCATCAATTTAAATCTGGCAAGACGGCATGCAGAAATTCTAGAATTAAAAATACGAAAGAGTAATTTATGCAATAAAGAGCAATTATGATCTAAAGGGTATTGTAACGTATTTCGCAGTTTTTATCGAAATAACAAATGAACTTCTTAGTAAATCATAAACTTTATTCTCAATTCACGAATATAAATAATTTAAATGCAATTTCTAAATGTTACACTTTTACACTCCAGCTTTTACATTCCAGTTTCTTCCTCTATCAATTTTAAAACATCATCTACTCGTAAAACTTTCAGATTAAACTTTATTCTCAATTCATGAATATAAATAATTTAAATGCAATTTCTAAATGTTACACTTTTACACTTCAGCTTTTACATTCCAGTTTCTTCCTCTATCAATTTTAATACATCATCTACTCGTAAAACTTTCAGAACTAACAATCTTTTCAAAACATTTCTCTAATTGCTCAGCAACGGTTGCACGAAACAAATATGGCATTGCTACTCCAGTATCAATAATAAATAATAAAAATTATAAAATGTTATTGTTAAAATATAATCAGTTGTTAAATAAAAAAAAATATTACAACCACTCCCCCCTCCAGGTAAACTTTAATTGATATTTTAATAAATTAAAGTTTACTAATTTTTTTTCAAAACAATACAATATCAACAGAAATATAATTGAAATACAACATATAACATAATAGTATAGTCAGAAGGAGAGGAAGGAACAAAAATAATTTTTACCTAAATGGAAAAAAAAATCTTTAATCAGGCCAGGGAGTATGACTTCATCTACATTTTTATGGGTTTTACCACTTCGATGAACGACATTGTAATTGTAGGGTTGTAATACTAGTGCCCATCTCATAAGTCGCGGATTTAGACTCACATTATTTTTTACCCAAACTAAGGGATTATGATTGGTCATGATGAGGAATTTAGTATGCCCGTCTAGATAACATTGCAGTTTCTTTACAGGAATGCGCAGTGGCGGCGCATTCCTTTTCTGTAGTAGAGTACTTTTTTTCAGTTTCTGTAAACTTTTTACTGAATACTGGATGTTCATTATCTTGTTCATCTTTTTGATCTAAAATAACACCCATACCAGAGTTTGAAGCGTCAGTTTGCAAAATAAACTCCTTATTGAAATCAGGTGCATGTAGTATGCCTTTGAGACAGTTTTTCCTTTAGCTCTTCAAATGCTTTTGTGCACTCTTCTGTCCAGTTTATTTTTCCTTTCTTTAAGTTTCCTTTCAAAGTTTCGGTTAAAGGTGCTGCTATAGATGAGAACATGGGAATGTAATGATTATAATATCCCGCTAATCCTAAAAATGCTCTGATTTGACTTTTTCTGGTTCTCTAGCAATAAGTTGAACAATAACAGGAGGCAGCAACGAAATAAGTTGAGTCACTTGATTTTCAGGGGGTATATTCATTATTTTAGCTTGACGCTCAAATAACACCAGAAATAAACTTATTTCATCTTCTTTAGGGTTAAAACGTGGCATGATATCGTGAATTCTGATTTTTAAAGGCTGCTCAGGTAACTGCGTAGTTTCTACCGGTTGCGCTCTTGCAGCCATTGCTTCCAATTGAAGTTTCTGTAGCTCAAAAGCTCTAATCCGCTCTTGTCTTTCGCGTTCTTTTCCCCTTTCTTCTCTTTCTATTCTTCCTTTCTTTCTCTTTCTTCTCTAATTGCAGAAAGTTCTCGAGTAAATTCCTCATCATAACCGGAACTTCCAGTAATCAATTTATGCAACTGAGCAATCTTAAATTCAGGTCTCACAGTTAAACCTAACTCTTCTGCCAGTACTTTTAAATCCTGTTTTCTACTCCTAGCTAAGAATGACATGTTGAACAAATTACCTTTAACAGGCTTTCTTTTAAAACTGAATCTTAAAAATTTATAACTCTTGGTGAGCCTTAACTTGTCAAACACAAAATTCACTGTAACCAGATGAAAAGAATTATTTAAACAACTTTGCAGTTTGGCACAAAATAAAATAATACTACACTGGGTTGAACGTTTTATCTCACTATTCACAAGCCTCATTGGCGATAACTATATAAAACTTTTGCCAGTTAGGCAATTCAATGGAATTTTTCAAACGTCAGTTTGACGATTTAACCATCTATCTCCACGCCTGGTTGGCGATAACAAAAACAATTTTTGCCAGTTTGGCAATTTAATTTAGCTGTAATACGTCAGGATGACGTTGCTATCTACCATACACCTTAATGGCGAGAACTAAGGTGGTGGTAATGAGTGAAATTTTTTGGCGCAAAACCAGAAATGGTTATACCGTGCCAAACATAAGGTAATGCGATATAAAGTGATACAAAAGACAGTGAAATTAAAACAGCTATGAATTAAAAAAGTAGATAAAGGAATGTACAAAATCCAGGTGATGAGGTCATATAAAATCAGTTAAAATCACAAGTGTTGAAACTAATATACAAAATTAAAATCAGTTCAGATGAGGTGATGAACACCAATATCTTTTAAATAGTAAAATAAATTACGATTGGCCTCTCTTCTAATTAAATGGTCGAGAGATAAGTCGCAGCTGCTAAAATATTTCTGATGAATACTATTAAAAGATGGACATTCAATTAAAACATGACGGACCGTTAAATATACACCACATTTTGAACACAGAGGCTCATTGTCAGCATTTAAAAGATAGTTATGTGTCATTCTGGTGTGACCGATTCTAAGTCTAGTCAAACGAACTTCCTCCTTACGTCTTCCAGTAAAATGCCAAAGTTCGATTCTAGGTTTCACGATTTTTATTTTATTAAAAGACTGAACATCCCAAAACTGCTACCATTTTTCCAATATCTTTTGCTGGATAAAACTGCTAATGTCTGTGATAAGGATGAGGCGACTGGATATTTCAACAGCTGATTTTGCGCCGACATCTGCCCGCTCATTACCTTTTATACCGGTATGCCCGGGGCGAGAACTAAGAAAAAACTTTTGCCAGTACAATAAAATCACACTACGTCAGTTTGACATTATTACTTATTTTCCACGCGCCTGCTCGGCAACAAATTCAAAAACACAGTTAGCAGTTTCTTTTTTTTTGTATAAATGCCGGGATGGCTTACACATATTAATTGTTGCATATATGGTTTTATTTTTCTTTTAACCCTTTGCATCATCTCTCCTCCTTGGGATATTAACTTTCTTTTGAGACTTTATTTTCAGGCATATGGCAATCTTGTTTCTGTTTCGTTGTTCTATGCCACTTAATATGCACACACTCGCATTTTTCGTCTACTTAATATGCACGGGTGAAAATGAGGTTGCGTCATTCGGAGAGTGAATTCGTGCCGACAGCTGATTGGCTAGTCGAGGATGACGTCATCTCGACTACGTGCTTTAAACAGCTCGCACCGCACTGACTCGATGGCTTCTATTTCCTGACTGCATTGACGTCCAGCCCGTAGAACGCCGTCCAGCATGAGATGCCTCTCCTGGTTTAAGCTTCCGACGTCCAGCCCATAGAACGCTGTCATGAGTGAGATACCTCTTCCAGTTTAAACTCTCGAGGTCCGGCCCGAGGAATGCTGTCATAAGTGAGATGCCGACTTTCGGCAATTCCGGTGTTCGATAAATGTGAGCAGCGATATCGGCACAAGTGTTTAGGTGCAGCGGTGTGAATCATCCTGTTCTTTTTGGGTGATGAAGATAACTACAGCCATGACCTATTTTTCTCAATTTGAAAGTATATTGGGATATTTTTCTTTGCCAGTAGCATGAGATTCCTTTCAGTCAGGTAAAGAGTGATTTATTACCTAGTGTAATTAAGTTATATGCTTGCTGAAAGTTAATGATGGCCAGTGTTTCCATGGAACAGGTAAAAATTCTAAATTAGCTAAATATATAATGTTACATGAATGAAAAGCCCTTGGGGCATAATGAAGAATTAATTCTAGGCAAATGTTTATATTGAAATTCTGTTTTTAAATTCCTTGATATATTTATTTATTGTACTTTTAGATCTTGTTAATAAATTTTGTTGAGTTTTCAATTTATTTGTTTTCAATGTCTGCACATAACATAATACTAGGATGCTTTTACCGCAAACAATTAACTCTGCTGAATGTTGTAAATTTCAAACTTCACGTTTGCCAACAATTATCAACATAAAACTTAAATTCAAATAACAGTAAAGGCTAAATAATAATTTTTAAATACTTCTTTACACAAAATATCAATTGCAATTTACGCCTAATATTTTTAGTATCAGTTATTTTAAGCAAAAAGCTATTTAAATATAATTCTAAAATGAAATTCTAAAATTAAATAAATTAATCTTATCTTTAAAGATCAGCAGTATTCAGTTCTGACAGTTCTTTGCTGCGGCGCATGTTACATAAACAGAAAAGGTGACCTTTGAATAATCCTCTTCAAAAAACTGACTTTAAAGCGAGAGACTTCTGACATCCATTTCTCCTTGAAATAAACTCGACATTTGCTCTAGCAAACTTGTTCTCAAAATTTCAGCAATTTTCTGGGATTAGGAGACCAGCACCATCGAAATTGATAATTGCACTCCTAATTTCCAGTACCTCGGTGGAACCTCCAATTTAATAAGACTGCCACGTATTTGGCAGTTTTTATCGAAATAACAGATGAACTTCTTAGTAAATCATAAACTTTATTCTCAATTCACGAAGATAAATAATTTAAATACAATTTCTAAATGTTACACTTTTACACTCCAGCCTTTACATTCCAGTTTCTTCCTCTATCTATTTTAATACATCATCTACTCGTAAAACTTTCAGAACTAACAATCTTTTCAAAACATTTCTCTAGTTGCTCAGCAATGGTTGCACGAAACAAATATGGCATTGCCACTCCAGTATCAATAATAAATAATAAAAATTATAAAATGTTATTGTTAAAATATAATCAGTTGTTAAATAAAAAAAATATTACAGTATCAAATTTTAAAAAAAAAAAGGCTTAATGTTTATTTGTTTACTTTATTAAACATTTCTTTCAATGTAAGTAGTTTAAGTTGCTTCGTTTTTTGTGCTAATACTTTCTCTTTAATTCTATAAACAGATACAATTTCTCGTAATTGCTGTGTCGAGAATACTGACTAACTTCTCAATCAAATTTTTTCGTTTTTAATAACCTCTCTGTCACTTTCTTCAATATCGAAAGTGGTATTTTTTGGATCTAGAACCACACTACAGATTTCGCTGTCAGTTAATTGATTGATGATTGGGGCATTGTCGTCGAAATGAAACACTTTTGTTATATCATCTTCCTTTATTACCGCTTCTCCACATTTCTTTACATAATCCAATAACTGGAAAATTTCACCTTTAGTTTGCGATGTCCGAAAACCTTACAAAATTCGTGGCTATCATCTTCATAACCTCACCATGAAATATGGTAGCTGGCCATAAATTATACTAAGCATTTTTTAACGTATCTGGAGACACATCCTCCCACGATTTTGTGATGCTCCTCACAGCAGATTTTATGCTAAAATATCTCAAAAATTCTTGAATAGTCTTGCCATTGTTCAAGAAATTTAACATAGATTTTAAAAATGCTACTTTATATTTGCACTTCAGCATGTGCACTATTCCCATATCCATAGGCTGAATGATAGACGTACAGTTTGCAAGGAAGAATAATACGAATACACTATCTTTCACTAAAGTTTTAAGTGAAGTATGCGCCGAACAATTGTCAACAGTCAAGACTATTTTTGAGTCATAAGGTAAGCAATTTTTGTGCGTTAATGCAGCATTTGCGCACGCTAAAGTGTTAGTCTCACTTTGATGGTGGTAGTGGGTGAAATTTTTTGGCGCAAAAACCAGAAATGGTTATACAGCGTCAAACACAAGGTGATGAGATATAAAGTTATACATAACACAGTGAAATTAAAGTACCTATGAATTAAAAAAGTAGATAACGGAATGTACAAAATCCAAGGGATGAGGTCATATAAAATCAGCTAAAATCACAAGTGTTGAAACTAACATACAAAATTAAAATCAATTTAGATGAGGTGATAAACGCCAATATCTTTTAAATAGTAAAATAAATTACAATTAACCTCTCTTCTAATTAAACGGTCGAGAGGTAAGTCACAGCTGTTAAAATATTTCTGACGAATACTATTAAAAGACGGACATTCAATTAAAAGATGACAGACAGTTAAACATACACAACATTTTGAGCACAGGGGCTCATTGTCACCATTTAATAGATAGTTATGTGTCATTTTGGTGTGACCGACTCTAAGTCTAGTCAAACGAACTTCCTCCTTACATCTTCCATTAAAATGCCAAAGTTCGATTCTATGTTTCACGATCTTCAATTTATTAAAAGACTGGACATCCCAAAACTGCTGCCATTTTTCGAATATCGTTTGCTTTATAAAACTACTAATGTCTGTGATAGCAATGAGGCGACTGGATATTTCAACAGCTGATATTGCGACGACATCTGGCCGCTCATTACCTTTTATACCGGTATGCCCAGGAACTCAGCAATAGAGAATTTCAAATCCGAGCCTTCTTAAGTTTAAGTTCAGTTTCAGGATATCAAAAATTACCGGATTATGGCTGTTCGAGATGAGATGAGTGAAATTTTTTTGGCGCGCACAAGGTGATGAGATATAATGTTATACATAACACAGTGAAATAAAGTATCTATGAATTAAAAAAGTAGATAAAGAAATGTACAAAATCCAAGGGATGAGGTTATATAAAATCAGCTAAAATCACAAGTGTTGAAACTAACATACAAAATTAAAATCAGTTCAGATGAGGTGATAAACACCAATATAGTAAAATAAATTACGATTAACCTCTCTTCCAATTAAATGGTCGAGAGGTAAGTCACAGCTGTTAAAATATTTCTGACGAATACCATTAAAAGATGGACATTCAATTAAGAGGTGACGGACAGTTAAACATACACCACATTTTGAGCACAGGGGCTCAATGTCAGCATTTAAAAGATATTTATATGTCATTCTGGTGTGACCGATTCTAAGTCTAGTCAAAATAACTTTCTCCTTACGTCTTCCATTAAAATGCCAAAGTTCCATTCTATGTTTCACGTTCCTCAATTTATTAAAAGACTGGACATCCCAAAACTGCTGCCACTTTTCCAATATCTTTTGCTTTATAAAACTACTAATGTCTGAGATAGGGATGAGGCGACTGGATATTTCAACAGCTGATTTTGCGACGACATCTGCCCGCTCATTACCTTCTATACCGGTATGCCCGGGAACCCAGCAATAGAGAATTTCAAATCCGAGCCTTGTTAAGTTCAGTTTCAGGATATCAAAAATTACCGGATTATGGGTGTTCGAAAAAGCTTCTAAAACTTTTAGTGCGCTGTAGGAATCTGAATAAATTATAAACTTTTTCTGCCGTCGCTTTGATATGTACAAAAGTGAATGATATATTGCAGTAAGTTCAGCTGTTAAGACTGAGGAAGCGTGGTGCAATCTTCTGTCTTCTACATAGTCACGAATAGTCACTACATAGTCATCTGCGAAAGATTCCCCAAGCTTTTCTCTGTTTTTGAAGTGCTTCCTGACAGTCACGGTTCCACCAAGGTTTGGAATATTTTAGCAATTTACCCGATGTTCTGGGGATACAAAGCACAGCAGCTGCCTGGTATCTTTTATATCTGTCAAATTCCGGTGGAAGCCGCGACTGTTCCAAGAGACAAGGGTGGCCATTATGATTTCTGTTTGTTCTTTCTGTGCTGCTTTTTAGTTTTTCGTGGGAGGAGATGCCTGGGAACTTCTAGACCCTCTTCTATTTCCATACTGTCTGAATCCACAGAATCAGAAATCATCCCATCAAAAGAGCTATTGCTTTGGCTTCTATTTTTATCAATTGTTTTCTTAACGACATTTTTTGGCTTGCTTTGGATTACTGTGTCTTTTTTTTGTACAGTATGTGTGGGGTTGTCTTTTCTCTGGTTGCTTGTTATCTGTTGGTATTTATTTGGTGAAGGCTGCGTAACGAATGATGTTTGGGTGGCAACTGTACGAGAAGATTTAACAGCAGTTGCGTAAGATGTATTTTGTCGCAGCTGTGTGCTTTGCACTAGTCTTCTGGCTTCAGCATATGAGATGTTCCTAGTAACTTTAGTTGCCTGAACTTCTTTTTCCGATTTCCACTTTGGACATGAACGAGAAAATGCTGGGTGGTCACCTTTGCAATTAATGCACAATGGCGCAGCGCAGCAGTTTTCACTATCGTGACCAACCAACGAGCATCGAGCGCACGTCAGGTTGCCACGACAGGATATCTTCGAATGGCCGAAACACTGGCATTGGAAGCATCGCATAGGGTTTGGGATATAGGGTCTTACGGGACAGTTAAGATACCCAGCCTTTATATTCTTCGGCAGATCAGGCGAGTTGAAGGTCAGGATCACGTGTTTCGTGTCGATCAACTGACCTTCCTTACGCATCTTGATCCGCTTAGCAGCACAAACCCTTTGCTCAGTTAACTCGGAGACAAACTCTTCTTCTGAAAGAAACAGAAGGTCGATTTTCGAGATAACACCTCTACAGAAGTTGAGTGTTTTGTGTTCTGACACAGATATCGGTACTTGTCCAAGTTTGGTTTGACGTGAAAGTGAAGCATACTGGATGGCCGAAACGGTATCAATAAGCAGATCACCAGAACGGAGGCGCTTTATGTTCCTTGGCTCACCAACACATGAATGAATGTACTTTCTGATCAGAAAGGGAGACATCTTTTGTAATTCACCAGAAGGACTAGAAACAACAAGAAAGCGAGGACAATTAGTTTCTTTGGCATTTGCATCGGTACGTGCTTTTTTGTTAGTTGATGTTATAGGCGGATTGGGATTGGAAATGACAGGACTAGATTCGGGATGACTTATTATATGTATTTTGTGAGTATCCATAATGAAGAGAATAAGATTCGGGTCCGACCGCCCCACCCACCACGGAGCCCAACAAGGGAACACAGATTCCTGTGTTAGGGTTAGCCAGACCTATACGCAAACTGAAGCCCCACAGTCGGCTTTCCCGAAAGCAGGAACTCCCGAGAGCTTATCCCCAAGCCACTGACACAAGGGCTAGTGACCAGCCAATTGACACCCGTGAGGACGACAAGGTGCCACACGTTTAGCTGAAGCAGAGGCCAAAGCAGTGTGTTGGGGACAGTACCTCGCCCCTCAACTACCAGGACCCTCCTTTCCAGCGACACGAGTCTCCACTCACGGCAAACACGTGGGCAGTTTTCTCGTCATTCGAAAACTAGTACCAGAGCTGTTCTAGTCTCTCATAACGAGCCCCAACCTCCGAAGAGGAAAACCACAAGGGAGGAAGGAAGGAAGAAAGCTTCAGCAGAAAAGAGGAGATCACTGGGGCTCCAGGATCGTGACACCCGTCTCATCAAGAAGATGATCCCCTGAAGGGCTAGGGTACCTCGGGATTGCCACACCCGTACTCACAAAAGTGAGCCCCTGAGGGGTAGTCTCGCTTTGGAATCTTTGACACCAGTTGGAGCCTTTTCTGTAGAAGTTGCCAAGGTACATATTGCCAGAAAAGACCAGTTTCATCAATGTTGTAAATTTGTTCTGGAGATAACTGTTCACTAGTAATGAGTTCAATGAATTCATCTGCTAATTCTTCAGCAGCTTAAGTATCAGCAGAAGCATTTTCACCTGAAATTTTTGTCTTATACCATGGCGATTTTTAAATTTCGTTAACCAACCTGTCGAATACGTGCACTCAGTGTTTATGTTCATTTCTTCATGAAATATCTTGGCTTGATCCATTAGCATTGGACCCGTCAATGGCACGCCCTCGCTGCGACGCTGTCTGACCCATTCAATCATCACTTTGTCATGATCGTCAGTTTTAGCATAACGAACCCTTTTTCTGTTATTCACTGCCAGTGGAGTGTTGGAATACACCAAAAATTCAAAAAGTTCCTTTTTCTTTTTGCTTATGTGTCATATACAGTTCTTTCCAAAGCCACAGATATGCCTTTATCCGTTTTTTGCAGCAATCAAACTTTTTGTTTGATGGACATCAAAACATGTTTTCGCTTTGTAGATCCTCTGGCAGCTCCAGAAATGGAAACTCATTTTGGCATAATTGAAAGTTCAAACTTAATTTTTATAAAATTGCTCTAACAGTCTGCAAAAAATAATATGCCGGATCCAATTAGAAGATTAAAGAACAGCGCAATCTGCAACATTAACTGAAATGCCTTAGAATCAGTAAAGATAATTTTAACCTTGCTTATCTCTTTGAAATGCAGACCTTCGCTATTCTGTAGTCTCAAAATACCAAACCGCCTGAAATACTTTTCCAGTTTCAAAGCAATTTCCTCCCCTCCCCGTCCATTAACACAGAAAACTGATGTGAAGATTTCGAATCACATCCTTTGTACTTTCTAACAAAGATTCCATTAGGCTCTGACCCCGTTTTTTTATAAAACAATTCTGAAGGTCAGACCAACAAGCCTTTCGGCTTTGTTATAATCACGACAGATTTTGTTTACTTCTGTTGTTTTTATAAGCAGATGTTTATTGCTGTTGAAAGCTTTCCTGTACTTTTATTGCTGTTTAAAGCTTAAAAGCAGACTGTACCACAAAAGACTCAGAAACGAAATGTCACGAGCAACCAAATGATAAGAAACCTCTTAAAACAAGCTGTCTGCAGTAAACTGATACAATGCATTTGGAGAAATTGCATCTGCTACTGCATACCTTAGGGGAGGGAAGAAACCAAGATTGCAATCTCGGCCTTTTCGAAAATCTCCACGTTTTATTATGGAAGGAAAAAAAAATCAAAATGAGCATGCGTAAAGCATACAAAAAACGTTTGTGGCTTTGAGGTCTGAATTATAGATCATTCCGGATTACAGACTTTGTACTGTATAAAAGTAAATGTTGTACACTCCTTAGAAAGTGACGATCCGCATGGTAAGCAGACAGTTACCTCGCAGTTGTTCCGTCCTCATATCAAAATTAACTGTTATTTTTATTTGTTGCTGTTCGCAACATTGTTTTTGCATGTTTTGCTATAACTGATCATTGAGGTTATGTTTTGATACTGTGCTTT
The DNA here is from genome assembly GCA_000611955.2 of Stegodyphus mimosarum. Lineage (NCBI taxonomy): Eukaryota > Metazoa > Arthropoda > Arachnida > Araneae > Eresidae > Stegodyphus > Stegodyphus mimosarum. The sequence continues at coordinate 41,398 of KK117002.1, forward strand.
TGTTTTTCAGGTTAATGTTTGTGGTGTATAGTCATGAAAAGATACAGTACAGAACAGCAAGTATTGATTGTGAAAACTCGCTACAAAAATGGTGCGGAAACCATTAGAAAACTCTGTACGATTAAGGGGCACAACAATGCACCAAATGAATCCACTGTTGGTATCTTAACAAAGAAATTTGAAAAAAACCTGTTCAACAGTAGACATCAAAAGCTCGGGATACCTTCAAAGTGGCCGGAGTGAGGCAAGTGGTGCTGCGGTGCTTGATTCGTTCACTATGAGTCCAGGGAAGTGATGTCACTGTCGTGCTCAAGAAATGAACATGTGTCCTGCAACAACGTATAGAATGTTAACGAAAGATCTGCATTTACACTCGTACAACGTTTAGTTAACACAGGAACTTAAACCAGCGGATCATGGAAAACGACGACAATTTGTGCAATGGATCCTGGAAAAAGAACAAAAGGCACGTGGTTTCAAAAAGTGCATCATTTTCTCAGATGAAGCTCACTTTCATTTAAACTGCTTTGTGAATAAACATAACTGCAGAATATGGGGATCAGAGAATATAAGAGTAATTCACGAAAAAGACATGCATCCTCAGCGAGTTACGGTTTGGTGTGCAATTTGGTAATGGTAATGGATTTCCTGGCGCAAAACCTTTAAGGTTATGTGCGCCGAAAAACATGTAAAAAAAAAACATCAGATTTTAGCATTAGACAAACACAACATAGAAACAATCGTAGACTTTGATGTTTTGTCTGCCAGCTCATTGCCTTTTATATCCACATGGCCAGGGATCCAGCAACAAAAAATTTCATATCTTCGGTTCCTTAATTTTTTATGTAAACATAAATTGTCTACTATTAAAGGATTCCAGATGTCACAATTACAAACTAATGCTTTAAGAGCACTTAATGAGTCTGAGTAAATGATGAATTTCTTTTCGAATTGCTTTGAGATTAACATGAGAGCAGAATAGAGAGCGGCCAATTCAGCTCTAAATACAGAACAGGCATCGTGCAGTCTTTTAGCGTTCGTATGGGGAGTCTGAAGAGAACGTGCAGAGAATAAAAGTTTATAACTGTCATCAAGCTTTGTGAATTAATTATAAAATATTGATGAAGAGACAATTGCTCATGCCTTAACCCAAAAGCCGTTTCATAACAGTCAACATACAGACTCTGGATACATGTTCTGAATGCTCCAGAACAAATTCTCTGAGCCTGATGATGAATAGGATCTAGTTTTAACAGAGTCGAAGGCCGTGCGGATCCATAAACTGCTGAGCTTGCCCAGGAGGTTTTCGCCAAGACTTTTAAGAGATTTAAAGATTTCAAACATTTTTCTCGCAACTATTGAACATGCGGAAGGAAGGTTAGCTTTCGGTCGAACATCACTCCTAAGAACTTTACTTCTGATGTAACAGGAATCTCTGATCCAGAAAGATACAATTGGGGCTCAGAATGAAGACCTCGCTTTTTACAGAAATGCATACAAACCTTCTCCTCTTTTGAAAACACAAATCCTTGTTTTTCAGACCATTTCTGGATTCTGTTAATGGCAATCTGCAACTGCCTCTCAACATACCTCATATCTGCACCATAGCAATTTATCTGGAGATCATCAATGTACAGTGACCCTGAAATTGTGAGAGGAATTTCCCTTAAAACAGAATTTATTTTTAAATTAAACTCACACTTAAAACGCAGCCTTGAGGCACACACTCTTTTTGTTCAAAGTTATTTAACAAAACAGAGCCAATCCTTACTTGAAAAGTTCCTGCCTTCAAAAAGTTCTGGATTAAAATTGGTAGGTTGCCATGCAAGCCACTAGCATGAAGATTCTGTAAAATACCATATCTCCACACCGTATCATAAGCCTTTTCGATGTCAAAGAAAACAACAACATGACGGTTTCGTTTTACGAAGGCTTTACGAATAGATGTCTCCAATAAGAGCATATTATCTATCGTCATCCTTCCTTTTCTGAAACCGCTCTGATAAGGGGAGATTATGTTGTTTTTTTCTAGATAATAGACTAGGCGACAGTTTATCATTTTTTCAAATAGCTTGCAAATACAGCTCGTTAGAGCAATGGGCCAATAGTTTGAGGGATTTTTTGGGTTTTTCCCTGGCTTTGCTATGGGAATGACATCATGCATTGGGAAAATTTTACTTCTTCCAAACTGTGTTGTAAAGGGTGAGAAGGGCAGTGAATGACTTACAGGGAAAATGCTTCAGCATTTCATAATTCACACCATCTAAACCCGGGCTAGATCTATATGTCTGCATCAAAGCTGTTCTTAGCTCAGAAATTGTAAATTCCATATTATATGGCTCGGAGGTGGGAGAGTTGAACTGAATGGGAGTTTTTTTCAGAGCTTTGCTTCAGAGAAAGAAATGTCGCCAGGTAGTTGCTGTCACTAGAAACAGCAGCAAAATTTTCCCCAATCACGTTCGCAATTTCTTCTGATGCACTGATCACTCGACCATCTTTTTCCAGAAAGGAAAGTGTGTGGTCTTTGTACAGTCCACATGCTTTTCTAAACTCTAAACTTTCCCACAGTTTGCTTGACATAGAGGATGTTATTCCAGACACATAGGACATCCACGAATCCCTCTGGCTTTTCCGCCTCACTCTTCTTGCAACTGCTTTAGCTTTTTGGAAGGCAATAAGGTTTGACAGAGTAGGGTGTTTATGAAAAACTCCCCAAGTTTTTCTTTGTTGCTTCAGTGTATCTTGGCACTCACGGTTCCACCATGGCTTTGAGTACTATGGAAGCTTTGTTGATGTTTTTGTCATGATGAATGGAGTTTGTTATTATGCAATGCTCACTATTTTCCTTTGGCCCTGGTTGGATCAAATGACCATCAAAAATTTCTGGTTCCAAGAAGACGGTGCAACTTCCCACACTTCAGGAGACACAATCGCTCTGCTGTGTGAGAAGTTCGCAGACAGACTAATCTCGTTACGAGGAGACGAAACCTATTCACCTCGATCTTGTAACCTGACACCTAGTGACTTTTTCCTATGGGGGTATTACTAAGTCACGAATTCACAAAAACAAAACCCATGACCTCTTGGAACTCAAACAAGAAATTCAACAGGTTCCCAACAAAGTTAATGGGTAAATGTGTGAGTGAGTGATGGTTGATTTCATGGACAGAACGATTGCTTGTAGGGCCAGCAGGGGGGTCATATGCCCGACATTGTGTTTCACATAATTTCAACATCTCCTGAAGAGAATGGTGTGTTTTATTTGCTTCTTTCAAATAAATTCAATTTATAGTAGATTGAAATCCAGCATTCTGAGACACTTTATATTGTACACTCTCATTCATTTCTATGTTAAGCCAGAGAAAGTTTGTAATATATACTGACTCACTTAATCCAATAAAAGCATTAGGAGCATTTTCTGATGCTCAAAACCTCATCCCACCATATATTGTGAGCTCTTTCATATCCATGTTAAGCCAGAGAGAACTTGCTTAATACATTAAAAGCACTATAAGCATTATTATAAGTATTTTCTGATATCCAGAACCTCATTCTTGATTTAAAATTAAGGAACTGTGGATACAAGATCCCGTGCTGTGGACACCTTGACATGTGGCCATAAGAGGTAACCAGTTGGCAGACGCCACAGCAAAGTCTGCGATTGATTTGTCCAGTTGGCTCGTTTCTTCTGACAATATCAGCAGGTTCATCAAAACAGAAAATCTTAGATAAATGGCAGAAACTCTGAAATGATCAGCTTGATAATAAGTTTGAAAACTGGAGCCAAATACTAGGAAACTACTAGAAACTCGAAGGAGAAAGTCCTACTTATCCAACATAGAATTGGTCACTCCAGAATCACTCACGGTTTTCTTCCAAGAGAAAAGAGAGAACCAATTTTTTTCCAAATATGATGCATTTCTCTCAATATATCATTTTTTAATTTAGTGTCCTTCTTTTAACCTTTAACTGCTGTAAGCGATTTCTCCAAAGACATTCCACAATAAATGTTTCCACCCCTTAGAATAATTAATAGGCATTGGCCCTTCCTAAACCAGCTGTCGAAGTATTATTTCGCTAGCTCTATTTCTTCTTTTTTTATTCCAGCCCCCCCTCCCCAGTGGTCTGTGGGACCGATCACAGCAGATGCGATTCAGATTTCGGAGGATAAAAGTTCCCTTTTTGTTGTTACACATTTTGCTTGTTTATAAACATTCTTGAAATGGCTTCAAATGCGTGCAGGAAACTGTATATCTTACCCAAGACCAAATTGAAAAAATTGTTCAAAAAATTGGTCTGATTTAGAGTTCTGTGATGAACGTTACAATGATGGAGATTATTGAAAACGACCACGATACAAATTCAGAAATATCTGCCAATAAAAACAAAGATCCACGTTCTCCTTCTAGAAGTGATTTTTTTACTGGAAAAAATGAAATCAAATGGTATATTCAAGATCCCAACAATGCTGTTTGGACACATAATCACAATATTATTCTTCAATTTTTTTTAAACTGAAAAAAATGGTTTGAAAAGTATTGCAAGAATAGGTCCTGAAGCTGACTCGAGCCCACACCCTTGGCACGAATGATTTTGGTTGGCAATAATTGTGCCAATCTTGGTAACCCTACTTTGACATATTAGATATGGCAAACCTAACTATTTCTAGAATTTTCGTATTCGGCAGGTATTTCGAATTTTGCCATTTTGTAGTTGGTCACCGACTTGGAAGTATGGCTGCTTGTGTGAGCGAGTATACATTAGAATTTTTTATTTTGTTGAATGCGAAAGGTAATAAAGAATTTATTCAATGGTGTATGAAGGAAAGATTGATTGCTTCGAATTATGAATGTCCTAAATGTAATGAGCGAATGGGATTATACAAACGAAAGTGTTGTTTTGGGTGGATTTGAATGGAGATGATGTTTGTAGAAGTATAAGAAAGAATTCGTGGTTTTCCAAAAGTTAAGTATGTATGATATTTTGCGTGTAACTAAAATGTGGTTTGGAAGATGTATGAATGATTATGTTGTGATTTTTTATTTTAAATATATTTGATTAATTTCTGTAATGTTTACATATATTTTCATTACGCATCCACCGTATCCCGCCATATTCACTTGCCGCCATTGTAAGTGCTATTTTTTATCTTAAATATATTTCATTAATTTCTGTAATGTTTACACATATTTTCATTACGCATTCACCTTATCCCACTGTATTCACTTGCCGCCATTGTCGTTTTCGCTTGGCGCAATTTTTTCAGTTTGTCGCCAAGGGTGTGGGCTCTCCTAGGATTTTACCAATGAAAGTATTATAAGAATTATTGTAAAATGGACTAATGTCAAAATTAATGAAAACAGAATTGAAATATTGTGATCCTAAAAGACCCGAACTAATCAATACTGATGAAATTGAAATCAAGGCACTTTTCGGACTTTTACTATATTCAGCAGTATTCAAATCAAATCGGGAAGATGTTGATAACTTATTTGCAACAACAGATGATACAGGGCATGAAATATTTCACTGCATTACTACCAAAGTAAGGTTTTTATTTTTACAGTATTCTTTATGATTTGATAATTCAGAGACAAGAAAGCAGAGTATGGCAAGTGACAAAACAGCAGCCATTCCATTAGTGGAATTCAGAGGACAATGTAAATATAAAATGTTACATGCCAAAAAAACCTACCAAATATGGCACAAAAATTGTGTCTTTGTGATGCAAGAAATAACTGCCTGTCTAATGCATATATCTACTGCAGAAAAGATTCAGATGGAGAAGGACTGTCTGAAGGTGAAAAACAAAAGAACTGACACAGGCAGTTCCTTGCCTCGTGGAACCAATCAAAAAAACTAATTGAAACATTACAGCACTCATTTTTATCCACTGAGCTTGTAAAAATATGAAGTCTTTTTTTCTTTTTTTTTCTCTGAAACTCTGAAAAAAGACAGAAAGGAAATCGCTAAGGAATTTCAAGCTAAAAAATCAAGAAAAAGGGTAGTTCTCTGTATGGTTTTACAAAAGATATGACGCTTATTATGTCCCCCAAAAAAGAAAAGCTGTGATTTTGATATTATTGATGCAACATTCTTGTGAAAATGATGCATTTTCATGAAAACCTGAAATCATAGATAGCCATGTGTAACTTGACCAAAGGCGGTGTGGATGAATTTCACAAGAAATGTTCAATCTATTCAACTGCTCGTCGAACCCAACGTTGGCCCATAGCAATATTCTTCAGAATTTCGGATATCTGTACAGTAAATGTATTTATTTTACTTCAAGCTTATCCAATAGCTTCGAAAGTGAAACGAAAAGATTTCATTAGCAAATCAGTTGGTGCAGTCTCATGGAAGATAACCGCATCATCTTTACCTAAAAAGCTCTAACTTACAATAAGAAGAGTTTTCGGAATAAATAATGAGGAAGGAAACATTGCAATCGAAGATGATAAATTTGATAAAAAAAAGAACATGCTATATTTGTCCACCGAGACCAAAAAAAAAAGAAAGAAAACCACTTACAAATGTATAGCATGCAAAGAACCAGTGTGTCTACAGTGCAGTAGAAAAGTATGTATAAAATGCAGCTTGAATTACAACTCTTGGAATAAAAATTAATTTTCTACATTCTCATTAAACGGAAAGCTCAGATAAGCGGCAATTGGCACACCAAATCCAAAGATCCAAAAGATCACCAAATCCTCGGAAGGAATTTTTTCACGGCAAAAGGGAAATGGCATCAATTTCACTTGACTAAAAACATATCCATACTGCTCCATTTATTTGCTTAGAAATACTGTTCACTTCTATGTTCCAATGAGAGACTTCAAGCATTTATGATCTAAACATACAATATTTTGCTGTAACAGTTCCAAGTAAGGAGAAAGAAAAATCACAATCTTCCAAATTACAGGGAAAATCCCATTTCATTTCCATAATTTCAATTTTTGAAGTAATTACCATCTTTTTAAATGTTAAGCTTTCTTTCAGGGTTTTACATTCTATAATACTTTCAAGGGACAAGTCACTTGAAATTCTTCACACAATTTTGCTTCACTGTCCTACAAAAACATCTTCACGAACATATACTGCAGCACTAACACAATTCAACCATATTTTCAAAATCCAAGAATATTTACACACACAGGACCTAGTCTCGTGAGTTTAATCCAAGTAGTACTTAAAATGGTCACTTATCTAGGCATCTAGACTTTGTAGAATTATCCTGTGTCGAACTTGCTGTAGAAGATAACCATAGTTTTCTCTAACTAGTATGACATGTGAATTCGGGAGAAACCCAAAAAATATTTAATTTAGTAATATGATGAGCAATTCTGAAATTTCAGGTGTACCAACGGAGGTAACAATAAAAAAATATAGTTTTATACACGTTCTCCATTCAAACATCTTAACTACAATGTACACGAATGTTGCCAAATATTTGTGACAAACATTAGCGTTAAACAAATTTTACAACTTAAAAAAAATTCTGCGAAGGCACTTGTCCAATGTTTTCAGCCCTTTAAAAAAAAAACAAATCTCGAAATACACAGTAATCTGTACTGAAACTTCCGTGGCGCACTTAAATTATTATAAATAAGGAAGGGAAACACTCTCTTTCTAATTTTTTTATTACCAGAACTGAAATGCATAGACATAACCGCACATTGTTCGGAGAACAGCCTTGACGACAAAAAGGGGAGAAACAGCTTTTTGGGGTATGGCAGGCAATGGTTGTCATTCGATGACGTACTTCCTCTAGGGCAAGGATGTGAAACTCGCGGCCCACAACAAATATTTTTGCGGCCCGGCCAATATATCGGCAAATAATAATATAATAACATATCGACGAAGAAAAAAATGAAATGTTTAAAATGTTTA
>KK117002.1:49586-74522 GCA_000611955.2 Stegodyphus mimosarum
TTTTTATTTAGAATTGTAATTAGATTTGCTTCATGTTGCCTTAGCAACGCAGACGATTTTTGAAAAGACAGCTGCGTTGGAAGGTTAAAAATAGAACAGCGCGCGTGCATTTAATACCTAATAAATAAATATCTCGTAATTGCTGTTGCCATCCACAAAAATCCAGATATTTATAGATGTTTCCAGTATATTCGAGAAATTAATTATAAAGCTTATAAAAGCCGAGAACAAACAACTCATCTCAGTAGTAGCTGTAGTTCTAGCGAACTGTTTGTTTACTTAATGCTGTGATTGATTTGTAGCGATTTCGCTGTGAGATAGAATTAGTTTCTCTGTTTTGAATTGATTTTTGCTAAACGTTTGACATTTTGTGATGTTGTTAGAATATTTTTTAAGAAATATTTCAGCATTTTGATTTATCTCTTGTGGAAAGAATAAATTTTTGTTAAATTTAAACGTTAACCGTGTTTATTCCAGCCCTTTGTATTCAGTATGTCTATATCAAAACCACGGAGTATAAAACCAAGTGGTAGTAAAATTAAACGAAAAATCGCTGACGAGCATAGAATATTCCAAGTAAAATGGGAATTAGAATATTTTTGCTGTGAAATAAAAGATAAAATAATCTGCTTGATATGTAGTAATACTATTAATGTACCAAAGTTATATAATATTAAACGTCATTAAGAACAACACAAATCGAAATATAACAATTACGAAGGATTAATGAGATAAGAAAAGTTGAAAGAGCTGAAGTTAGGAGTGAAAAAGCAACAGTCCATGTTTAGTAAAGTATTGCAAGAAAGTGAAGCGGCGGTACATGCAAGCTACGTCTTGTCCGAGTTGATAGCTAAACATTCGAAGCCTTTTACTGACGGTGATTTCATCAAGGAATGCCTAATGAAAGCTGGAGAAATTGTTTGTTCTGGAAATGTGAAGGCTTTTCAATCAATTTCATTGTCTCGAAATACAGTTGCGGAAAGAGTTACTGATTTAGCCGCGAATTTAAGTATATCCCCAAGCCACTGACACAAAGATCAGTGACCAGCCGATTGACACCCGTGAGGACGACAAGGTGCCTCCCGTTTAGCTGAAGCAGAGGCCAAAGCAGTGTGTTGGGGACAGTACCTCGCCCCTCAACTACCAGGACCCTCCTTTCCAGCGACACGGGTCTCCACGCACGGCAAACACGTGGGCAGTTTTCTCGTCATTCGAAAACTAGAGACAAGGGATGCTCCAGTCTCTCATAACGAGCCCCAACCTCCGAAGAGGAAAACCACGAGGGAGAAAGGAAAGATAGAAGTCACAGTTCAGAGTAGTGGAGACGGAAAAGAGGACAGATCACCGGGGCTCCAGGATCGTGACACCCGTCTCACCAAGAAGGTGATCCCCTGAAGGGCTAGGGTACCTCGGGATTGCCACACCCGTACTCACAAAAGTGAGCCCCGATAAAACTCTTTTGGAGTCAACATAATTCTTTTATGGACCAACCTTTAAGTCATTCAGTGACCCCTCCTTCAAAACGTTTCTTTAGAAAATGGAATAGTCTTGGAACCCATCGGGAAGAAATATAAATTTCTAAAAGAACTTTTCTACTTTTAAAACCCAACTGTAAGATACGTATTAATTCTAAATATTTTCATCTTGAATGGATTCACTATTTTTTAGACATGTAAGTCTTATGTAAAGTAACTTGAAAGAAGTCTCTTACAAAAATATATTTTAGCGTTTCTAAGGAATTTCTAATGCATTCTATAAATTTTTTAATTGAAGCTAGCTATTGAAGAACTGGATTTACAAAAAACAATTCCGTGGAAATACTTAAAACGTTACTAAACTGTATTTCCATGCTGTTTCAACCTCTTTGTTCGGAATCTATCTGTTTCAAACACTAAGGCTTGTAAAATAATCTCATGTCGTTAAAATCATTTCAGAACTGATTCATCCATTGCAGATATTTAGAATTAATACGTATGTTTGTAATCTATTTAAGAAATGGTAAGTTCTTTTAGAAATTTATATTTCTTCCTGACGGGTTCCAAAGGTATTCCATTTTTCTGAAGAAACGTTTTGAAGGAGGGGTTCACTGGATGACCTAAAAGTTGGTCCCCAAAAGAATTATGTAGACTCCAAAAGCATTTTATAGAAAACCCCAAAGATCACCTATCCAGAATCTTGAAAAGCTGATCTGAACTATTTATATAGATAGTGTGTGAAATGAAAGGTTCTAAAAGTATTATAAATATACACAATCATGTTTCAAGAGTTGGGTTTTCCAAAAGTATCATAAATGTACACAATCATGTTCGAACAGAAATGCTAAAAACATAAATTCTTGATATCCAAAAAAAGAATCTTATTCGCTTGAGGTTCTAAAAGAAACATAAAAGCTATATCTATCCATGTTAAAGAGAATTCCAAAAAATATCTTACCTGCTATGATGAAATCAAGAGTGTTGCATCTTCAAGAGCACACGCTGATCTGAACAGAAACGCCAACTGTTTATAGAGATAGGTAATTCCATTCGAAAGTGAAAATGGTAAAGCGGCTGGAAAACATTTTATCAGAGAAAGATCTGAAAACATATATAGGAAAAAACATATATATTTAAAAAAACTTTTTGTTTATTTTTATAATGCCCTTAGACATTATAAAAATAAATGTCTTTAGACATTAATAAATTTTATAATGTCTTTAGACATTATAAAAATGAACAAAAAGTTTTTTTTTAAGTCCAAATGGATTTAGTCCCGAAGGACTATTGTTTTTGTTTTGGCATTTTGCGTTGTTTCACAAAAATACTGCAAATAATGGCTGTATCACTTTTCAATTTACTGCTTTTCTTTCTTTGTTGGCTATTGAATTTGTATTAGGTTGGCTATTGGAATTGTATTGTGTTGATTATTGGAATTGTATTGGGTTGGTTTTTGGAATTGTATTATGTTGGTTATTGGAATATCCTTGTAGGATATTGTTCGGAGAACAGCCTTCACGCCAAAAAGGGGAGAAACAGCTTATTGTGGTATGGCAGCCATGGTTGTTATTCGATGACGTACTTCCTCTAGGGAGACAGCCGTGATACTTTTCCCTTGCTAAGGGATTATCTGTAGTAGGAAATCGGGATATGTAAACGGAAAGTATCGTTATGTTTACTGTTTAATTATCAAAGCAACAGCGAAGCATATTAAATTAAAAATAGCACATAATTAAATAAAATATAATTATAGGTATTATTATTGATAATTTATATAAAAATAAGAGTCCTGCACCTGTAAATGTTTATTAAATGATTAATTTTCTCTTTCCATTTACTTTGTTATGCTTCCTGTACTCATCGATGTTCAATCATGGTTTATTCTATAGCTTTTTAGCATTTGTTTATGTGCATTGCAAGTAATCTATTAACATTTTATTTTATGCTCTCATTGATACATAAATTACTATAATTATGCAGTGTAAATGTTAAATGTTTGCAAACACGGGCTTCGTACACTAGATACCCACGTGTGAGAGGAACAATGATATAATAAACTTAAGCTCATGATGGTACAACTTACATGGTTAAAAACCTTTTCTTCCTGTCAAAATCAAAATAAACTGATTTATTACAATTTGTAAGAAAATGATAAGAATTAAAATTCTTTATAAAAAACTTATTTACCTTCCTTTATTTTCCTGCTTAATTTAAATTAACATTTAATACAATATCTGAGCTTGATCGGCATAAAGGAAATGTTAATACAAAAAACATCAACCAAACACTGATAAAAACGAGAAAAGAAACAAATACAAAAATCTATTTTACTGTGCTACAGTGATGCATAGTGTTAAGAACACGTTATTTATTTTTTTTGTATTTTATATTTCCTACCTCCTGAGCATACCTCCTTTAAATTTTGTTAGCGCGATTTAGCTATCCCGAGTTCCTCTGCAGGACAGTAAATTTGTTTATAAGCTATGTTTAAATGATTAAAAACTTTTCGAATTTTCCATAATCTGTCATAATTCGTAACTTTATTGGGTTTTTCTTCATTGTTTTCGAAATGCAAAAATCTTTAAATCATCAAAAATATGTCTCTTGACATTACATGGAGGTGACAAATGCTTTTTTCCCCTCCCCAGACAATAATCAGCAACAGCTTCCGAAAAATTTGTCTCTTCCTTATTCTTCTGATGGACGTTCTCAGCGATTCCAGGACCAACCAAGACCAACTAGATCTAGTTGGCCTTGGTCAGCCACATGTTTCATTCTGTTTGTGTTGTAATCCGGTTTCCTGTCCGCGCTTATCTATTGACGCAAATCCCCAACGTGATTGCAACATGATAGAAGTTTCTAGTGTATTCTATTTAGTTCCATTTCTGTCTGTGTTCTTTACTTCCCTCCTGCTTTCGCTCTTCCTGTTTGAACCAAGACCTGTACTTCGAGGCAGTCACTCTTACCATACTCACTATGATTGAAAAATTTGACAATCAGTTAATACTGTACTATTTTAAAGATATTCACAACAAAGAAAAAGCAGATTCCATCTTTACGGAATGGTGCGCTTACCCCTTCCAGACTTTAAACCTGGATATTTACGGACGGCAATACGTTCCAGCTCGACATTGCTGCTCCTTCAGGGATGATGATGGACTCACCTACAGTTTTTCGGGGACGTTGGTTGCCGCCCAGCCCTGGACTCCTACGCTGCATCAAATTAAAAAATAAAGTTGAAATACTTCCCCACGAAAAATATAATTACGTTCTCCTCAACAAATAGCCTGATGGAGAAGCCAAGATCACCGCGCACAAAGACGCTGAAAGCCCGCTAGACTCTTCGTGCAGCATTCCCACACTGAGTTACGGTTCGACACGAGAGATACATTTTATGAGGAAGAACTATTTGACTCACATTCTGAGTCTGGAACACGGATCGCTTCTAGTGATGAAACCCCCTATGAATGTAGTCTGGAAACACAGTATCCCAGCCCAGCCCGAAGTGAAGAATACTCGAATAAGTCTGACGTTCGGAAAAATTTTACTACCGCAACTGAAGCTTTCGTGTGATGAAATGGACTTTAATTATTACGGTGGTATAAGTAATTCCGTAACCCCAAATCCGTGTATGAATAAAAAGATTTTTCCAAGCAAAAATGCACGTTTAGAAGATGAGATACGCCAGGATGATCGGCTGAGTTGGCATGCAAATTTATGTTTATCATCAAAAATGTTTTGAAGTGCTTCAAATGACGCAACTTTGCTGAAGCTTGACTCTTGTCAAAGAATATGTTTCATCTCGGAGGGGATATTTTTGTGACTGTATCGTGTTTCTTAGGTTTGACTCGTGTTCACGTGCGGAAATATGTGACTGATGAGAATGATCTGTTACAGCCTATCAAAAATGGAGTTTCGCTGTCTCCACTAGTATGGAAAGAATTTTGCGATCATGCAAATACATTCGTTTTCTTTGAAAGCTCCGACAGTGTTTCGATTATAAAGAAAGATGTCGACAAGAATCTGTTAAGATTCATTCTTTAGGTAAATATAATTGCTTTCTATTGTAAGTTTTTCTAAAACTTCTTGGGGTTTTGTGTAAATAACTTAAATTCGGTAAAGTTTCTATCTTCATTTGAGTAAAATAGCAAATATTCTGCAGTAGAACATGCGTACTTTATATTTAGTTCCTAATATTGTGTTAAGAAAATAGTTCTAATATTGGTATTATCTACTAAAGCAATATGTATTGTAAGAAAATTTGAATGAATTAGATAGTCTTTGGAGTTTTCGTATCGGAAAAAGCTAACATTAATTAAATTACAGTTCTCGTAAAATTATAAGAAAATGGAATATCATTTGGCTGTAATTTTGTATTGAAAAGTTATTGTTTGTATAAAGAAATACTGAAATGTACTTTTAAGAACTACAATTACCCTTGGAATATTATGATGAGAAAGAACAGCTTTCGTTGTGAATGAAGTCCGCGTCAACATGCCCCGGCTAACTATTTACCAAGAAAAAGATTTGATTCATATCGATAATCCTTAGGTGATTTCCTTTTTGAAAGTATTTCCTGCAAAAATATTACATTTTGAAGTTGAATTTCTAGTATATATGAGCCTTATTTTATTTTCAATTTATCTACAAACTGCATGTACTCTCATTTATGTGAAATGAATGTTCCGTATTTCTTTGTAAAAAAGAGTTACAGTTTAAGAATGGTATTCAGCAATGAAATAAATCAAATATTCTTTCTATTTATTTTTCACAAAGCAAATAAATTACATAAAGGAAAAATTCCTGTCCGAAATATTTAAAGTTTAATCATAGAAAACTGAGGTGAAACATTTTAAACTTTGTAAAGAATATAAATTAAACATCTTTTTTTTTTACACCTTAGATATGTAAAGCGAAACATCTTTGAGTTAAAAAAAGATCTTTTTCAGCTTTAAAGGAAGTTGAAATGAATAGTAACATAAATGAACTTTTAGTAAGAGTTGATTTAAAAAAGACCACATCGGCTGTATTCTTAGAACCACATACTATAAACTCAGTTAAAAAATAAAGTTTAAATGCAAGTATTCAAACAGAAATGTTTCATGAATTTCAGATAAGACAGGAACGGAATAAACCTATTGATAATAACGTAAAAGCATGTAAAGGACTAAGAAAAGATGCATTGGTGGAGGACATTCTAAGGTCCTATTTAGCACATGGGCTGCGTTTTTCGTTTTCAGATTAATCACACATTCAAGATAGCCTATATTCTACGGATATTTACACTAGTTGGTAACGCATTTTATTAGAACCGTCGCAGACGTATAGGAGAGGTATGCAATATCCATGGAAAAACTTTTTCCCAAGCCAAAGAGCAATAGTGAAATATAACATGGAAGGAAAAAATATGTCAGATTTCCAACAATATTTCTATATAAGTATGAAAAACATGAACAAGGAATGAATATTTTTATCTGAAAATGTCCCGAAAGGGATAAGTCAGGGGTAAGAACCTTAACCAGTTTTACGAGCAGGGCATGAAAAATAATGAAGTATTTATTTTTTATCATCTATAATGCATTTACTTATACTAAAATCTCCCATTTGAAGACAGTATTCTATACTAAAGCGGAATTTGATAAATCAGAGCGATTTCGATTTCTGAAGATTCAGCTTCAGAAATATTACAACTCAAAAGCAAAACGGTTAGAACGAAAATGGAATATACCGTAACCAATAAGAAATCTTTTTCATCTTAGGAAAAAAAAGTAAGTGAAATTTTTCTCCCTAAAAAAATTAAAGTGAAACACTTTTGACCTAAAAAATCTAAATTTTTTTCGACTTTTTAAAATCAAAGCGTAAATTTTCCCCCTAACATTTTGAATTTAACATGGGTTTTCCCATAGACAAAATAAAAGCGGAGATTTTTTTCCCTAAAAAAATTAAAGTGAAACGTTTTCGACCTAAAAAAATCTAAATGAATTTTTTCGGCTTTTTAAAATCAAAGTGCAACTTTTCCCCCTAACATTTTGAATTTAACATGGGTTTTCCCATAGGCAAAATAAAAGTGGAGATTTTTCTCCCTAAAAAATTAAAGTGAAACTTTTTCGACCTAAAAACAAGCTAAATGAATTTTTTTTGACTTTATAAACTCAAAGAGCAATTTTTTCTAATTACATTTTAAAATTAACATGTGTTTTCCCAGAGACTAAATAAAAGTGAACATTTTTCGATTTAAAAAAAAGTTAAAGTGAAAATTTTTTTAACTCAGAAAATGATACTGTTTCATTTGAGTCCTAACGGAAACTGTAGTGGACATTTTTTGCCTTAGAAAAATGTGAATAAAACTTTTCCGCCTCTTTTGGTAGATTTGACGATATTGTTTATTTCTTGGGTAGTTATTGGCAGATCACCATCTGTGTCTTCAGTTATCACAGAACTACTACTTATTTCTCTGTGTTCTTCCTTGTCATCGTCAATGTTGTCCTGAGGGAAGTGAACACTAATGATATAGCATAAAGTATCTTCAACTTCGTTTATCCAACTGCCATCTGTCCTTTTAATTTTAGAGTTTAAGTGCTTTATATGCCTTGTCTTTAGCTATATCGTAGTAAGTATTCCAGTTTTAAACTCTCCCAATAATTCTCCTAAGCTTGTAATTAGGCATTATATATATTGTTACGTGAGTACGGATTCGTTATATTTTGAATGCACAAGTCGTTAAAAAGTTAACAAAAATTTATTCTTTTCACAAGAAATAAATTAAAATGCTGAAATATTTCTCCACAGGTCTTCGCACAATATCACAATATCTCAAACGTTTAGCAAAAACTCAGTTCAAAGCAGATAAAATAATTCTATCTCACAGCGAAATCTCTACAATCAATAACAACATTAAGTAAACAAACAGCAGTTTGCTTTTTACAGCGGTAACTACAAGAGCAACAACCACAACTAACTGAGATGAGAATGGCGAGGAGAGTGGTTCGAAAACCAGGGTGCATGGGTCAAAGGACCCTACCCCTCATCGAATGCATAAGTATGATTCTAATAAATTGGCAAGTACAAAATAACTTAAAAATAAGTAATAACAGATTTTTTTAAAAAAATATATAATTATATATATGAAAGGTACTAATTAAAGTAAGTAAAAACAAAAGGAAGGAAACTGAGATGAGGTGTTTCACCTCGGCTTTTATAAGCTTTTAAACTATCAGTAGAACAATCACGATATTTCTAGATTTTTCTGGATGGCAACAGTAATTACGAGATATTTATTTATTAAGCATTAAATGCACGCGCTCTTTTATTTTTAGTCCAAAGGGATTTAGTCCCGAAGGACTATTACTTTCGTTTTGCGATTTTGCGTCGATTCACTCTGAATGCCCGTTTCACTTTTCAAATTGTTGCCACTAAATGTTATCGCTCTGCATTAAATATTAAAAAATGAAAAATCTGCATAAATGTATGCATGTTTCTCAAATTGTGATAAAACCTAGAGCCATCGAATTTTGAATGACGTAATCCTACTGCGAATGTGGGCATCTGGAAGCCCTAATTTTGAATTTGAAATTTGCTTTATTATCGATTATATGTTTTGTAACATTTCAACGAATTTCTGATTAACAAACTAAATGATTTCAAAGCGAGCAATGGCAACACTGTACGAAAAAAAAACATTTTTATCTCCAGCGCACGAGACTTACGGAAATTCTAAAGATATGTTCATTTTAAAATGATTTTGCGATATTGATTTTGAACTGAATTTTATGGTTTGAGTACGTAGTACATGATATTTAATAAAAAAAGGTAGCACACGAAACGTTAAAAAAACGCGCCTTTGGACGTAATTTAAAATCTGAAATCTTTCAGATTTTTTTTTTTATTATTGTTATTTTTTTTTCAACGTAGCTTTCTCTTCAAAAATCGTCTGCGTTGCTAAGGCAACATGAAGCAATTCTAATTACAATTCTAAATAAATAGCCAAATAAATGTGAAATTCGTAACATTGCCCCCTTCCCAAGGACTGCACGTCCCGGGCAGTACAATCCTTGGACAGGAAGCCAAACTTACAACTAAGGCCTCAGTGTTCTAATAAACATTACTTTATAATAACAAAATAAACAATAATTCCAATAAGTTACTTTCAGCAAATTAAATTCTATCCAACGCTAACTACAATTCAAATACTATCAAATACTAAGTACAAATACTATTATATACAAATGATATCAAATACAAATACTTCTCAAATACTAATACTTTACAAATCAAATACTAAATACAAATAGGACCATGGTCTTATACTATTTACATTATTATTTACAACTATAAACACTACATACGATGGCCATAGTAATGAACTAACCTGTCGTAATGAACGACTTTCGGTTTAGAGTTCGATGACTTACGGATTCGAACCACGACGTCGTACAGCCTGTTTAGGACTGTGTAAGGACCATCTCAAGGTGACTGTAGTTTCGGAAAAAGTCTATTCCGTCGAGTCGGACTCCATAACCACACCTTGTCTCCTTCGTTGAAACGATGGCCAGTAGCGCTCGTGTCGTAACGGGTGTTCATCTTGTTCGTCGCCAAGCTAACTCGCTTTCGTGCAGAACGGTGCTTCACTTCAAACCGGGCCTGGACATCTTGGATGTATTCCTCAGGCGATGAAGGTGCATCTGCAAGGCGGTCAGATAAGAAATCACAAGGCAGACGAAGATCACGACCGATGAGCATCTGGGCTGGAGAATTGCTGGTAGTCTCGGGTTTCTCTTCGATCTCAGTATGATTTCGGCAACTTTCTGAGCAGGGTCTTTCAGACGACACGTCGGCGTTTCGTGGTGAAGATCCTTTCTGAGGATCGATAGTCATGGCCTCAAACGCTGAAAACAGTTTGTTGTTTTTGAAGTCTAAGGAAAAATTATATTTCCTTAAAAAGTCCAATCCTAGTATGCAGGGGTCTGTAATATCCGCCACATATGCTGTGTGATGGTAGGTGGCACTTCCAAAGGTGATGTTCACATTTAACTTTCCTTCTACATCAATTTTCTCGCCGGACGCAGTCTGGAGAGTAACACAGGATGGCGTCCAAATCAGTTTTTCCTTAAATTTTTGAGCTAAATCCTTCCGAATTATGGTAACATTAGCTCCTGTATCAATGATCATACTGCAAGGAACTCCGTCGATATGCCCATTAATGGATAGTCCATTACTCTTGCCACACACTGCAGAAATCTTGAGCGCTTTAAAACGGGGTTGTTCACTATCGCTCAAACTCTGCTCCGCGATATGATCATTAATTTGCTTCTTGCGTCGTTGCTGGGAAATGATCTTACTTTCCGTGCTCTGGGGTGTTCTGCAGTTCCTTCGTAGGTGGCCTTCAGCTCCGCAGTTCCAGCATTTTGGTTCTTTGTCATTACTTTTCCATCTCATGGCATTTAATTTTCTGTTTATATCGTCCGTCTTATTTTCCGAGCTCTTGAATATTCGGCAGTTCCTTCGCATGTGCCCTAAAGTACCGCAGTTCCAGCACTTTACTGTCGGTTTCTTATCACCAATATTCCGCTGCAAGGCATTCACTTGTCTTGTTAAATCATCTAAACGAGCCATCAACTGATCCACTGGCTCGTGGACTCGCACAGCTCTGAGTGGGTGGTGACCTTTACGAGTTGCTTGCTGAGCTACTTCGAACTTCATGGCGTACACTAGAGCGCTTTTTATATCCTTCACATCTGCCATTCGCAGTGCTTGCTGTATTTCAGGATCCCGGATGCCGTCGATGAAGTATTGCAGGGACAGGATTTCTCTTGTTTCTGTCGGGCACTCCGAAAAGGCGAGGTGGGACAGCCTTTCAACATCCGTGGCGAGCTCCTGGAGTGTTTCCGTAGGCTTCTGTTGACGGGATTTTAACTGAAGCCTGCTGTAATCTTTTAAACACTTCTCTCCAAAACGCAGCTCTAAAGCACCGGACAGAGCTTCGAAATCTAGCCTTTTGTTTTCGGGAAGAGTTTGAAGGATGTCCGCTGCGTCTGCTCTCAGAGAAGCCGCAAGGTGACAGGCCTTAGCTTGGGAATCCCATCCATTTGCTTCCGCAACTATAGAAAATTGTGTCTTATACACTTGCCAGGAGGTCTTCCCATCATATGTCGATAGCTTCAGAGAAGGATGCGCAGGCATGGCTAGGAATTTAAAAGTATCCGAATTGCTTCCTGCCGTCGCTACGAATTTCTTTAAAGTATCAACTTCTTTGGCAACTGCGGAAACTTTGTCATCAATTTGTTGTTCCACTGCAGAAACTCTTTCTTGAATTTGTTCTTTCACAGCAGAAACTCTGTAATCGATTTGTTGTTCTACGGCAGAAACTCTCTCTTCTATTTGTTCTTTGACAGAAGAAACTTTATTTTCAACCGCATCTATTCTGCCTTCCATAGTCTCAAATTTATTTTCTATTATGCAAGTAATTTCCTTTTTCATCTCTTCTTGACTTGCTTTAACGGCTCTCATCTCTTCCTTAACGGATTCTTGACCCAATTTCAACTCTTGAACCGTTTTCATCTGATCTTTAACAGATTCCTGAACAGCCTTCATTTCTTCCTTAACAGATTTCTCCATCTTTTCTTGAACAGAATTCATTTCATCTTTAACAGATTCTTGAACAGCTTTCATTTCTTCCTTAACAGATTTCTCCATCTTTTCTTGAACAGAATTCATTTCATCTTTAACAGATTCTTGAACAGCTTTCATCTCCTCTTTCACGGAATCTTGGCCAGCTTTAATTTCTTCTTTAAATGCAGCAAAGGCTGCCATGAATTGCCTTAATTGTTCTTCCATTGCTCTAGTTAATGGCATTCAAAAATCCCACTTCTGACACCAAAAATTGTTACGTGCGTACGGGTTCGTAATATATTGAATGCACAAGTCGTAAAAGGTTAACAAAAATTTATTTTTTTCACAATAAATAAATTAAAATGCTGAAATATTTCTTCACAAATCTTCGCACAATATCACAATATCTCAAACGTTTAGCAAAAACTCAGTTCAAAACAGATAAAATAGTTCTATCTCACAGCGAAATCACTACAATCAATACAGCATTAAGTAAACAAACAGCAGTTCGCTTTTTACAGCTACAAGTATAACAGCAACAACAACAACTAACTCACTAACTGAGATGAGGTGTTTCACCTCGGCTTTTATAAGCTTTTTAATTATCAGTAGAACAATCACGATGTTTCTAGATTTTTCTGGATGGCAACAGTAATTACGAGATATTTATTTATTAAGCATTAAATGCACGCGCTCTTTTATTTTTATTGCTATTTTTTTTCGACGTAGTTTTCTCTTCAAAAATCGTCTGCGTTGCACGGGGAAATAAAAAGGAATTTTAATTACAATTCTAAATAAATACACGCCCCCTCAACATCAGTTCCAGCC
The DNA here is from genome assembly GCA_000611955.2 of Stegodyphus mimosarum. NCBI lineage: Eukaryota > Metazoa > Arthropoda > Arachnida > Araneae > Eresidae > Stegodyphus > Stegodyphus mimosarum. Next base: position 62,498 of record KK117002.1, read on the forward strand.
CCCGCGCCATGAAGGAAGGAGGTCTCCCTGACGAGATGCCGTTTCAATGGATTCAATCTATAATATAATTGCTTATCCATCCTACTGAAATATTTATCAATCTGTTCGCTCAGAATCACATCTCCCGCAGATTAATTTCTGCCTAAGAATATTTTCATCGCGTGTACATTATATTACTTGCACTACCTACACACGCCACATGCCAATGAGCCTATTAATCGTAAAATCTTTCCTTTCCGCTTTTTGCTTTAGTGTTTGTATTGTGTATAAAAATTATAAAAACCAAAAAAATTATAAAACTAAAAAATACGAAAAAAGTATAAAACCTAAAAACTTATAAAAATAATTATGAATATTTAAATTTTTTAAATTCTCGCTATCCCTAAACTTTCTCGAGCCTGTGGCTCCCTCTATTGAGCATCTTGAAAATCATTATGCTTTTTTCCTATTTCTGCTCACTTTTAGTAATTCTGATGTGGAGGTACGTGGTTTTGAACCACAGGCACTCCGTAAAACATAATCTTTGGCATTGGCATTCTAAATAAATAGCCAAATAAATGTGAAATTCGTAACAATATTTCTTTTAAAAGCCGCCACTGCTTTATTGTAGATTTGACGTTTATCTTTGGTCTCTTGATTCCTTGTATTTTGATAATTTTCGCGCAATTTCTTTAGTTGTCTTCTTTCCTGTGGGAGAGCATTGCTCCACCAAGTTTTTGTAGTTTTATTAGATGTTAAATGTCTTAAATGTTGTTTAAAGAGCATCTTTAATTGTAGAATTAATTTCTGTATCAAAATTCAAATTAAATTCTGAACAAGGAAGCTCTGTTATCTCCTGCCTTAATGTAAGCCATTGAGAGTTTTCTATTCTCATGTTGAGTCTTTAAGAAGAAGGCCTCATATCCACATGAATTTCAAAATGAATTGTTTTATGGTCATTTCACGTGTCTCTCGAATCAAATTCCCAATTTTCTATTTTTAAACTGTATCCCTTTGTGGAGAGTTAAGTCAATCCACGAATTTCCCCAAGGACCTACAAATGTCGGGAGAGGGCTATTTTGATCATTAACAACTGTGAGGTTAGTTGTTGCTAGAAAGCTTCCCATTCTTGATCCACGAGAGTTTCAGAGATAAGTAGAGCTAGGTGAGTTTTGACATTTTCTTTTAATACTGATTGAACACATGTTAATTCAGAAATTTTAAGTTGGATTTATCTACGGTAATAAGTAATTAAAGAGAATATAGTACTTTTTGCCCGGATGTAATTCCTTTTTCCGACATAAATTAGTACGAAATAATTTTGTTAAACGGTCACCATAAATTCGGGTGTAAAACAAGTAAAAAAAATTGAATCTACCAGCGGTTTTGCGGTAAAGTCACTGAACGCTAGTAGTTCGGTCTGGGGTTCGAATTCCGACGAACGGGATGGTCGCAGGGGCGTTTTCATTGTTTTCCCCATGTGTAATGTGTATACGATCCAGTTTCTCTTAGAAATTCCCACACGAAGGCATCCCTTCCCTTAGGCAGATAGCCCTCGAATGCTTTGTCATAATAAATTAAATAAGCCACCGAGAAGCTTTTCTTCAGCGGTAATGCCTGATTTCAGTCGGTAGACGTTCAGTGAAAATTCTCCTCCCACTCAAAGAAACAGGTACAAAGAACAGAACACCTAGAAATATCGCCCTCGACATTGCAGTTTTCCTCTTTTCCAAGTTACCCATATTCTAATTGTGCCCGAATGTCCGATTTCCTCAGTTTGGTTTTCACATTTGGTTATAAGTTGCAAAACTTGGTGAATTAATTGCAGCACTCCTTTTCTCGACAGAACAGTCTATTCATATTTTCTTAATTTTGCCTTAAACGAAATATACTCAGCGATGGTGCATACAACTTATATGAGTTTGATGGCGGGTAAAAAAAATTATAATATGAAATGAAAATAAAATAAAAAACTTTTAGTTTTGCTAAACTATTACCTATCAGTCTTTACATTACAATTTTTACATTGTTCCCAACTCTTTAATACAATTCATATGTACACACGCAATTCGCACGGATTGGAGATTGATTAAAAACCACATTGTAATTTAAACAAAAATTGAAAAAAAAACTTTTATATTCACTAAACACAGCAATGCTTCGCATAGTCTGGCTAATCGGTGCTGCCATTATTCCCGACTTTTTGAAATCGGATTAACAGAGAAACTAAATGCATACAAAGAGGGGAGGGAGGGGAATGTAAAAAAAATGTTATAAAAATTACTCTTCCTTCTTTCTATTTTTCAATAGAAAACTAACAAAATAACAATAATAAATTCAAATAATTGCTAAACTTGCACTTTTTTCGTAATTAATTTTCTATTGTCTGAAAATTGCAATATCAGCGTCTGCAGATGTTTCTTGTATGCCTTTTTTTCTTCAGACATTTCTTTGCAGTAACTAATAGAATCAACTTAAGAATCCATTTTCATGACGTATTCTGTTTAAGTTCCAATTATTCCAATAATTTCAATAAAACATCCAGCTATAAATGTTGTTAGTGATGATAATGATAATTGTTCAACAACTGTCCAGCAATAACTGACAGAATTTAATTAATTTACTAATTTAATTAATTCAGAATTTAAGAACGAACGGCCTGAGCATGGGTACGTCCACATACAAACAACGGGGAACCCTCGGAGGGGGAACTGAAATATGCATCCTATCGTATTATTTTAAAATATCACTGAAGGGGCTTGATTACATAATAGGAAAAAATAGAATACTTACCCATTAAAATAGTTCTCCGTACTAGTTATTCTGTCTTCTTAGCCCAAAGGCCGTAAGCCGAGAAGGGTTATTAATTTCGTTTTGGTATCTTGCGTTAAAAATTTTAAATGTCAGTTTCACTTTTCAAATTGTAGCCACCAAATATAACCGCTCTGTGTTATATTTAAAGAAAATAAATAATAAAGAATCTGCATAAATGTATATATGTTTCTCTCACTGTGATAAAACAAGAGTACCTAGAGAGGTAAAATTTTGAATAACGCAATCCTCCACCGAATACGGACATTTGGAAACCCGAATTTGGAATTTGTTTTATGATCGATTTCATATTTTGTACCACTTTAACGAATTTTCGATTAACAAATACAACGATTTCAAAGCGAGCAATGGCAACTCTGTACGGGGGGGGATATCTCCAGTGCGCGAGTCGTCTATCGGAAATTGAAAAGATATGCTCATTTTAAAGTTCTTTTGCGATGCTGCTGTTGAATTGAAATTTACGGTTTAAGTGCGAAGAACATGATATTTAATAAATAAAGGTAACACACAAAACGTTTAAAAAATGCCCCTTTGGGAGTGATGTAAAATCTGAAACCTTTCAGATTTTCTTTTATTTATTTATTTATTTTAAATCCTCAGTGGCTTTGTCCCTGAAGGACTATGGTTTTCGTTTTGCGATTTTGCATCGGAAATATGAAATGTCGGTTCACTTTTCAAACTGTTGCCACCAAATATTGCAGCCCTGTATTATATTTAAAGAAATTAAATAATGAAGAATGTGCATTAAATGTATGTATGTTTCTCGCATTGTCATAAAACGACGGTACCTAGAGCCGTCGAATTTTGAATGGCGTAATCCTGCTGCGAATATGGGCATCTGGAAGCCCAAATCTGAAGCTCGGAATTTGTTTTATTATCGATTTCATATTTTGTAAAACGTTAACGAATTTTTGATTAACAAACTCAAGGATTTCAAAGCGAGCAATAGCAACGTTGTACAAAAAAAAAAAGGAAAAAAAAAAAAAAAAACTAAACAAGGAAACCAGTAATGTCCATATATGGCCAACTGAAGTACACTTTTAATGTAAAGTTGCATAATGTTAATATTTTAAAGTCACGTTTACCCATGAACTGCACACTTCACTGTTCAAGAGCTATGTGTGTTCTAGGCTCTGGTTGTTTTAAATATATTACCTATATACATCACTATAAATTGCTCTGCTTTGAAACAAATAGATAAAAAATCAAAAGAAAATACATGACATGTGGTATAAGAAAGCAGAACCAAAAATAATAAATATCACACACACAAAATGTAAAAACACAATTAAATGACTACAGTAAAAGTCCAAACCACATAAATTCATATATGAATTCTTCAATTAAAAAAAAAAAAAAAAAACTTCGTATTTCCAGCGCGTGAGACTGTGTATAGGAAATTCTAAAGATATGCTCAGTTAAAAATCATTTTCCGATATTATTCTTTAACTGAATTTTATGGTTTAAGTGCGAAGAACATGTTATTTAATAAATAAAGGTAACACACAAAAATGTTAACAAAACGCCCCTTTGGACGTAATTTAAAATCTGAAACATTTCAGACTTTCTTTATATATATATATATATATATATACATATATACATATATTTTCCTTCATTTTGCTCAAATAAAATTTTGTTTGTTTTGAAATTTTTAGTCCTGTCTAATCGAAGCCGGAATATACGAGGTATTGTTATACGTAGATTTGCAAATAACTTCCTTTCCTAAAAAGGAATCATTTTGCTCAGCCAGCTTGAAATTCCTATTTTTAATATACTATTCAAAAAGGAATACATAACGACAAAGCTTCCAAACATTATTTTAAGTAGACGGCAACTGTAATTTAATTTGATGAAATGAAACTTTATACCAGGTAATTATCATTTAATAATAACAGAAAACACACAGTCGTACACATATGGTAAATCGATAGATGTTTAACTATGTAACTTCTTTCATATTTGATATTAACGTTTCAAGCGTTGTCCACCAACGGAGTTTGGTCCGGGGGTAAATTCTCGGCGAAGAAGCTGGCTGCATGGGCGTTTCCGTGGTTTTCCTCATGTGTAACGTGTACACGAGCTAGTTTCCTTTAGAAAGTCCCCCATGAAGACATCCCTCCTCTTAGGCAGATAGCTCTAGTGTGCTTTGCCCAATCAACTAAATCAAATCAAACCTATTGTCAAGCAGGTCTGTTGAGAAAGTCGATCTCTTTTCCATCCAAAATCTTTTGCATTCTAGAGATCTCAACAAGCAAGCAATTACATGGGATTAGGAATGGACTTGAAAAAAAAACTTGCTAAAATTTAAAAAATCTTGATGAAAAAGATAATCATTCCAGAATAGATAAATTTCTTTTTGGATTTAATATAAACTGTAGAAATTTCTCTCTCATAGTTTGCGAAACTGTTCTTAATAAATATGTTTTGCATTCGGAGAATGATATAAAAATTATATCTAAATTTCCTAAACCGTTGAAATACATCTCCTAATGAAAACTGTCGAAAATGTTGATAAGAGTATTCATTATAGTTACGACGCTAGTAGCATTCTTGAAAAATGTTTGCTGTTAAGTAGGAACATTTAATTTTACACAGTTATTTTAAGTGGAATGCTCTTTTCCGATGTCTTATCATATAACGTTTTAGACCCTCTTCTTTAAAATCGTTTCTAATTTTTTTTAATAATAAATTAAGGAACTTTTAATTACAATCTCATGAGGTTGCATTATTTCTAATTTACTTTATATACTCCATCCTTTATTATATAAAGGAACAGTGTATAATAATTTAAATGAATCCAGCTGATGCAATTTTGCGGGTCCAGTGAATAATTATTACTAATTGTAATGAATCTGTTTTTACCGATTTTAAGTCACTTTCATTGTTAATGAATTATCAAAATAAATTTGGAAGAAACATTAAATAGCTTACGCTTCACCTAGCGGTGCGTAGAAAATAAAAATACTTCCTATTCGACAGAGGCAACAGATTTCTTTTAAATCGTCGCTTCTGTTATTTAGTTTAAAAGACAAATATCTTTCGGTTTGTTGTTGAACGGCAACATACTTCTTTTATATCGTCGAGTTTTCTGATTACATTTGAAAGAATATAATATCTTACGCTTTGCGGAGTGGCTTTTAAATACAAATTTTACACTAATTAATTTTACGCAAAATATAAAATAAATCAATATCAAATCGGAGTTCAAACTTCCGGCTTCGAGATGCCCATATTCGAGTGGAGGACTATTGTGTGTCCAAAATGTGGTGGCTCTAGATACCCTCATTTCTCTACTATGGAATCATATTCTTATACCAGACATGTTGCGTTTTACTCTTTGGCAACACACTTTACTTTGCGGAGTTTTCTTATTAAATTTGAAACACAAATACACCCGTGTGCAAAATTAAGAGAATTTTAAAATTATGTCTATATTAAAGAAAGGTACTAATGATGCCGCCGAAGAATTGCGCAAATACTGAAAGCAGATATGTAAGCGTACTCGTGCCTGTCTGTAGAGCTGTGATTGTTCACGGCATGCAAGCTCACGAGGAGTTGATTTATGTACTTCTTCCCAGCATTCGAAATGTTTCTCTCAAGCGTTAGGAAATTTTATAAGGTATCAGGCAAAATGAGTATCCACGAACGATTGGATGACGGAGGGGAATTCGCGGAAGACTGGAGGCAGGCCAATCACATCATAATTGTAGCGCAGGTGGCTACAGAGATCAGTGTACCGCTCAGTGTCATCTGCAGTTTCTGGAAGGTGTTTCAAGACATTTCATTCATATGGAGAGCTGGAAAAGGTAGACTTCCACAATGAGATTGCGGTCTACGGTTGCCCGAAAGCTTCACGAGATAGACGGCTGTATGCAAGAAAACCCGCTGTCTGCGTCCGGTTTAGTACAGCACCCAAGACAGCGTTTAAAGCATGGTGCAGACAACATGCGCCTCGTATCATATTTCAGTGGAGCACCATGCTTTTTACAGATGAGTCGAGATTCAACCCGGACACTGTTTCTCTCGGCGTATCTCTGTCTGGAGAGGGCCTGAACAGCATACCATTCCTCCCTCGTTAGCGAAAAGGATCATTACGGTGGTGGAAATGTAATTGTCATTATGGTGAATTACCGCACACCACTGTACGTGTTTGATAAAGGCTCGTTAACTGCTGTGAGGTATAGAGAGGAGATTTCAGATGTTCGACTTTCAGAGGCACAGTTGGTCCTAGGTTCCTGTTAATGGACGACTACGCTCATCCACAAAGGGTTTAGCTAGTCAACGATTGCCTGTAACTTGAAAATATTCGCCATATAGATTGGCCAGCGAGATCCTGACCTTAACCCTACACAGCATACCTGGACCGCTCTTGGAAGGGCGGCAATTTTATCTTTCCATCCCTTTCCAAGAGCCACCCCGGGTTTAAAAACTACCTTGCTGCAGGAGAAGGGTCGACTACCACAGGGACTTTTTAAGTGCCTCCTGTCTAGTATGCCGTCACGCTGGAAAATCTGTCTGGCTCTAAGAGGAGACTACACTCCATACTCATTCTCAGTTTGATATCATAGCTTGAATTTTGGACATCCCTGTACTATGGTTTGGTTTGGTTTAGTTGATTATGGCAAAGCACATCAGGGCTATCCACTTAAGGGAAAAGAAGCCTTTGTGGAGGATTTTCTAAAGGAACCTAGCTCCTATACACGTTACACATGGGGAAAACTGCGAAAACGCTCATGTAGCCAGCCCGTTTGCCTAGAATCGAAACTATGTCGGAACTACCAGTGCTCAGCGATTTTACCGCTCGGCCGCTGGTAATCCTCTCTGCACTAGTAGCTTTATTCATAAGAATGCATACATAAAACGACATCTGAATGTACATCTCTTTCTTGGTTATAAATATATATTCATACCGAATTTCAATCAAATCTGTCCGTTAGTTTTTCAGAAATTCGACAAAATGTGGAAACTCTCTTAATTTTACAAACAAGTATATTGCAAACAAGTAACTGGCGCTTTGTAGAGTCGCGATCGAAAGCTTTTAAATCGACGAGTTGGTAATTAAAAAATTCCTTAAATCGGCACAAAATATGATATAAATAAAAATCACTTTCGAAATTCAAAATTCGGTGTTCGGCGGCGTATGTTGAGCGGGGGAACTATCCGTGTTCAAAATATGTGGCTCTCTTTTCTGCCATTTTTACACAGCGAGGAACATACAACGTACATGCATACAGATTCTTCATTATTTAATAGCAGCGATTATCATATTTCACAGAAATCAAATGCAAATTCTTCAAATTATGCCTCTCGGAATTTTCTCCAATGCTCCATTGTTCCTCAGGAATTTCACAAGGATTTAAAAATTACTTTCATCAATAATGAACATGTTGGGCTTACTTTTAAGCTTTTAAGATAACTATGAGAGCCATCATTTTGTCATTAATGCCAGCTAGAGCTTAAATTCTAAAATTAGAAGTACCGGGACCCTATAGCTTCATGAAACATCATCAAAGCCATAGCATCATATACCATCATGAACAGTTAATATAATTAAATAAATAAAATAACAAAATTGAATATAAACGTAAAGAAACAAATAAAAAATGCATAAATTAAGTTAAGGACATATCGTTATATAATAAATTAAGATATCGAAGCTCATAGTATTTGGGTCTTTGCTGAGCTCCAGCTGAATTTAAGTCGCGATGGCATTAGAAGATATGACCCGCTGGTCTTAAATGCATACAAAATAATCGAGGAATATTTTTAATATCGAAAAATGGTAGTTTCTTGCCTTTATGGGAGTGCTTCAGAGAATAATGTCTAATTCCAAAGGAATCTGTATGAGACTGAGGAGGAAGCAAGTAACACATTTAAACACAGCAAGTTGAACCTTCAAATACATTTAAGGATTCTAAGGCAAGTCTTTCAAGACATGTCATGCCAAAATACTGCTTCCATTTCGGACATTCGAACGTAAGAATTTTCAATTTCCGTGCTTGTAATAGCTTTGTAGTATTTCTGGAAGATATCTAATAATGATAATAATAATAATAATAATAATACGGAACGCTTAACGATTTTGCGTGTTATCCTTGCGCAGGGGCGTATATTATAACGTATATTATATTACGTATATTATATTACGTATATTATAACGTTTTTCACAACATTTACAGCTTTTGAATAACACTGAAATTATGTTTTCAATTGAAATTAATGTTTTATATTTTTACCTGATGTTTATACGATTATAAGCACAAACCTTAAAATTGTGTATGATGACTTTTTTTTTTTTTGCTTTTTGGGAAGCCCGAAAGAAAATTCATGGACAATAGGTTTTAATATGTTTCGAAAACAAGTTGAATGCTTATTAATAAGTAATCGTTAAGTAACCGTTATTTATAAGTAATCGTACTAGTTTCCATTTGGTGCAAAATATATAACTATTACTATTAGCTGTATGGCATCTTTAGCCAATATTTCTAAAAAGAAAAATTCCGTGGATAATAATTGTTCATTGCACCGATAGATGGCGGGGGGAACTACATATTTTCCTTTGAAATTGACGTTCCCAGAAGTTGAATATACAGTCAAACGATTTAAAGGATTAGCTGCCAAAAGCATGTTATATGGACTTTTGCAGCTGGCAAAGCGGGTTTGTACTTTGTTATATTTTGTGTTAATTTACTTTATCTGATCACAATTTTATCTATTAATTAAATGTATACTGTGTTTCTACCGCCACCGCTTACTGTTGGGCAGGAGGATGAGGAAAAAAAAAAAAAAATCGGAAATGTAGAAGTCCCGCCGATTCCAGTTCTATAACAATTTACAACAATAACAAGTCTGAGGAAAACTGTGCAAGTAGATAATAAATTTAATTTAGTATAAAAGAATTATATTAGTTCTATTATTGTTGTAATTACGATAAGTAAACACAGAATAGTAAGATAATACAGAAAATATGGTAATATATGAAAGTTATGACAAGTGTAGAATACCTTGTAGTTTTTATCTTAAAAGAGTTCCTTAGTGATGACGAATTTGAGAAATGGATGAAAAGCTGACCTTCAAAAATCACAGCCTCTATACTAAAGGAAAAGCTAACAAAGCCTTAAATAGTACTTATCCGCTTATCGCAAGTTCCTCTACACTAATTTTCGCAACTAAAAAAGAATATTATTATACCAGCAACATATCAAATCCACAATTCTTTATGCCGCCCCTGCTTGGTCAGCAGGTGCTATATCAAACAATAAACATCTACAATTCATCCAAAATAAAGCTCTACAAATAATAACCAACGCTCCTTGGTATATCAGAAATTCAGTACTGCGTAATGATCTAAAAATTTTACCTATCTATTCTGAAATTTTACAAATAACCCAGAACTTATACTCTTCATGCGACAAACATGAAATCCTGTAATAAAGGAATTAGGCAACTACGACTGCATCACACCACAAAATTATAAAAGACCAAAATCAATCCATCATAACTCCAAATGGTAGTCTAAATATGATACTCGCTGTAAATAATTCATCAATTCACGTTTTTTTGTTCTACAACTTTAATCTCAGCATCTGTACAGATGTAAACTATAATCCAAATTAATTGTTGGAATAGTGTAAATGTTATAGAATATTATTATGTGCATATTTAACCAAGAAAACGTTTTTATATTTCTGCGTATTTTATTTAACCAAGATTCACACATTTAATTAGCAAGACAGAACTTATGTGTGTGTGTAGTAGTATTACTTTACATGATAGCACTTGTGTGTATTCATTATCATTGTAAATAATCTTAAATGTATCATTTCAACTAACAAGAGTTAATTTACTCAAGTTTCAAAAATCAACAGTGTCGAGCATCAACTAAGTCTACCCACTGACGACAGATAGCGCCACTGAACTTACGTCTAAGAGAAAATATCTCAACGATTTAATTTAAAGATTCACACTTACTCGCGGCAAAAGCAAGAAAAATTGAACCAGAAACGTACTGTGCATACCCTATTTATGTTCTTCAAAGAAAAATATTCTAAATGAAGTGAAAATTAAAATTTAATTCACAAAATTTTCATCTAAGTAGACTTATACAAATTCGCTCTCCTCATAGACGACTGATAACGCTTTATGTCCATCCACTTAATGAAATTTTACAACTCACATTTTAAGATTTAAAAAAGAGTGCTATATGGGAGTAAAGGCCTTTGATTTACTGTAGTAAGATTGGACAGAAGTCCCCTTGTACGTCGTTTGGTGTTATATTCTTGCTGTACATTATATATGCACTACATATGTTTTACACATCGTATATGTTCTACATCTTATTATACATTGTATATGTACTACATCTTGTATTTTTCATTTTGTTCATTACATCCTTGTATTTTTATATCCTGGGCTTTAAGTTTTAAAATTACAAGTGATGGAGCTCGCTGAAAGGTCATTAGGAACAAAAATTAATTTATAAAATTAAAATAATTAAAAATTAACATGATTAAATATTTAATAATTAAATATTAAATTTCAATGGAATGTTTCAATAAATTATTTAAATTAATAAATAATAAAATAAAATACCAGACTTTTGGGGGGGGGTTGGCTGAAATAACAGTTTCTCTCAGAAATTAAGAAAAAGCGGTGCCGGGCACCCAATTTAACTTCTCAATACAAAATACAATGTGATGTTTTAAAGGATGATTGAAACAAAACTCATTCTTTTTTCAACACACTAATCAAAAAAGATAAAACGAGTAAAGCGACATTAATAAGAATGGAAAGAATGCTAGAATAAGTATAAGAATACGGAAGGAAATTCTAACCAAAATTCTACGTATGAAAACAAACCGAAAAGAGTTCAACACTTTCTGACCACTTTCTAACGATATAGTTTTAGCTGTTATACAGAATGTGACAAGGGGAAAAAAAAACCTTGGAATCCGATGATTGATCAGTCAGCTGAGAACGTAAAAGGTTCTAAAGAAGTAGCCATTTTTATTCCCTATATTTAGTCTGCAGAAGCTGTTTTTCGTGGGAAGGCAACGCGTTGGAAGTACTCAACCGAGGTCATCACTTCTTGTACTTTCGGAGAAAAAAAAAGCTTCACCGCTCTTATATAGTCCTGTGCTTCTCGGAGAATAAGCTTTTGACAAATGGGTGCGGGCGTTTTTAAAATCTTCCCCCTCTGTTCAATATTAGT
>KK117002.1:74549-101357 GCA_000611955.2 Stegodyphus mimosarum
AGGCATGAATGAAGTTGGAATCTATTTTTAAGGCTTACTTATTAAAATAAAATTTTTGAGACCAGAGGAATTTTCTGCTGAAATTAGGGTTCAGTTTCATCTCTGAAATACCGGAGCCCGTATTTAAGGTTTCAAAGTTCTTCGACTAGAATTACGATTATCTCAAAAAATTTAAGCTGTGACACTAGGTAAATTCTCCCTTCACTCCACCAGTTGTAAAATTATTTCTCACACTAGAAATGACGCCCACTTTGGATCGCTCCATCAGCTCGCCTTTTAGTTGCATTGCTGTAAAGATGATAAGCTTATCACTGCCTTCTGAAGTAGATGATCAAAGTAACTGAGCTCATTAGTATATTAGTAAGAGAAAGTGATTAAGGAACTGTTGTAATAGCCTAGCATGCCGTGTAGTTAATTATAGCAGAGATGATTTCGCTTTACAGTTTTTTCATGACTAACCAAAATGAACCACTTCAGTCGTCTACGAAAGCATCTTTTCCTATAGGCAGGGAGCACAACAGCGACCGGGCAGTAAAGTGAACATTGGTATTTCAGTCCGGCGTTGGAGTCCCGTCGAATGGACTGGCTGCATGGGCGTTTTCGTGATTTTCCTCATGTGTAATATGTATACGAGCCAGTTTCCCTTAGAAAGACCTCCACGAAACACACCTGCCCTTAGGTAGATACCCATCGAGTGTTTTGCCATAATAAAATAAACCAAACTAAACCCTTTAGGCAAACTAAACCCTTCTATCAATAGCCGAGTGGTCAAGACTACTCAGTGCTGGGAATTCGATCCTAGGTGACTGCACGATTAGTTTTTCCCATGTGACACTTGAATACGAGCCAATTTCCCTTAGAATGCCCTCCACGAAGGCATACCTTTTCCAGACAGATAGCCCTCACGCGGTTAGGAAATTAGACTCTCTTAGGAAGATAGTCCTAATCTAACCTCTCACTACCCAGGGCCGTCTTAAGAAATTCGGCGCCCATGGGCTACTAAAAATAATGCGCCCTTCTTCCTAAGAAAATACACAGAGTGGCAAATGGGAGCCGGAAAAGTTATACAAAACAAAAGTGTCAGAACTAGAAAAAAACTATTTATTACTTTTATAATAAACAAAAATAAAATTTAATTAAATAAAAAACCATTTAAGAACAAAAACATACCTTAACCTAAACAAATGTAACTTATATATTTATTTTCCTAACTTTTTCTTTGGCAAACTGATCAATAATATCACTAGTATTTAAATTATCAAATAAATCTCTTTCAATAGACAAAATATTTAAATCATTGAGTTTACTCTGTCCCAAAGAAGATCGTAAGTAATTTTTTATTCTTTTGATTTTTGAAAATGATCTTTCGCCACTGCAGTTTGTTGTGGCGATACTTAAAAATATGCGCAGTGCTGTGGTTACGTTTGGAAATGTAGATTCAATTTTTAACTCGATTATTGTCTTTAAACGTATTCTGCGATAGATATATTTTCGGTATTTTCCAATAAATTCACATGTTTAAAATGTAGGCATTCTTCAATAAAGTTGTTTTCTAAATCATTCTGATATATTTCGCATAACTTTGCAGCATTATTTCTAATTATGTCTTCATTTATATTTTTTAAATTAACTAGAAACCCAAATGTTGAATAAATGTTAACATATGCGCATTTTCTCTTTTGTACTTCTGCTAGAATTTTATCAATAATAGCATAATATGTTTTTATGCGGAATTCGTCATTTGCATCAAGTTGCACTTCTTCCGACGTATTTTCGTCGAACTGTCTTTTTCTTTTCCGTATCCGTTTGTATTCATCGCAGCCAGATAATTTTATACCTTCTGATTTGTAAAGGTTAAACGAATCTATATTTCGTTTTGATTGTACAAATTTTTCTAAAGAAGCATATAATGTAACAATGCATTCAATTGTAATATCAACTTTTTGAAGCGATATATTAGTTTTATCGATGGTTTCTAGTATTTCACTCCAAAATGCTATCATAATAGCAGTTTCCAATGAGTTGAACTCATTTAACAACCCCTGGGCTTCAACTTTTGTTGCAGGCTTTTGAAAATTATATTCGTAAAGTTTAGTTAAAGCATTTTTAAAATTTTCATAGCCCGAAACCACTGCTTTCACTGAATCAGCTCTTGCTGACCAACGAGTGTCGTTTAATTTTTTGGGAACTTTATTTTTTGCTGTTAGCGTATTTTTTAAAATTTCCCATCTAGATGTTGATGCGCAAAGAAATTGTATAAGTTTTGTAGAAACAAAAACAATTTAGTTGCTTGTATGCAGCATTCAGCTGCCGATTGTCCAATTAAATTTAAAGAATGTGCCGCACAGGGCACGTAAATGGCAAAATTATTTCTAGATTTAACGCGTGCTTGGAGGCCGTTATATATACCCGACATATTAGAGGCATTATCATAAGATTGTCGCCTACAATCTTCCAAACTAATATCTAAATCAGATAATAGCTTTAAAATACAGTCTTGCATTTCTGAGCTCTTATGGCCAGTATTCTCCAAAAATTTTAAAAACCTTTCAACGGGTGTTCCATTTTTATTGACATATCTTACGACAATGGTTAATTGATCCATATGGGAAATATCGGGCGTCGAATCTACTGTAAATATTGTAATATTTTGCCTCTTTTAGTTCCGTGATAATAAAACATCTAACATTTCTGCCCAATATTTTTAGAAACTCATCGCAAATATTTGCAGATAAATAAGAAATATTCCCAGTACCTTTATTTGCAAAATTAAATATATGTTGTTGCAAAATGGGGTCAAATTTTGCTAAAAGTTCTAAGCACCCTAAATAATTCCCATTATGTTTATCACCAATAGTTTGATTTTCTCCCCTAAAAGCCAAACCCCTTGAACTTAAAAATTTTATGACTTCGACGATACGTTCTAAAATATTTTTCCAGTAATTCGTATTTTTTTCCATTGATATAATAGAATAATTTTTGAAATATTCCCATTTTTCTGTAGATCTGTTCACAATTATACGGGTGTTTTCTTTATGAAGGGCTGAATTTTCATGGTCCGAAATTTTTTCACTGTGTTTCCAATCGTTAAAACCTGCACTAAATGGATTATTGGCACCACCAAACAGTTTGCAAGGGATGCAACATACTTTTCCTGAAGTATTTGAGTACAAAAGCCAGTTTCTTTTTTGTTGTTTTCCGTTTTGTAAACATCTATAAAATATCATTTTTGTAGCATACCTGCTCTGTGATTTGCAGACCACTTTTGATGCAGAAAAGTCTAGTTTTTGAATATCTACCTCTACGTTAGATATGTTCTTCATTATATCTATAATTTTATCTTCGCTTAATCTTCCCCATAATGCTGGATCAGTATAATTAACACTTAACATATTACTAAGTTCATCTTCATCTAAATATTCTCTTTCTTGATCTTCTGGCTGTGGCTGTTCCATGTTTTGTTTCGCCTGGTCTTCTTGTTGTTGCGCCTGGTCATCTTGTTGTTGTGTCTGGTCCTCTTCTTTTTCTTTCACATTTGATTGCTGAGCATTATTGTCATACTGTTGTTGATTTTTTTCTTTTCCTTCTTTGTGTTGCTCGTCCTGTGTAATATCCATAGAAAGTGTTTCGCCTTTTTTAAAGAAATTTGTTAATGTAGGCATTTTTTCCAAGAGAGCTTTTTGCCTCGCCTCTTTCTCTTCTTTTAATTTACGGTTGTCGGAACCAGATAACTTTTTTCGTTTATGTTCCATGGTTAGTCTTCCTACATAATAGAATAAAAAATTGTTATAATATTGTTAAATATATATATATATATATCATTATTAATTAATTTTTAGCTAACATATATGTAAAAGGAAAAGCACTTACCTTAGGAATATAATAATATAATTTAATAATTTCCACTTAATTTTCAACTTTTAATTCACCTTATTATAAAATTATATCAATTTTACTTTTGTCGTATAATCTATATTAAGGTACGCATTAGTGACCCCTTGTATGTTCCTATCTTTTATTAGGATTGTTAAAATAATACAATTTAGGTTTAGATAAATAAATACGCCCTGGCGGCGCGGCCAGTATACGTAGGTGGTCTTATATTAACTCCAGTGCAGCTCCGACAGTTCAAATGCGACTGAAACAAAAGTACGATCGGTAGGGTGTTACTCCTATTTCGCGTTGCCCTTCTCTATCTATCGTTTGTATAATGGTCTTATATTAACTCCAGTGCAGCTCCGACAGTTCAAATGCGACTGAAACAAAAGTACGATCGGTAGGGTGTTACTCCTATTTCGCGTTGCCCTTCTCTATCTATCGTTTGTCAGCACATTTGGAAGAAATAAAAATCAGTTTAATATTTTAAGAAGTGTTTTTATTTAAAAATAAGTGAAAACTAATAAAATGAAAAATAAATTTTTACTATATCGCGAATAAAAAATTGCCGCCCCCAAAAGGCTTACGCCCTGGGGCTATAGCCCATTTAGCCCTGTGGTTAGGGCGGCCCAGCCACTACCAATAGTGTCATGAGCAAGCTGAGCAATTCCAGTTCCAGTTGCCGCTGCTGCCACTTCTAGCTTGGTAAATATGCAAGCTGCGTACCGACTATCTTAAAATAAGTGATTCAAAGAGCGATGCAAGCACATAAATGCTTGAGTGGGTACAGAGAACAGGATGAAAGTTTGAGAGAGTGTGACTCCTTTGTCACGTGTGGGATGTGAAAAAAACACATCTTACAGAATTATACAGTGTATAAAGCATAAAATACATATTTTTCCCAGAAAACAGAGCACTGTTACAGACTATTTACTTAATTTTAAATCCTGTGTAGAGAAATTTTGGTTTTCATTTAACATAAAAGCTGTGTAAGGGCGCAAGTGCCGATCTTCTTGCAGAATTTCATAGCTGAAAGATTGAAATGATTTATAATGTTGCACTCTTGGGCATCATGAAGACACTTGTTCCTTATAAAAAAGTGGGCATCTGTGATGATACGCAGGAATCTGTTCCGCACGACTTGTAATTTATTAAGTTTTTGGTTAGTAATTGTCGTTCAGACCGGTGAAGCATAGGTCATTATCGGTCTAATTACAGAAAGCTAAATGCGGCTCTTTTTATCCAATTATAGTGAAGAGTATTTTCCAACGATGGGATAAAGACTGAACATTTGTTGTTCAACCAGGGTGAACGGCTTCACTGTATTTTTACACCGTGTATAGTGGGAATACAAGTAATTGCCTTTAGAAAGTCACGCTCATGGGCATCCGGCCCCTCAAGGGCAGATAGACCTTGTGTGCTTTGCCGTAATGTAAATAATCCATTTGAATCGTGGCATCTAAGAAGCAATTTTCTAGCTTTTCACAATACATTTATGCTTATTTAAATGGATTAGTATGTGCATACATTCTATGCATTTATAATATCCTTAAATTTTTTTAAGTTTTTTTTTTTAATATCTGAAAACTATACTTCTTTTTTATCTTTTTTCCCCAAAATTGCTATAAACGTTCAAAATATTTTCTTTGTAAAATATAATTACGTAAGTTAATATAAAAATATCTGTATATACAACTGGAACAGCGCGGTTCAGATTCGCATGCATTTTCGTTCAAGCTTCGTTCAGTTAAAAAAAAGGTTCTTTCTAAGAGCGCCATTTGTAATTTCTTGCTCGCAATCTCGCATATGTTTTCAGGAAAATCGCATTACAGCTGGAAATTTAATACCGATGACAAAACTCGTCCTTGCATATACAGGGAACCCTTTATAAATGCTCTCTTTGTTAACTCTTGGCGAGAGAAAAGTTTAAGTTGGCGATGAAATACGAAATCATTGCAACCCTGCAGCGCAACTTCGGAGCGAAAAACTGGGTTGGGTCGGAAAACTGAAACATCCCGGAAGAACGCGTTTCGGGTTCCGAAATTCCGATTAAAATGTATTTTAATTTACTAATTCTCGCCATTGCGTTTATACAGGTTCGATCCGAACTCAACGATAAATGCGGAGAGTGCGAACCCGAGAAATGCAAGCCACCCGCCGAAGAATGCCTTGCCGGATTGGTACGTGATCTCTGCGGTTGTTGCTATGTGTGTGGCCGGCAGGAGGGTGAGCTCTGCGATGGAGATCTCTTACCCATCCCGTACCGGAACAGAGGCCACGGCCCGTGTGGGGAGCACCTGGAATGCAGGCCCCGAACGGATTTAGCTCCTGGAGATCTACCTGAAGCTCTCTGCGTCTGCATCAAAACCGAAGCACTTTGTGGCAACGATGGCGTAACATATGAAAACGAGTGCCAATTGACTGAGGCACGGTACAGATACAGAAATGGGCTGCAGGCTGCGCACAGAGGACCGTGCAAGAGCGGTAGGCTAAAGAGTTTTTTTCATTAAATCTTATGTTAGATCTTAAAGAACTCTATCCCCTCCCCAAAAAAAACTACAACGTTAAATTTCTTCAGAATCCCTTAGTTTAGTCCCTTAATAGGCCAGTTTTTTATAAACTGTGTCAGAGATCTATAGAATTCTAGAAAGTTATGTTAAAGATTCTATGGAGATTTGTGCAGATTTTTATAAAAAATTTAATTCTACAAACTGTTTTATAATTTTAAAGAATTCTAAACATGTGTCCTTGCTTTAAGTTTTTATTTTAAAAAAATCTTATAGGGACTTTTGAGAATTTAAAGGCATTAAAAAATCAACAAACATTTTCTTTTTTGAATTGAAAAGAATAAATTAAATTTTCATTCTGGAAGATAATTCTGTTATCTTTTCTAAATTTTGAAATAATCAATGACATAGAGGGGAAGGGAACAAAAACTTTTGGAACAGATAAGATTTTTTTTCCCTAATTAAAAAATTAAGTATCATTGTATCATTTTCATTTCAAAGATATTTAAATGAAATCTTAATCTTTCAATTTGATTTTATTCTTCCATAAGATTTTATTTTTGTATTATATAAGCAATATTGTGCATAAGGAATACTGTGCGCAAAATTGCACAAAATATTACATAAATTTAGAAGCTAAAAATACGTTTAGCTAGAGGGAGGGGGAAGGGAAAAAATTTTTAATCAAAAAGTATTCAATATTTATGAATAAAAATGGGCTTCATTTTGCTCTTCTGCATATAAAATTTGCTCTGATTACAGTTTGAACAATTTTCAGATTTCCATAGAACACCAATGTTTAAAGTTTTTATATAATTTTGCAAAGCGATATTTCTGTAGAATTCTGTGCTGTAAAAATTTTATGAAATTTCTATAGAATTTTATAGAGAAGCATTTCTATAGAGGATTATCTATTAAGTTCTATGAAGTTGCATAAACTTCTATCAGACTATATGAGAAATTTTCGTAAGGAAACTTCTTTCGAATTCTTTAGAAGTCAGAGATCTTCCTAAAAATTCTTTGATTTTAAACAGAGCCGTGCTTAGGTATTTTTTCACCTGAGGCAAAAAGCCCACTATTAATTAATCAGTTAGTTAAATCTCTACAGACTTTTATATTTAACAATTTAACTGTACTAAATCATACAATAACACTTTTAATTATTGTTTTCATAACTTCATTCATTCCGAAAATTAATACCTATAATAAATTATAATTTTTAAATGACAACATTAAAAAATCCTTTTTGAGAAGTAGCAAATAACATTCAAATAATATGAAAATGCTCGATTAATAATCAAAATTTTTATGCAGTTTTGTTTTTCTTGCATTTAACGAAGTAAATTCGATGTTTTTATTCAAAATCTATTTGATTATTTAATTTGTATTCTGCAGAGAAAATTATGATATTTGAAAGTTTTTGGGATTAAAAGAAATTTTGCATTATTTAAAAAAAGAATATTAGTGTAAAGGGGCGTATCCAAAGGGCTATTAGTCTCAAAACGGCATTTTGCGTCGTTTCAGTTTCTGCTTTGGTTCACTTTTAACACTGTTGTCACCAAATATTATAGTTATGTATTATATTTAAAGAAACTAAATAATGAAGAATCTGCATGAATGCATAAATGTTTCTCGCAGTGTGAAAAAACAACGTATCTAGAGCCATCAAATTTTGAATAACATAGTCCTCCAACCGAACATGGGCACTTGGAAGCCCGAATTTTGAATTTCGAATTTGCTTTGTGACCTACTTCAGATTTTGTAAAACTTGAATAACTTATAAAACTTGTTAACCAAAAATTCGTAACAACGAATCTTTGGTTAACAAACTCAACGATTTCAAAGCGAGCAATGGCAACACTGTACGGAAAAAAAACATTTTTATCTCCAGCATGAGAGACTGTGTATCGGAAATTCTAAAGATATTCTGTTTTACTGCTTTTAAATATTTTGTGATATTGCTGCGTTGAATTGAATTTTATAGTTTAAGTGCGAAAAACCTGGTATTTAATAAATAAAGGTAACACACAAATCGTTAAAAAAAAAAAAAATCTGAAAGATTTCAGATTTTAAATTACGTCCAAAGGCGCGTTTTTTCAACGTTTCGTGTGCTACCTTTGTTTTATTAAATATCATGTACTACGTACTCAAACCATAAAATTCAGTTCAAAATCAATATAGCAAAATCATTTTAAAATAAACATATCTTTAGAATTTAGTCTAAAGATATGTTCTAGATAGACTATATTAGAAGTCTCGTGCGCTGGAGATAAAAATGTTTTTTTTCCGTACAGTGTTGATATTGCTCGCTTTGAAATCATTTAGTTTGTTAATCAGAAATTCGTTGAAATGTTACAAAACATAAAATCGATAACAAAGCAAATTTCAAATTCAAAATTAGGGCTTCCAGATGCCCATATTCGCAGTAGGATTACGTCTTTCAAAATTCGATGGCTCTAGGTTTTATCACAATGCGAGAAACATGCATACATTTATGCAGATTTTTCATTTTTTAAACTTTAATGCAGAGCGATAACATTTAGTGGCAACAATTTGAAAAGTGAAACGGGCATTCAGAGTGAATCGACGCAAAATCGCAAAACGAAAGTAATAGTCCTTCGGGACTAAATCCCTTTGGACTAAAAACGCCCTTTTTTGCATAATATGAAATCTGAAAAGATTTCAGATTTTTCTTTTTCTTTCTTTTTATTTTTTATTTTAACCTCCCTGCATCTTTCACCCTAATAATAGCAACTAGCAACGTTAAAAATATTTTGAACGTCATTTCCAGTTCAGATATAATTGAACTTTAAACCGTATTCCTGAATTATTCATAGAAGATCTAATTTTGCTTAAACGACCGTAATTACTAAAATAGCGTGGTCTTTAAAATTAAATATTTCTGATGGAATATCTGGCAAATGAAGACAGCCGGTATACAGCTTGCACTTTAGCAAGCTAGACGCGGCGACAACAGCAAACGGAACGGGAATGTCTGGATCATTTATATTGTTTGGATATTTAAATGTTAAATTGGTAGCTGATCGTTTTTCAAATAACTAAGCATCCCACCTTTTAGGCTGATAACTCTCATATGCTTTGCCGGAATCAACCTAGCCTAGCGTGTAAGGTATTTAAATCGGAAGTTGTTTAGTAAAATTTTTGATAACTTCATTTTAGTTATGAGATTAAAATATGTAACATTTCTTTCATTTCTATTATGAATATATATTTTTCTAAAAAAATTAAATCTTTTATCAATTGAATTTTGACACTCTGATTTCTTAACTTTTGTTCCTAATCTCTCTTCATATTCTATATATATATGTTTTAAAGCTAAATTTCACATTTCTGAAGAACATTTTCTTTCATTTTCTGGGGGGAAAGAGATAATCCTTTTGCTATGTTTGTTTGTTTTAATTCAGTATGGCAAATGCATGAGGGCTATTTACCTAAGGGGAATACAATCGTGAATGACTTTGTAAGGGAAACGGGCTCGTACACATTTTTTCGACGTTTTTCGTTGTAGTTATTTACAGAAATATTTTATGTAAAATTTTTATGTATTAAAAAAGCTCTGTTTATAACCGTTGTCTTTGTATACCGTAAATTTGAAGACAATAAAGACTTTTGTAGTATCGGAGAAGGTATTTTATCCGATTCCTCTTGAAAAGCATTAAACTCCAAGGAGGATTGTAGGTTGACGTCTGGAGAATCCGCCTTTTTAAAAGTAAACGCGTAAAAATCCATGGTGATAAATCAAGAGATTTAACAGGGATATGAATGAAGGCTATGGCCTTGATATCCGTTTCTTATTCTTTTTTTTTTTTTTTCCTTCAGGAAATTAACAACGGAATTAGATGTAGGGCTGCTTTCTTTGTCTTAATACAGTTCTACTGATTGATGACACTGTGGGTAAAGAGGAGGTACTTAATATCTGAAAACTAGGTATAAAATGTGTTTCTGATAATATGAAATCGATCTTAACATTTTCTTCACTCTCTTTGTTTTTAACTTGTCGTTATCTGAAAAACCAGCAACAGTCATAAATCCCTCTGAAAAACTTTCGTTAGATTCTTTGAACCATCTTTTAAGATTTTTGCCCCCTCTTTGATTTAAATAAATGGATCTCTTTTTATTTCAGTCATTTAAATACACCCAAGATTCATCTATTGTGAAAACATTTTTCCACTTTTATCCGGATAAATGTTTCTCTATAGAATTCTGCAGCGCATTATGCGTTCGGCGATATGTGTTGGGGAAAGACGATGCATATTATGTTTTTTCGCCTTTTTAAGATTCAAATCAGCATTAATCACTTTGCAGTTGAGACTGAACATTTTAATGATTTTGCAACTTGACTTAGCGGATTCTTTTTTAACATTAAAGATCTTGCCTTTGCCACATTTGAAACATTCCGTTTCTTCTTTGGATATGTGTTTGGAATTTTTTTTTTTTTTTTTTTTTTTTTATTTAAACTTTATTTTTGCTTGCTAAACTTTGATGTTTTTTGACCTTCTAGTTGGCAATATTACATATCGTAGCTTTAGATATCGAAAAACCATGGCTTTCACATCGTTTTTTAATAAACGGATACGAATAATTTTCTTCGGAAAGTACACAAAAATCCATTGCTTCTTTAAAAGCATCATTTCGCGTGGAAACAGAATTGTCAAGTAGCAGACGATAATTTGTGCTTTCAAAAATATAGTTGCTGTTAAATTCCAAGCAGAAGACCTTTTTTTAGCAGAGCAAAATCATCTAAAAAATGTATGAACAGCCTCTGTGTTTACATTTCACGAGAGGAAAACATCGCCATCTATTGGCAAGCTGAAAATCATAATCGCAAACTTATATATGACACATTTTAAGTATTAAACCGGTAATGATTGATTATGTATTTGGTTTAGTCAATTGATTTAAGAAAAGCATGCCAAATACGCAAGTACACAAGAATATAGAATACCTTTTTTGATGATTTAAATTTATTAATTTAAAACCATGCTTCTCAGTACCCATCAAAATTTAAAGTTCACGATCATAATTTATTTTTTAAACTGTTTTTGCAAAATTCTGCAGCTGATTTAGAGCTTCTCCTAGCTGTTCACCTGACCATTGTTCCAGCTGTTATTTTAAATATAGCTTCTGGAAGTTATGTATGTACAAAGAATCTATAGATACGGAAGTCGCTCTGAAAATTTGAGAAACGTGCAGACGGTAAGTGTAAAAATTAACTGTTAAATTTAAAAATCTGAACTATTTTAGCCAAGCAGATGATTTTTTACTGGCCAAATGCAAGTAGTTTAGCGTAGAATTAATTTTAGCAGAAGGAAAAATGGAGATGACGCGAGAACATTATTGCGGTATGATTTTCTATGATTTTAAACTGGGATTGAATCAAAAAGAATGTGTTCAACGTCTACAATTAGCATTTAGGAATGAAGATCTATATCGTGCTACTGTATTCAGCTGGTTTACAGAATTTCACATAGATCGCAACTCTCTTGAGGAGTTATCTATCTATCTATATTTTGAACTCTCTCCCCGTTCAATGAAGAACATTGCGGGACTTTCTTCAGGATGAAGAACACACAGGAAGGCCGTTATCAGCAGTAATCCCGGATAATGTGTCTGCTATACGTAAAATGTTAATCAATGATGATCGCTGCAACCTGCCAAATGATACAGAAGGACTTAACATTTTGTTCGTCGCCATGTATAAATTTATTCATGAAAAATTGCATATGAAAAAAGTAGTTTGCCATTGGGTTTCCCATAATTTGACTGAGCACCAAAAAGAGGAGGAGCCTGTCAAAACCAATAAAGAAACCCTTAAATTACTTAAAGATGGTGGCCACCGCATTATTTCTAAAATCTTAACCGGTGCTGAAACGCACATATCAAACAAGGAAGATTCAAGAGTTTCTTGAATAAAACCAGATCAAACTGATAGAACGTCCATCCTATTCACCCGGTCTAGCTACGTGTGACTTTTGGCTATTTTTCAATCTCAAAAAGAACGTACGTGGATATCGTTTTCCTTCCGAAGTTGAGACTGATGAAGCTGTAAATCATTTTTTTCATCGATTCCGGGGAATGGATCGCTAGAGGCATTTAATCTTTCGAAAATTCGCCTACAGAAGTGCATTGATACTGGAAAAGACTATTTTGAACTCTCCTAAAATTTCGTAAGTATGGCTGAAAACCTTATGTGTATGTCAAAAATTTCAGAGTGACCCACGTATGTGAGTAGATATTATATTCAGACTTGTGCAGAGATTCTATGAAAATTTGTATAGTTTCCAAAGGTCTCACATATACAATCTTATACAATATGCATAGAATCAAGCAACAGAATTCTACCGAAAATATCAGATATAGTTACAGAAAATTGAGGCATAATTCCAAAGAATTTTACTTTACTACTTTAATTTTCTATGAAAGATCCTATAGATCAGCGATTTCAAACTGCCGGCCTCCCAAGCAATGTTTTGCAGCTTGCATTTCCTGTATACATTTCCTATAAAATTATTATCAATGTTATTAAATTATTTATGATGAAAAGAATTTGAAGCAAGATTTAGTCAAAGATTTGAAGATACAAATTTGATTAACTTTGAAAGTACAGACCAATCACAACAGTTTTGGAAGCTAGAAAACTTAGGTTTAGAAAGTGATATTCAAAACGACAAAACTGTTGATTTAGAAATTATGAAATCTTTCGAATCTGATATCAAGTATAAGAACGGCAGATACCAAGTAAGATTACCATGGAAACAAAATTCAAAACATCTAATGGAAGTTAATAGGGATATAGCACTTGAAAGATTTAAGAAATTAAGTAACAAATTTAAAATCGATAATCCTTTGTTTGTTCAATATACAGAGGTTTTAAAGGATTAGAGTTAAAACATATTATTGAATCAGTTAAGGAAGACGATCGAAATGACAAGACCCTATTTTATTTACCTCATAGGGCAGTCATCAGAAATGATAGAACAACAAGCAGACTAAGAATAATTTATGATGCTTCAGTGCACAGATCAAAAACACTTTCTTTAACCGACTGTTTATATACGGGTCTGAACTTTATATCCTGATATTTTTGATTTGCTGATAAAATTTAGACAAAATTCGATAGCCTTGTAAGTTCTACTGTCTATCTGTTGTGTGAAATCTGTAGAAATAGTGATTGCACTGAAGAAGGGTTAAAACTGCCTTTTATTAAACTCTTAAAATTATGCACAGTGCGTCAACATGACGCTAACATACTACGCCTCTGCTTGGGCGGTAACTGAAATAGTAGAATCAAACTCAAAATGAGAGATATTCACAAGTAGTAGAATTAAACTACAGGGCTCATATAATCCTGTATCCTACAGCGCGTAGATGAGTCTAGTGGCAGCAAGATAATAGCTACTAAGCCACGTCTAACCAGCAATAACTGCCAAGCGGAATCTTGCGTATAACCACGCACAGAGATTTTCCAGACTCTCTCTCACTCAGAACGTCGACTTAAACTTTTTCTCCCACTGGTAGAATTTGCATTTCTTACTCGCGCTACCAAATTTAAATATTCCGGGACTGACAATTAGAGGAATGAAGGCTTATAGGAAAGTAATTTATAATTAAATTTAACTGGTTATTTAAAATAAATATAAATCCCTACAGCCTTTACGGCTGACATAACACAAGCCTTTTTACAGATAGCGTTGAATGAAGAAGAAAGGGACGTTACACGATTCTTTTTGGAAAAATGATACCGATGATAGCAATGAAAACTTGAAAACCTTTAGATTTACAAGAGTTTTGTTCGGAGTAAAATCTAGTCTCTTCCTACTCGCTGCTACCATTAAGCATCACCTTAAAAATATTCAGAAATATATCCTGAAACAGTAGAACTCTTAAACAACTGCCTGTATGTTGATGACATTATTGGTGGTCAACAAAATTTAGAACAAGCCCTGAAAACAAGTTTAGAGCTTGTGAATATTTTAATGAAGCTAGCATGTCACTACATAAGTGGCATACTAATTCAAAAGAACTCAAAGACATTTGGCATCACAGAGAATTTTCGATACAAGAATCTCCTGAAGTTGTCCCGATCAAAGTGTTAGGAATTAACTGGGATACGGATAATGATAATGTTTATTTTGACACTCAACAAATTTCATATCCTCGTCAATTAACTTAAAACGTTTTCTGTTGCAAACGGCAGGGCGTATTTTTGATCCTGTCGGATTTTACAGCCCTTTCACCATTAGAACAAAGTGTCTGATTCAGGAAATCTGGTCTGCCAAAATTGATTGGGATGATGAACTGCCACCTGCTGTTAGTTGTAAATAGAAAGCCTGGTACGGAGAAATTGAAGAACTGAACCACCTCAGGATTCCTCGTTACTATTTAGAGGGAATATTAGATGTAGATGTGAAACAAATAGAATTCCATAGCTTTTCTGATGCTTGTCTGAACGCTTATGGATGCGTGGTATATCTAAGAATAGTTTTGAACAATGGAACTTTTAAAACAATTTTTGTTGCTCCCAAGAGTACAAATAACTTATTTTTGGATTAACGGATCTCCCAAAAGATTTAAACCTTTGGTAAAAAATAGAATTTATGAAATTCAGAAACTAACTAAAAGCAATAATTGGCATTATTGCCGTGGGAAAGATAACCCAGCCGACCTCATATCACTAGGAACTAGTGTTGCTAATTTAAGAAATTGCCAACTTTGGTGGCATAGACCACCCTAGCTTTTACAGTCTTCAGAATTTTGGCCCTCTGGTAATGTCGACGTTGCTTAAAGAAGAAAATTTAGAATACAGAAAAACGTTTTCTCGTACTCAACAGTATAAATGTATCGTACAAGAGAAGGATGAATTGTTTGATATTTCCAAGTACAGTAATCTTATAAAAATATTAAAAATAACATCTTGGATTAGACGCTTCACTTTGAAAGCTAGGAAACATGCAAACTCGACAGATGTTTCCACAGCTGAAGAGCTTAAAGATGCAGAAGAATTCTGGATCCGTAGAATTCAAAGAGTAGCATATAATTCGGAAATTTCGGCATTAGAAACTGATAAAAGCTTATCTAAGAAGTCATCCATATATTCCTTTCCCCCGTTTTTAGACGATAAAGGAATCTTACGGCTTGGAAGAAGATTACAGTTTTCCGATTTCAGCACCGAAGAAAAAACATCCTATCCTCTTGCCTCGAAATTCAAAATTTACGGAACTGATTATTGAAAGAGAACATAACAAATTGATGCACAGTGGAGTTGCAGCCACTTTGACCAGCCTTCGAAAAGAACACTGGATACCGAAAGGCCGACAGCTTGTGAAGAAGGTACTTAGAAACTGTCTTATTTGTAGAAAGTATACAGTAAAACCTGCTCAACAGATGACCGCACAACTGCCTAAAGACAGAATAGTTCAGACTCCACTATTTCTTGTTTCTTGTGTGGATTTCGCGGGCCCTATTTGGGTTAGATCTGCAACCGGAACTGATAAATCGTACATAGTTCTTTTCACCTGTGCTGTTACCAAAACCCTTCATTTAGAGCTAGTCTTCAGTATGTCAACTGAAAAGTTTTTGATGGCTTTTAGACGGTTTGTATCAAGGCGAGGACACTGTGACACAATTTACTCGGATATTGCCAAAACCTTTCAAAAGATAAATCGACAATTCGAATATTTTTCAAAAATACTGAAGGACTCTAAATTTCAAGATTTTATGGCCAATAAGAAGATAAGCTGGAAATTTATCGCAGAACGTGCTGCATGGTGGGGAAGATTTTATGAACGTTTAGTGAAGTCTGTGAAGGATTGTTTGAGAAAAATACTTGGAAAAGCCCTATTAAGTTTTGAAAAGTTGACTACTATTTTGACAAAAGTTGACTATGTCATAAATCAGAGACCTTTAACTTATACTTACAATGATTTGGAAGAACTAGAGCCTCTGACACCAGCACATTTTCTCAACTTTGGTCGAAAAAATTATAATTATCCACTTCATTTTATGGAGATAATTGACAAGAATTCGAATAGAAGTTATCTGATGAAACGACAAGTGTACCAAACAAGATTTTTAGAACATCTCTGAGAAAGATGGAAGGAATAATATCTACTTGACTTGCGAACGGCCCACCATTCAGATACTCCTAACCCTAGTAAAGAATTAAAAGTCGGAGACGTCGTTCTTTTGGATGGATCTACAAAGTCCAAACTCTTATGGGAACTTGGTGTGGTAACAGAGTTATACAGGGGACGAGATCAACATGTTCGTTCTTGTTTAATTAAGATGTCGAAAGGACAAATTAAGAGACCCATACAACTCTTATATCCTTTAGAAGTTGTGAACAAACTTTAGAACTATTGACTGAACTATCAACTCCGTCATTTAAGGAGAACTTTTTGAACTTATTGATTATTCAATAATTTCTTATGTTTAATTGATTAATTTGTTTTATTTTATATTTCAGTAGATGTTCAAGATATTTTTCCCTTTTTAAATTTGTGACAGTAAGTAACTCTAAGTATTTTTATTTTATTTGAATTTGTGACAGTAAGTAACTGTAAGTATTTTCATTTTATTTGAATTTAATTGTTATTCTTCTTAATTGTGTGAACTCTATGAGTTTAGATGGGAAGTGCAGAGAAATATGTTGTCATACGGCTATAGCAACGCCCCCACTTGAAATAGAAAACAGTTAATTAGATGTTAGATGCTAGACGGGAAAAGTGTATTAAGCCTTATCCTTTGTTTTGTAGAATTCCATATGAAGATTTATTAACTGTTTAACTGTATATAGTGTAAATAAATATTTAAATTAACGTTTCTTCGAATCAATCATAGACATAGAGTTCTTCATATAGATAGATTTGAGACAGGATAGAATTTCGACTTAAAATTAGCCTATCGCGACAATAGCCTTTCGCCACACAATGAGAATAATCGCATTTTTTAGGCGTACATTTATAAGTGAGCAATTTTTTTTTCACATTTCCGCAGCTGAAAATTAATAAGGCTAAAAAATGAACCAGAATGACTAGTAAGCATGACTCCCATCAGCCGAACATGTGCACCACAAAGTTCCAAATTTTGAATTTGTTTTTGATTTATTATACCTTTTCTGCGAAATTAACAAAATTTCAATTAACAAACTCAAAAAAAATTGAAAAACAATGTGCCTCTCACTAAAGGGTAAGATATTTGTCTTTCAAAGTCAATCAACAAACTGTAAAATGTAAAAGAAATATGTTGCCACCGCTTGAAATAAGATATTTTAATCTTCCCGCGTCGGTATGTTCTCATTCGGCAAAGCATAAGATATTAATATTTCTTTTAATCTTTCTGTTATTGAATAACAAACTAAGCGACTTAAAAAGAATAAAAGTAATTCTTCATCTTTATTATTATTAACTAGTAAGCCTCCTCCGATTCTCTAACTAATTGAATAGGCATGCGCGTTAAATTTTCCGAAGATGTTGATGTTACTGCTAACGCTGAAAATAACAACTAAAGTAACAATAAATAATAACTTTTAAAACTCATTCATATCATAATATCTTAAAATTCATGTGAATAGTTAAAAGAATACAGTTCATAAAACTGTAAAATAAAAATAAGGTTTCTGAAATCCTGTTGATGATTGGATTGTTGGAATCTTAAAATTAACAATTTTAAATATATAAAAATCGCATCTTACCTGTTCAAAACAAAAAGTACTTAAGATCTTGATATTTTCTAGCGTTTGAAAACACTGAGTTAGTACTTTTGTATGTTCAAAATGGCATCGTTCAGAATCTTTTGTATCAAACAGTTCGTGCGAACTTTGTGAACAAACACGTCAGAACAAATGTAAATAGTCTAGCGCAGGCTTTCTCAACAGTTTTTGCCCCATACTTCCCTTTCAAGCAACATAATTATAACGAATTCTTCAATTAAACGAGACGGAACATTTCTGAACGTAGCCTTAACACAGGAACAAAAGAAAAAGGTATGAAAAACTTTGGAAGTTTGTGTTAACAAATGTAATAACGCAACGGACTAAAAAACAGTGCTAACCGAGTGTTCGACTTAAGCGAGTTTCTATTAAGGAGGGTTTGCTACATGTATTTTTCTTTTGTATAATAATTATTTTTAGGAGTTTGGACAAGCGACTGGAATAATAATA
Organism: Stegodyphus mimosarum; assembly: GCA_000611955.2. Classification (NCBI taxonomy): domain Eukaryota; kingdom Metazoa; phylum Arthropoda; class Arachnida; order Araneae; family Eresidae; genus Stegodyphus; species Stegodyphus mimosarum. Next base: position 93,114 of record KK117002.1, read on the forward strand.
ATAAAAGAAGGAAAAAGAAAGAGTTGCAACAAGAAAATAAGAGTCCCTAACTATCTCTAAAAATTATCTGTCTACGGGTAAATTTAACCATTTTCGATCTGAATTCAGTTGCAATTATAGTTTTACTCAATTAACCATGTTCCACATTAAAATGTATTTCTGAAGAAGATTCATCTTCATTTTGAGAAACTACCGAGGTGAATAAATAAATTGGCAAGAACGATAATAATCAATCATCAATCAGGCTATGAAACCGGCCTGTAATTACGTGAACTCGAACCAAATATGAACTTTCTCTCACGCTGTGTCAAGTTTGGCACACTGCCAGCGTTCTATATTCGTAAAACCGTCAGATGCACATCATTGCTTCGGCGGATCTACCATTATTTTGACTCGGACAATTTTTGAATGTCTTCGAGTTTTCAAAAGTCTTTTTTTTCTCAAAATTCTCAACAGTTCCAGGAAAAAGAAACGGGTTGATCATTTTGTTTATTAAATGTTTTAAAATTTTTTTAATTAATTGAAATTCAGCATATTTAATGCACGTTAAAATTCAGCATATTTAATTAATTGTTATAGATAACTTGGAAAAATTTACTGAATTTCATTACACATTAATTTTATTTAGTGTAATTTAGAATGTACAGCGGCTCACATTTGTTTTTGGGCACTTGTATTTTTAAAATTCATTTGAGTTTGTTCTAAATATTGAAATGTAGACTTAAAAAAAAAATTTTTTTTTCTAATATATTATTTTCTTTCTATTTTAAGCCTTTCTTGTTCTAGAATAAATATCATCAAAATATTCCTCATAATTATTTGTTCATTGTTTAGGGCCGGCTTGCGGCTAAGCCTAATTTTTTTTTTTTTTTTTTTTGCCATAGCAGCCATATTTGTTTACATTTCAGACTTAGCGGAATAGTGGATTTGTTGCCAAACAGCTTCACCACAACAACAAAGTAACGTCTTCTTTTATGCGAATTAAATTATGCTTAATCCATTCTGAAATTATTTAAGTTATTAAATTCTCCCATGTATTGACTCAGCATAGCGTCCACAACAAATTAAGTCAGTTCCTACGCCTTCAGTGTCTTTTTTGCCGAGTGAAACCAAAAGTAAATTTTCAGTTTTGTGCACCGAAAAATCTGCCTGCTTGCATGCTGGCCAAATTGCTTGTTTTTGCGTAGAAACTGTAATTTTAATTGTAATTTCTTTTAAAAATTGTTTTAACTGTATTTAATGTTTTTCTATATCTTTCAATTTTTAATATAGATATTAGCGGGAAAGCCCGCCGGCTTTATTGACGTACGCTTTCACATTCACATATGCATCCACAACATACTGCATACACATTCCACATGCGGAAAATCTCGGAAACACCCAACGGGTTGCGCCCGATTTATTCACGTATGCATCCACAAGATACTTCATACACGTTACACATGCGAAAAATCGCGAAGAGTTTTTATGTATTTTTGCGTTGCCGCGATGTGAGAATTGAATTAATTGAATGAGAACTATATCTCTAATGAAATTCGAGGAAATAAGATTAAATGAAAGGCAGGAAAAAATGCGTATAATTTAATATTCCGTACAAAGAAGTCATGTGGTGTACATATGGAGATTTTTATTATTCGGGCTCGGAGCAACGGTTTCCCAGAGCTTTCATTTATAGTTCTTAGATTATATAATTTCTGTACGATTTTTATTATAGGGCGCGTCCGGGCCACATTCCGTTGCTTTTGGTTGAAACTTGGGCCACTCATATTATGTCATAGGACAATTTTATGGTTAGGCAGGCTGGCTGTTTCCCTTAGTGTACCGAGATATCATTACATCAGCTGGGTGCGCTTTTCAATTATAGTGTTTTGATGATGTTTCATGTTGCGGTACAGCTTTTAAGGGATACTAGATCTTATTCACATCATTTGTGGGGGATGCTATAGTATTCGTCCGGATTTGAGCCTGAATCAAACTACCGTGACCAGCGGTCCTATCCGTTCAATAACTGAAAATCGCTTCTGCTAGTGAATTAGGGCATTTAGTTGTTATATAACGCTATGTTTTTATTATTGTAGGCTAATAGAATGTAGTATTTAAACCAAGGAAAACGATATACAGCTATTTTGAAAGAGGCGTAAGTAATAAACATGAGAATTTTTTTTCGAATAACTGGAAAAGCTGTCCCTTGAATTAATTAGAACGGAATTGGTCCTCAGCAGTAAGTACTGTGGCCGCAGTCCGTTAAATATTTTTCTGAGGAATAATGTATTTTATTCTTACACTTGCGGTAGTGGTCGTCGTGAGAAAGTTCATTCATCCTAATTAAAATTTCAATTTGCTGGTCTTCTCTTTCTTCAGTTGCACTGCAGCCTATCACAGGTCAAGGCCGTCTCAACAAGCTTCCTCCAACGCATCCGATGAGTCGCTACGGTCCGCCAACGATTGATTTTGAAATAAGAGTCCCGAGATCTGCCTCAACACAGTTTATCCATCTTGTGCGAGGTCCCCCTCTTTTTCTGGTACCCTCTACACTTGCAAAGGTCACCTTTCTAACAGGGTTCAGGCTGTCACACTTAAAAATATATCCAAGCCACCTGATACGATAAAATTTGATGACTCGGACAATATTAGGTTGTAGTTGTCTTGAAGTTTAATAATTTAAATGCAAAAAAAAACTTTAAACCATGATAACAACTATTAGTCGCACGCACTCCCGAGTCACTTAGAGAGGCTTTTGCATCTCTAGAGGCTGCAGCCAGCAAAATGCATCTAGCAGTCAACCAAAATAAAACTAAGTACATGCCATGTGGGAATAACAGCAGTCTCTATTTTGAATTTGGGAATTACAAGTTTGAAAGTGTTAGCAAATTTAAATATTTAGGACCAGAAGTTAATACTCTTAATGATTTAATGCCTGAGATCCGTAGTAGAATCACAGATGCTAACCGATGTTTTTTCGGTCTCAAAAAATACTTGAAGTCTAACTTCACTAGAAGAAAAACGAAGATTCTACTTTACAAAAGCTTCATCAGACCCATTCTTACATACTCTGCTGAGTCCTGGGCAATGACAGAAAAAGCTAAAGTATCATTTCTGTCTTTGAAAGAAAAATTTTGAGAAGTATTTTGCTGGCATAAAATGTAACACTATCTGGAGAAGAAGAACTAACTTTGAATTCTATAAATCTTTTAAAGAATTAGATATAGTAAGTGACGGTGGACGTGGGCACTGTCCCTTTACCATAACGGTTAATCAGTACAGCACCACGTCCACCATTATCTAGAGCAGGCCAGATGGTATGGCCACACGTGAGCCTCGCAAATGATGCTCAGATCCAGCTCCCAGACCATCTGGTAGGCAGTCGAACAGACCAAAAATGTTCCCGGGATTGCACTCCCACCCAACTGCCCGGGCCCAGCATTCTTTGAGTTCAAAGTCAATAGATACATGGCCATACAAGGGCTAGTGGCAGAGTATGTTGTAAAACAATGGCGTTGCGTACATGGGCTTACAAGTGCTATGGCTTCAGGTTACATGGGAGAACATATCTGGTAGACTAGATATAATAAAATATATAAGGACTCAGAGAATTAAATGGGCAGGACTCCTGTGCAGAATGGATGAAAATCGTGTAACTAAGAAGATTTTCTCGGCCAGACCATTCGGCACCCGATAAAGAAGGAGACCTAAACTTAGGTGGTTCGACTGTTTGGAAACAGACTTAAAAATTTTTAAAATAACTAATTGGATGTCCAAGGGCCAAGGATAGAAGAGCTGAGGAAGGCAAGGGTGCATCCTGGGCTATCTGGCCACTGAAGAAGAAGAAGAACATCTATTAGCTTTAAATAACCTATTGTCAATTTCAAGTTTAATATTAGTATCGTTAGAGATGATATTACCGAGATACGTAAACTGAGAAACGCCGTCGAAAGCATAAGATTTTATTTGCAGTGGGAGGGGATTATGCACTCTAGTAGTTACTGCCATAAATTTTATTTTACACTCATTAATGTTAAGTCCAATGTTTCTGGTTGCAGACTCCAGAGAAATAAAAGTCTCCACAACCGCCTGTTTACTTCTGCCGATAATGACGACGTCATTAGCGTACACTGGTAACTGTATACATCTCTGAAATATGGTGCTTCTGGTTATAATTACAGCATCTGTAATAGCCTTTTCAAGGGCGATATTAAAAAACATACATGCAAGGGCACCACCCTGTCTCAACCCCTCTCAGTGTAGAATGCCTCTGATAGATCAGACATGATTTTAACTCTGAAATTTACTGTCTTTAGCGTCATTCTAGGTAGATCAATAAATTTTCTAGGAAAAATTTGCTGATAGGTAAAATAATAAAAAAAAAAAGTCTTAAAGGGTTCAGATTTTAACATTCGCTCAAAAGGACTCTTTTAAAGTTCAACATTGCTTATCAGTTGAAATTATCTACAGAGATGGCCAAGAGATGGTTACAGAAACATTTTTATAGAATACAAAATTAATATGCATTTAGATTTACATGATATATATTTATACATCTCCTGTATATTTGAAAAGTGAAAAAATATATAACGCCATTCTGTATAAATAACGAATGTTTTTAATTAGATCTATCCTGAATAAAATGCATTTTCATTTAAATCAATCCGTTAAAAGAAATAGCAACTTCATTTGTTGCTTTTAAATAGCTTAGTTTGTTAATCAATAACAATGAGATTGAGTTTGATAAATAAATATCTCATATTTTGCCGAACGTCAACACACTCGAATGAAAAGTGAAACAACGCATTAAAGCGAATCAACGCAAAATCATGTTTCGTGACTAATAGCTCTTTTGGGCTAATAAATAATTCTTCTCTAATATTATAGAGATCGCCCTTCTTTGACCGTTCTTTCTGTGGGTGATTGTATTCAGAACTAAATTATTAAAAATGCCCTCCCCGTTCTTAAATGGTGACGTGGATCATCCAGGTAGGTGAAGATTAACAAGGTCTTCAATTCCATAAATTAAGAAGAAAAAATCTGGTATGGACACTACATGACTTCCTTGTACGCCCTATTAAATTACACACACTTTTTACTGCACTTCAGTTAAACTTATTGCCTCGAATTAAAGTTTAAAACGACGTCAAAAACTCCAAAGTTTGAAATTAAATATTCGAGTCAATTTTTCTTAAAATATTTTTTTTCTTCTTAACTAATATAAAACTTTGTCAAATATAAGTTTAGCAAACGGATCTATACTTATATTTGGCAAATAAACCACATTAAGAGTTAGATTTTGTTATTTGGCCAAATAGCGAACCGCATTAATAGTTTGTTTAAGACCCAATTAAGAGTTAGATTTCGTTATTTGTCCAAATTTATTTATTTCTATTAATATGGCATTGCCAAAACATGAATATTTTTGTCATTTAAGACGCTTCTGTAACTGCAAGTATATGTCTACGACCAACGATTGCGAAAACTAACACCGGATAAGCCGTGGATATTACTGACAATTGCAGTAAAAAAAAAGGAGTTGCAAACCTAGATGTTAATAGCTGCCCTATATACAAAATTTAAACGTTCTACGGCTAATCATTTATGAGTTATGCAAGATACATATCTACAGATGTGTCGAAAAAATCCATTTTGAATCCGTTTTAGAAATGCGTTTTGGAAAAAGGAGTCTTTTTTTTTTGCCCGTATGTACAGAACAGCGGAGAGAAAGCCTGCCCTTTAAGGAAAAATCGTTCGGTCTGCAGGAGACCATCCAAGCGGGCGTAGCCTCGCGATCCCCCTACTTGCTTTATACATAGCACTGTGCGAAATAAAACACTCGCTCAATGTAAAGTACGATGTCACCTTTGCAATCGGGCACTACTCCGGCCGTAGCGATTAAATTTTATGTGGTGTCCATCCGCTAAGTAAGTCTGTCAGTAAAAGACCAGTCTGTCAGTAAAGACCGAACGGAGCCAATCCTCTAAGAAAAGCTCCATATCTAGCCATGTTGCGACCCCACAGCCAAGAGGCAGAAAAGACAGTACAATACACTAAGAGTAAAGGTCACCCAGACTTGGCTTTGCTCGAGGCAGCCTTACACGGTTAATCGCCCCAACTCCTAGAGGCAGTCCAAGGAGGCATAAACCCCTCGGTCAACCCAAGGGAACAATTTTTGTTTCACTAAGTCTGGATTTTGAACCACAAGTCAATAGTGAATCCCTACGCAGCCACTGAAAACGCACTATGTCAAAGCTTGACATCGACCGTCTTCCAGTGTTGACCAAAGGGAGCCAAATCTCCAAGGACAACCTTCGATAGCAAACCATGTAATTATTTTGACTGGCCCTTGGTTCTCACAAGGCCCCTTGGGAAGGGCCAGACAAGGCATTACTAGTACAGTCCCTGCCGAACTTGAATCTACCACCGAATAAACGACGTCTCTAGTCCTGTGAAGATAAGTTTATTCATCTCAGAAGTCCAGGCTGTCTAGATATTGGTCTGGTCAGTACACTGGGATGGTTAGTCTCAGTCGACCCCCAGGGATGGTCATCCCAACATGGTCGGTTCCGGAAATCCGATTCTTTTCACCCTCGAGGGAGCACAATTACCCGCGCTTCTGGAAAGACGGTAGAATATGGGCCCTATCGAACCTGAACCACCCTCCGAATGAACGGAGGCTATAGTCCTGTGAAGACTGATTATATATCCCCGTGGCCGAAACTGCCTGGTTACACTCTCGGCCACAGGAGTGTATAATCAGTCTAAAATAATAGTCAAATGTATTCGGGAACGATCAAAATAGATATTTCCGTTTAACAATGATACCCGAAATTTTTCGCGACTACAATACTTCCTTTACTTCGTTCAAGGAAATAAAAATGGCTCTTGTACTAATTAGGAAAGTATTTAAAGAAATCACTGCAAGATTTCAAAGAAAGCTTCATACTGTTGTTATACTTTCTATACTACGTCCAAACTTTTGAATGAAAAATACGAATATTAGCGAAATTGCGATCACGATTACATACTAATAAGAGAGCATTCCTCTATCAGAAAGAAATATTTCAGAGCTGTGTTTCCGGTACTGCTAGGGAAAAAGAAACAGGGATCTGGAAGGGCAGTTATAGTGAGGTTTTGCAATTTACTCTAAAATACTATTTACAGAACACATTTCCAAATACATTGGTACACCGAATCACGAATATCTATCGAACAATATGGTTCGCGAACAAATTACCTGAACAAAAAACGTCTCACGTGACGAAAGGTGTCTTGGAACTACAAATACCCAAATCGGCAACATATGGCTTTCAAAGGTAATTTGATGTAACCTTTGCCACATAATTAACCCTCAGGGACACGTAATTAACACTCGTAATTTATGTAGGTTATAACTCCGATACTAGTTTCTTCACGCCGTTTTAAAAATTTACAAATCTTCAAACTGTTGTAATTTTACAACGTTTAGAAATTATAGGGCGTTTGATATTACTGTCATTCACAATATTTTTATGATTTTTTTTATCTTTTTAAAGTTAGGATTTTCTAATCTTCTCATTATTAAATCCATGTCAGAAAGACGATATAAAATTACGCCAAATATTTTTTCTAGTACACATTTTTTTTTTTTTTGTCATTAGTATCAGATGTTTGCTGTTTTTCTAAATAGAAAAAATAATGTAAATCTAAAAAATGTATACTATTTTTATTACAATCTATTGCATATCTAACCTTACATCTCAGTGCATGCTCCATTTTGTTCTTGTTTCAAACTTTTATAATTAAAATTCGAAATGGTTCATAAAAAAACAAGATTAAATTAAATTAAAATTTATTTATATTCTTCCAAAATATTTTATTGAACATCTGCTTTACACTGTTTTTGAACTTCCCAGTACAATTAGCTTTCGAAGTGGCATTATCTGATTGTTGTTAGATAAAAAAATCTGATGTGTACACCACATGACTTCCTTGTACGGAATATTAAATTTACGCATTTTGCATTTCATTTAAACTTACTGGATTGAATTAAATCTACTTCGTCGATAGCGCATAAACCACAATAGAATAAATACACTCTTTAAAGTTCACCATATTTATTTACCATAGCCACAATTCGGCGCTAGGTTCACTTAACAGCGTTACATCTCATTAATTTTATAACTCAGGGTGAGCATAAATTATAGCATCTGAAGAATTACCAACTATAATAAATCTAAAACGATGTATAAAAGAAATTAAACAAATTAAAAAGAAAGA
>KK117002.1:101369-163862 GCA_000611955.2 Stegodyphus mimosarum
ACGATTCATCCCGCTTACCTAATGCGGATGTGCTACTAATTAATTCAGTTCTCACTTCGCGATAAGGCAAAAATACATAAAAATTAAAAATATTTTCTTTAAAAATTGAAAGCTATAGAAAAACATAAAACACAAAGTACAGTTAAAACAATAAAAAAAAATTTTTGCAATTAAAATTACAATTTCTACGCAAAAACCAGCTAATAACTTAAATGATAATTCCAGAATGAATCAAGTGTAATTTAATTCGTAATAATAAAAGAAGACGTTACTTTGTTGTTGCGAAGCTTCGTTTCTCTAAATTAGCAACAAATCCACTATTCTCCTAAGCTTCAAATGTAAACAATTATGTCCTCTATCACAACCAAAAATTAGGCTTAGCCGCACTTAAAAAAACTTTTAAATTGTTGATAATTCCACAATTATTTCATGCAGGTTATCTAAAAGCATAAAAATCTTAACCGAAAGATAAGAACAAAATTCAATCATTTTTAAAGCAAAAAATGCCTAATTTACAAACTTAAAGAATAAAGAAACTGAGCTCACTGAGCCGAGTAACAGAGTGGATATATATATACATATATTTATATACTTTTGGTGCGGCCGATTGCAACCAAAATGCGAGGTTCACATCTACATGTTATAGCAGCCGTATATACAAAATTTCATCGTTCTGAGGCTACTCGTTTTTGAGCCATGCGAAATACATATATATATACTTATGTACGCACAAGATACCACGAAAAAATCTCTTCAGAATCCATTTTATTTATTTTGCTTTAAATCAGTTTTATAATTATTTGGTGGGAAAAGAGTCCTTTATTCTGTCCTTACGTACGGATGTCACTGAAAAACATCGTTAAATTGCATTCGAGAGCGGTCAAAATAGATATTTTCGTTTAAATATGGTACCCGAAATTTTTCGCGATTACAGTGTTTCCTTTTTACTTCGTACAAGGAAGTAATGCTATCGAACTTATAAATGGAGTTGCATCAGCTCTTTCTGTTTATGACTTTTGTATATAAATATTGTCCACAGTTTATTGAATGTAACGTAAATAAATACTGATAAAGAGTTCCGGCCATTCTTCCATCGTCATGCGTGGGTTTATATCATCAGTCACAACAATACAGAATAAAAATCGGCATAAAGAAGGATTGTTGCAATTATATGTAAGTCTGGGTTTTTGAATAAGCTGTGGAATTACTCTGGCGGCGTAGGCGAACAGAAAAAGTGGGCAGAACAGAAAAAGTGGGCAGAATTTTGTTCTGTAATTCTGCTCAAATTAATGATCAGTAAAAAGCTACTAGAAGAGTACTTTTTTTAAATGTTTGCAATAATTTTAAAAAATATTCTAGAATAAGTTGGAAGATTTTCTCCGCGGATTTCTTTAATATTTTAATGCCAGATTTATACGTATTCACATTCTTTTTTAGGATGTGCAACTAATGACATACCAACACTTTTATCTTATGACATATAGTGATAATGTGTTTTCTTTCAAACTGAGTCATTTTACGTAACATCCTACATTCGGATTAGTTTGCACAGTAAGGAGTTACTAAAGTGTTCTTGAATTAAGTTGTACAATCAATCATTTGAAAAGCTTCGTGGTAAAACAAAATTACTAATTGGTGAAAAAGTCATCAGGTGTCATACTGGCAAGACCAAAGCTTGTTAAAGGTTCTGGTTATTTCTACTCCGTTTTTGGATAGTTAGCCATATCGAGAGTGAGATACAATTTCGTAAGTAAAGAAGAGAAAGAATGACCTTGCTTGTTTACACTAGCTATGCATTAAGTCATGTGATCTCTGAGATTATATGCCTTGTTTGTTTACAGAAGTCACGTCGTAGTGTCTGGGGTCATCGGAATATATCTCGTTAAGCAGTTTTATGGCACAGCTCATTAAGATTAGATTGAAATGAAACTTAATGAACTGCGTTATTAACATTTTATAACTATTTCAAATAGCAAATTATGTAACAAAGTTAGGGTATTAAGTCTCCATCCAGTTAAAATTTTACTGCCTGAAACTATTTTAAGTAGTTTGTCAAAAGTTATCCTTATTTAATGTTGTGCAGTTACGCCTGATTTACAACCTGCGGTAACTTTGCACAACAAGGAAAATGTATCTTAGTTGAAGATTTAAATAATAGGATCTATTTGATAGAGTTTTGTTCTTGGTACAAATCTAAGAATCACGTACACAAACACGCCCGCCCACATGTGTAAGGAGAACAGAGACAGTACGCAAACTCTCCTTAACACAAATATCTTACAGCGATACATACACTGTTGCTTTTGAATCTCTGACAGAAATTAGGACACCGGTTTTCAAGAGATCTTGTTTATGTGAACTTAATAGAATGGCTAAAAATAATTGGTTTAAAGCAGACATTCCCAACTCTTTTCTTGTAACTTTATCTATGTTATATACATACAATATAATCATAATACAAATAATAACAAATGAATAATTTAAAGCTAAGAATTAAGCTAAGAATATGAGGAAAGCTTTGGAAAAAGAAAGGCTTATTAAATTTATATTTTAATTTTTTGTTATTATTATTTTTTTAATTTTGCAAATATAAACAAATTTTCTGAAAAAAAAAACGCAGATTCTAATAGCACAAAAGAAGCGATTAAATGAATATGATGCCCGATGCTTTTTGATTAAGATTCGCGAATTCTGAGAGTCCTGATTCTTTAATGAAGGAAACAAGTTTCCTTTTCCGCACGTGACGCAGCGCGGGTCATGGTTGCAGTGAGAATGCAAGTGATGGGAGGCCCTGGCATTTAAAACACCGCATGGACCTTCTGCGGCCGCTGTAGGCTTCAACAGTAATTTTGACATTGAGCAGATGCGTTAAGTTATAAATATCTGATACGGTCATTTTCGTCTAGAGTTACTCAGAAGAGTGGCATCGGAATTTTTTTGTCCGTTGCGGCGTTTAACCCTTTGTTTCACATTATTGACGAGAAAATTCAACCCAGTGAGTTCACATATAATTTTATCGATTTCAGTGGATGTAGAGATACTGAGAAATACGACTTTTAACTTTTTCTCATCAGCTAATGGTAAACAGTGAAATTTCACTTCCTTCGCTTTGAGCATATTGACGAGCACTTTTTAGACTCTTGGGTTTTATACATTCAGGATGTAATGACCGTCCGAAATCGACTTTCCTTTGTGACTTGTGCTTCAAAAAACCTGGTGCAAATTTCTTTCCAGGTGAATCGCTGATCGATGATAGTGATGGGAGGGATCATAGCCATTCTGCTGGGATAGGTGAAGTTTCCACCGTTTCCTTCAGCGTTAGTTGTTGCAGCAGATCTTGAAGGGTTATCATCAGGTTTATCTATGCAATAAATGAAGCACTGAGTAACAATTCAGAATTCATAAAACAGCAAGTATATAAGCAGTAGCAAGGAGAATTCACGAACGAGGGGACTCAGAACCTTCACGCATGGTATCTAACAGTGATCCTGCCTGGTTCCCGTTGGCTTTGGAGAAAGATTTTCTTACAACACCGATCTTCATGCAATATGGCAAGATGGTGGTGGTGGTAGTAGAGTTAATGGCGCATAACTAAAAAGGTTATATGCGCCAAACACAAGGTAGTTTATACAAGGATAGCTTTCGTCCCAACTGAAGTTTATATGAAACACAAATTTAAAACAACAAATAGCGAAGTTATAAAATCCAAATGAAATAATAAAATGACGAACACTGAGATGAATTTACATAAAGAAGAAAGTCTGTGTGTTTGTCCTCTAATAACTCAATCATCACTATAGCTATCGTGACCAAATTTTCTGCAGTTCTTTTCTGTGTTCTGGAAATGGTCGACGTCCACTTTTTTCCAAAAAAAGTAGTTAAAATCAGAGATATTAATTAAAAACTCGGAAAGCGATAATTTTCGCCCCCATTTATCCGACTGCCAACAATCTCGCAAGCTGGAGATGAAAATCTGCTTTACTTCGAAAGCTGTAGCCTCTGCTTGCTTTCAAATCCTAGACTTAGTTAAAAAAATTTCGAAGTTTTACGATGAAATAAAAATAGCATTGCTAAACATTAAATACGATATTCCCGATTCAAAAAATTCGTTGGAAGCCATTTCGACTATTCCTGACTTCGTACAACTTTAATCAGCCGAGATATTAATTAAAAACTCTAAAAGCACTAATTTTCGCACTCATATTTCTGAATGGTAACAGTCTCGCGTGTTGGCGATAAAAATGTTTTATTTCGAAAATTATTGCTACTGTTCGCTTCCAAATTGTTGAGCTTGTTATAGTTCGACCGTTTCTAACGCAACCCTGGCTGGCATTCTTCCAAAACACATAGACTCGTCCAAAAGGGGCGTTATTATTTGCTGGACGTGAAAGCTCAGGTGAAAATCTTCTTTTATCCGAAAAGAGATAAGCTGGGGGGGAAGTACTCATCTTTCCACTCTATTTTGAGAATAATTCGGTCAGAATGGCGCATGCGTGCTTGCGTTCATGGTCGTGGATGAGACGGTCGAATAATAATAAAAAAATTTGTGAGTTTTACAAAATATATATAAAGATATATATATAAAGAAGAATGTCTGTTTGTGTGTGTGTTTGTTTGTTCGCGTTATTGATTTCTGATCAATTATGATCCATTTTTTGCCACATTTAATCGACTAAAATTGAATATACGTGAAATATTGGATGGAACTTCAGCTTTTACGACCATTTCATTAGAAAGACGAAAATCATTAAAAACTGCGTGCCATTGTTGCTGATATAATGAGAATTAGTTTATTTTTCTATCGAAATTTTTTATGTGGGTTGCATATCGCATCAGACTGAAAAATGTATGATTAGAAATCGTATTTGTTGCATCGTTATTAGAGAAGGATTACAGTGGTATCGTTCTCTCTGTTGTTAGATACATTACTATCAACCTAACTTAACTGGCGTCGAGTACTTCCGCTAGTAGGTATTAAAACTCAGCAAATGATATACAACAAAGGCATTAAAATTAGACTACAGTAAAAGCTAAATGAAATTAAATAATAAAAACGTGTTTCTTTCAGGTACAGAAATAAATTATTATTGGCCTCTTTCCCGATTAAACGGTCAAGAGGCAAGTCACACTCGTTAAAATGCTTTAGTCTCAGTCTCTTAAAATTTGGACACTCTATTAAAAAGTGACGCACATATAAAATGCTATCACAGTAGGGACAGATTGTCTCACTCTCTGTTTTGAGAAGATAACTGTGAATGATTCGGAAGTGGCCAATTCGAATACGAGTCAAGAGTACTTCTTCTCTTCGGTTTCGAGTACTTTCAAAAAATTGCGCATGGTCTTGCTGATATCTCCGAGAGGAACAAGTAGACTAGATTCCTCAACAGCAACTTTTGCTGTGATGTCTGCTTATTCATTACCTTTTATTCCCGCGTGTCCGGGAACCCAGCAATAAAGAATTTCCTATCCACAGCTACTTAAGTTTTTATTCAATTTTAAAATTTCAACTATAAGCGGATTCTGTGTGTCAGAGAAATTTTCTAAAGCCTTCAGAGCACTATTGGATTCAGAATAAATAATAAACTTCCTTCGACAGCGTCTAGATATAGATAAAAGAGCATAATGAATTGCAGTCAATTCAGATGTCAAGACTGAACGATTATCATTTAGTCGTCTTCCCACCATATGATTTTCAATTACTTAAGATATTCCAACATGACCGATTGCTTTCGATCCATCTGTATATACATGAATATAAATTAACGTACCTTTGTCTATGTTCTAAGAAAAGTTGCTGATACATGATCTCATTAGTGTTTCTTTTATCGAGATGGTCGAAAACATCAAGACAGCAAATTTGTACATTTTCCCAAGGTGGTATTTCAAAATGCTTTACTAGCTGGATGTTTAATCAGACATGCAGTATTTCTCAATTAGAGAGTGAACCCTTATGGAGAAGGTAGGAATAAAGGAGAGTCTTGGTTCAAATAAGGGGTCACACACGCCATCAAGCAGAAGAATTTTACAAGGATGGTTTAGTTGTCATAAGATACAGAAATAATACTGAAGGGACAATTGCTCGCGTCTTAACTGGAGTGTTGGTTTATAAGAGTCAGCATACAGTCTTTGAGCTGAAGATGTTCCGAAGGCTCCAGAACAAATCCATAAGGCCTCATGGTGCACAGGATCTAGCTTCAGTAAAATAGAAGATCGTGTCGAGCCATATACAACCGAGCCATAGTCCAGTCTAGAGCGTACACGAGTTCTATAAATGCAAAGCATTGATTCCCGCTGAGCACCTCAACAGGTGTTCGTCAATACTTTTAAAATATTTAGTATTTTGAAACAATTCTTCCTCAAATACAGGACATACGGAACGAAGGTCAGCTTTCGGTCAAGCATCATTCCTAAAAACTTGATTTCGGGTACGACAGGAATCAATGAACCTTAAAGCTAAAGCTCCGGCTAAAAGCTAAAGCGAATAAACAGAACAAACTGAAACCAAGCTCCTTATATTTATTTGGATGGCAACAGCTTGGAGGTTTGCAGTCAAAGGAAGTGAATTGCTTGGGTAGTCTAGTGAGGTGAGGAGACTTATACCTTTATTAGCGCGTTGACCTCCAAGATTGTGTTTCCTAAAAATTGAGAACTTTCGAAGTTTAGTTTGTTTTTCTGGTTTCAGCAGTTTCCTGCAATGCCAAAACCACAGGATGATGCAAACTGATCAAGTCTTTGAGGTTATCAAGATTTTGGTGGAAACCGCGAACAATTCCAAGAAGGAGGATGGTCATTATGTGCGATTTTTGTCTTTCCTGTGCTGCCTACGTGGAAGTAGGTTCTTCGGGATATTCAAACACTATTCCGCCTCCATCTCTGAGCCAAGATGATCAGAGCTACAGCTCGAAAAAAAGCTGACACTTATGTTCCTATCAGGATTTGATGTTTTCTGCTTTCCTTTGTTTCCAATAAGATTTTCTTTCACTTTATTATATTCTATTATTATTATTGAATGTTCCGGTTTCTGTGCTGTATTTGGTTGTAGATTTTGGACAGGCTGTTTTTGTATGTTTATTGTATGGGTGCCTATGGATTTGACCAATTTTACTGCTTTTGCATATGATACAGTTTTTCGAGACTGCGAGTCTGCTACTAGTTTTCTCGCTCCTGCATGTGGAATATTTCTAGTTATTTTAATATTTTGCACCTCCTTCTCAGATTTCCATTTTGGGGAAAGTCGAGAGAATGCCGTGTGCTCCCCTTTGTAATTTGCACACAGTGGGCTGGCACTGCAATTTTCACTGTCATGGCCTTCCACAGAGCAACATGCACATGTGAGTTTCCCACAACAGTACATTTCATTTTTGAGTGGCCGAATTTCTAACGTTGAAAACATCATAAGGAGTTAGGTATATAAGGTCTTACGGGGCATCTGCATTGATCTGCTTTTGCAGCACAGACATTCTGATCGGACAGCTCTGAGACAATTACTTGTTCAGAAACAAAGAAGAGGTCACTCTGAGATATAACGCCCCGACTGTAATTCAATGATTTGTGTTTTGACACATTAACGTGTGTGTGTGTTTTTGTATCCGGAATAGTGACATTTTTTAAGTTCGCCTTTCGAGTTGGTTATGACGAGGAATTCAGGTAGAGTTTCTTTGGGGTTTGCATGCACATTCGTTTTTAGTTTTTCTTATGGAACATAAGTTTCTTTTTTTTTCATTTGGAGAAGCCATATTGAAGAAGAAAAATGATTCGGACCCGGCGGTCCCACCCACCACGGAGCCCAGCAAGGGGACGCAGATTCCTGCGCCAGGGCTAATCCGGTCTATACGCAAACGGAAGCCCCATAGTCGGCTTTCCCGAAAGCAGGTATTCCCGAGAGCTTATCCCCAAGCCACTGACACAAGGACTAGTGACCAGCCGATTGACACCAGTGAGGACGACAAGGTCCCTGCCTTTTAGCTGAAAAAGAGGTCAAAGAAGTGTGTTGGGGACAGTACTTCGGCCTTCAATTACCAGGACCCTCCTTTCCAACGACACGGATCTCCACGCACGGCAAACATGTGAGCAGTTTTCTCGGCACTTACAACCTAGAGACAATGGCTGTTCCACTTTCTCATAACGAGCTCCAACCTCCGAAGAGGAAAACCACAAATAGAGTATATCTCACTGGGGCTCCAGGATCGTGACACCCATCTAACCAAGATGATGATCCCCTGAAGGGCTAGGTACCTCGGGATTGCCATACCTAAACTCATAAAAAGTGAGCGCCTGAGGGGTCTGGCAAAATGACCAGGAGATTTAGATCTTTGTAGTTTTAAGAATTTTACTGCACAAGGTTGTTTATAGATCTTATATAGCAGGGGTGGCCAACTTTTTTGTATATAAGATCTACTTTTTATCTTAAAAGTGTGCCGCGATCGACTTGTTGTCGATAGCGGCACAATGTTGTACTATTTTTTCGTTAATATGAAAAAGTTGTTATAAAAATGCACAGTATGGCTGATAATTTGATTTCAATATTTCACTTTCGTATTTTTGTGGGCCAGGAGAAATAGCATGAAAGAATAACATGGCTTACTTTTTCCTAATCTATAAATAGTGTTCACTGAGCATACCTCGTAGTGAAATATATTTATCTTACTTACGTAAAAAACAACAACAATAATTATTTAAAGATTCCGAAAACTCGTGTCAAAGGGAAAAAAAGAACATGGATAATTATTAACAATATTTATTAATTCAAAGCAGCTACAGATAAAGACAGATTTAGAATTTACTTTGTTGCCTTAACATCAATGGGAAGACTGAGTTTGCATGTCTCTAAACAAGGAATCATAATTAGGTGTATATCCTGACAAAGATAATAATAATGAGTCTTCAGTATGGGAATCAGTCGGGACAGAACGTTGTTTAGTCTTCCTTAGTTTCAAGTATGAAAATGCCGATTCGCATAGGTATGTAGATCCGAAACAAGAATAGATATATTCGTTACATTTGGCGATACTGGGATATTTTTTTCGGTTCCTATATTTCCAAAAATCTTCTAAATTTTCGGGCTTGTGAGATTAAGTCAGTTTGTAAAATTGTAATTTCATTTTCTAATGCCTTTTGATCCATATGAAATATGTTTGAAATTTTTTGACTAATGCGTTTC
This sequence comes from Stegodyphus mimosarum, assembly GCA_000611955.2. NCBI lineage: Eukaryota > Metazoa > Arthropoda > Arachnida > Araneae > Eresidae > Stegodyphus > Stegodyphus mimosarum. The sequence continues at coordinate 110,530 of KK117002.1, forward strand.
ACACTTAAATTGTTTTTAAAATGAAAAGATATGTACAATTTCTTTAATTTATAATATATATTATGTAATTTCTTTATACACAATTTCTTTAATTTTTTCAGAATCCTGGAATCTTATCTCAAAATCTTCAATTACTTTTCGGATTTCCGCGACATATTTGTCGATCTTATAATTAATAGTTTTATGTTTTTGTAGGTTATCCGCCATATTTGAAAAATGATTCAAGCTATTTTATTGCAAATCTTCTATTAATAAAATAAATTTTGTTTCATATGCGTCTATGTAGTTGAAAATATCAACTACTGTTTTATTTTTACCTTGTAATTCTAAATTTAAATGATTTTATATTGAAGTAAAATCAGTAAGAAATTCTGATTCACTAAAGTCACTAAGCCAAGTTTCATCATTTAAATTTTCATAGTTTCCATCTCTTTTCCATCTCAAAATTTATAATTTCAGGTAATAAATCACGAAATTGCTGCAAAAATTTACCTTTGCTTAGCCATCTGACATCGGTATTTCAGTAATAATTCAGATTGGCCTTCATCGGACTGCAGTTGGAAGAGATGCCGTTTGAGTCAACTTCCTCGAATTGAATTAACAATTTTAAATGCTATGTTCATTACCTCTTTTGTGTTTAATCTTTTGCTAGCTAATACTTGCTGGTGAACCATGCAGTGATAGCTTAAAAAGGCAGGGAATTCATCTTCATTTTGACATAGGGCTATAAATTCATTTATGTTACCTATCACTGCAGCTGCGCCATCCACTGTTATTGAAACTAATTTAAAAAGTGGTACTTTCAAATTATTGAGCAAGTTTTTAAAGGTTTTGAATATGTCTACACCTCTAGTTCTTTCCTTCACAGCATGCCCAACAATTCTTCTTTAGATGTAAAATCCTTGAAAACCATATGGACGAAAACAAGTAATTATGCCGTGTCACTTATATTTGTCGATTCATCACATTGAAGGGAAAAACAAGAACATCTACTAATATCATTATATAACTGCTCTTTTACATTCCCACTCATCCTTTCAATTCGTCGCATCACTTTGTTTCGAGACAATTGTAGATCTTGAATTGCAGCAACAATTTCACTCTTGTTCTTAAAATCGTTAAAAAATGAATCTGACATTTCTAAAAAAATTACTTTACAACAATTTCACCGTTGGAAAATGAGTTTTTTTTTTTTTTTTTCCTAAGAGATAGCTTATTTTAATGATGCAGTAGTTACTGCTTGTGACTTCAACCTTGGCTTTTTAAAAATGCTTTTTGGTTTGGTAATTGAACTTTAAGATCTCTAACTTTATGTTTTCTCAGAATTTGGTGGATAATCTATTTGATATTTTTTATGTAAAGCTAAAAAAAGCTAAAAAATGGCTTTCCAAATTACTCTTTTTAGCAATAGCCACTGAGGTAAGGCATATTAAACAACAACATTTATCATTCAACATTGTAAAAAAGTAATCGAGTTCCCATTCTTCATTGAAGTGATAAGTTTTCAATTTCCTCGGTTTACTACTCATGTTCATGGGTATACCCAGAATGCAAATTTCAACGTGCTATGACAATTAGAAAATTAAAAACTCATGAACTGTGGCTATTATATCCGTTACATTGAGAGAAATGATAACAATACTGCATACTAAGATCGAACACAGCAATACAAGTGTATTAAAATCTAATAAAGATATATTCAAATTTACAAGAAGTATGTTAAAATTACAATATATTTATTACGGTTTAAATACTGAAATCTTAATTTAGATGGAATTATTGTTATTCCTAATATATTTGTAATACCGTCCCTTATTTTCTCTCAGTGTAATAACCGTTATAAGAGATCTGTTGCCGAGAATGCTCATTTATCAAGTCGATAGATATGTAAGAAAAGCAATTTGATTTAAAACAAAGAAAAGGTACTTACATTTTAAACAGAAGAAAAATTGAAACCCAAAGTGGTCCCTGAAGATAAATAATATTGATTAATAATAATATTGTTAATACAAAAGAAAAGAAGCTACCCTATGACACTACCAAATAGTCAAGCTAACTGACTGTATTCTTCGATGAGTCGAGCCTAACACAAAGAATATGTATTGTTCTTTCGTTCTTTGCCTAACAGTTGCATTTACGCATTGCATTCGGTGACAAGTGTAAAACATGAGTCGAAATGTATTGGGCTGTCTTCTACAATCGTTTCAAAGTCCATTGTACACGGAATTCCACTCCAGTCATTGCGAGCGATCGACGATCGACCAACATTAGCCTCGCGATCGACCGGTCGATCGCTATTGACTTGTTGGCCACCCCTCTTATATAGCACTAAATTAAATCCTCTTCTTCACAATCCATTCACATGGAATATATCAAGTATGCAACACAAAATCCTTCTCTCAAAAATCCCCGAAGCTTCCTCATCGCATAAAGTCAGCGTCCAAGCTTCCGATGCATAAGTCCGGACAGATCTTATAAGACTCTTATAAAGAAGTAATTTAGTTCTTAACTTGAGAAGACTGGATTTTAAATAGCTCTTTAGGCCACGAAAATATCTGTTTGGAAAAGAGATTCTTTTAAGTATTTCAGTAGTCATCTCAATTGTACAGTCCATCTCCGTTGCCAGATAAGTGAAACTATAGACTTTTACACATTTATAGTTACTAATTTCTAATTGACTAAATAAATCAATCCAGTTTCCTCGTGAAAAATTAGTATTTTTACAATTTCTATATAAATATTGGGAGAGCCTTATGTAATATTCGGATGTATCAGCTGCTAATAAAATTAATTAAATAAAAATAACTTTAAGCGTACGGTATATTGCTAAATTAAGAAAGAAAAAGCATATTTTAAGAAAATTGTGAAAAAATTGTTATTAAAGATATTACGGTATGGTTATGTATGTCGAATTACTCAGCATTCACCGAAATCCCAATTTCACCAATGTATATTAAAATCGACTAAAGAATTGAAAGAAAAACATTTTCCTGCACGTGTTTTTAATTATCATTTTTATAAATTTTTTAGTGTTTTTCGTGAGATATAATGGATGGAAGATCTTTGGGATAAAAAGGAATGGAATTCCTAGGGACCCAAACAAACAATGGATAGAAAATAATTCCTGATATATAATGGATAGGAAAAATCTCATTCAAGTTGCAGCTAATTTGCTTTTGAGATGTAAACTGACCTTATTATCTTATCAGCAAGCGTCGCTGATAGTAAATGTATTCTAAATAAACAGAGAACAGTGTATGAAAAAAAAATCAATAAAAGTTTGGCGGGCTGTTATCCTAGAGCAGCATTATCTATGTTTCATTCACCTTTTTTCTGTTTCTTCCATACCCTTCTGTAAAAAATGTATGGACACCATTTTTAACCACGATATGCTATCATGCATTCAACATCAAAATGCCGATCATCCGCAGAACTGCATCTCCGATTTAATTATCACATTATTTATGCAACTTTATTAAAATTCCTAATATTTTATCGATTACGTACTCCGCCATTAGACACCGCACGGAAAGGGACGGATGCCCCGTGGAGGTTTATTTAAAGGAAACTGGCTAGTATCCACTTTACATGAGGGGAAACCACGAAAACGTCAGTGCAGACACTCCTGTTTTTTGGGACTCGAACCCCGAACCGAACACCGTGTTCAGCAGCTTTTACCGCTCGCCCGCTGGTCGGTCAAAGAAAAATTGTTGGCAGTTATCTTTATCGAGGATTGTAGATGCTGATCGATATGTCATTTCTACTTTCTTGTATGCGAAGTAAAGGAAATACTGTAATCGCGAAAAATTTCGAGTATTGTATTTCAACGGAAATATCCGCTTTCCGTTCCCGCATCCATTTTGATCATTTTTTTTTTCTTTACATCTGTGCGTAAGGGCAGCATAAAGGGCACTTTTTTCCCAAAGCGGATTGTAAAATGTGTTTAAAATGTATTTCTCTCATAATGCATGTATCTCGCACATGTCAAAAACGATTAGTCGTAGCACGTTGAAATTTTGTGTATGGGACTGCTATAACATGTAACTGTGCACCCCCCTTACCCGGCCTTTATTTTCGCAGTCGCTGGTCATAGTCATATACTTCTATTTACGTAATTGTTTTATATGACGAAAATATTCATGTTTTTCGACAATGTCAAATTAAAAATAAAATTATTTTGGAGAAATAACGAAATCTGACTTTCAGTGCTGTCTGCCGGTTCCTATGCTTATATCTGGGAACATTTTTATACTCGTAATGCTAAAATAAAATTGTAAGAAGTTTGTCTCCCGTAAGACCTGAAAAGTATATACAATTTCAAAATTTGCACCTATTCGTATCATTTTCAGCTTTCCCATTCCTTAAGGAATGGGTTAATTAAGTTAGAATAATTCGAGGAAATAAGTTTAAATGGAGCAAAAAAATGTGTGTGTTTTAATAGGCTGTACAAAGAAGTCAGTTTGCGTGACCACATCAGAATTTTTTTCTCTTTATTAATTTCTCTCTGAGAAAAAAAAAAGCTGTTCTTTTAAGTACGTATTGCAGAACAAAGCGATTATTCTTAGGCGAGGATTCCGAACTGAGTTTCTTTGACAAGTATGAATAAATTTGTATCTTCAAATCATTCAATAAGATTTATATCACTGTATATATTAATCCACTTGTGGATTTTCTGGTGTTCATGTTCGTTTTTAAAGGTAACAAAACTAACGTAAACTCGGATTTGAAAGCACTAAAATCTTGAAATCTTCGCAACACCGTACTTGCAACCAATATATAAATGAAATGTATTCGAGGTCTGCATGAAATTGCTTCGAGGACCTCTCGTTTTAGATCACTGCCATAGATAACCAAAAATCATGAATGTCTAAAGTACTCAAAACCTTTACTCACAATCCAATCTTGCCATGATTTCTTCCATGCGGAATTCATAGTCTTGTAAGTTACTTTTTGTCAGGTTTTATGAATGAGGTATAAGCAATGGAAAATATTAAAATGATCTTTTTCGTTTCTCGATTCGCTACATAGACGATACTTGCGCGCTTTTTGATGGTAATAAAGGTTTATCCCAGATTTTATCTATTATACATTCGATTGATCCTGCCATCCAGTTTACTCTTGAAACTGAACCTTACAATGGCCTTCGCTTCCTTGACATTCTTATAATTCGCGATGAATCTAATTTCAGTACTGCTGTTTACCGTGAACCCTTTCCTGTTTGTTTACCACCCCATGCTAAGTCATGTCACCCGGCTAAGCAAAAAATGGCTTCTTTTCACTATTATGTTATTTCGCGCTCTCAGAGTTTGTTTCTCAGAACCATTGCTTGCTAATGACCTCAATTATTTGAGATCAGTTGCCATCGACCGAGGAATTTATCCTATGGTCATTGATAAAGCCTTTAAAAAATTTTCAACTTGCTATTAAAGATGTTACGTTGTTACATTAATAACCTTGTCGTCCTTTTATTTCATCCTACTGTTAGTTATAAAATTGCAAAGATTCTCCAGAAGTTCAGTTTTTAAGTCATTTTCTCGTCTGTCGATAAAATCCATGATTCGTTTCTTAAAGATTCCATTTCTGACTTTTAATTCTTGGGAAATTTATAGCATATTGTGCCAGTGTGGTTTGAGATATATCAGCCAAACTAAAAGAGCTTTGAAATTCTGTATCAAGGAACATAAATCTTATGTCCAGAAAGGCAAAATTAAGACGTCTTCGATAGCTAAGCATAATTGGGAATTTAATCATAATTTTGACTTTGGGTCTGCAAAAATTATCCAGAAATCTTCTTCCACTGGTGAATTAGATTTTGCTGAAGCTTTTCGCATTCAAAAAGATTTAGCATGTTTATTAACGATTTTAAGTCAAATCCAGACCTTTCTAACGGCTTTAAAATTCTATTAACTTAATTTTTCAATTTCCATTGCTAATTTTGCCTACAGATGGCGCTACCTTCCTGTTCGCTTTACTGCAGTAGGGTATAAATAGAATCGTTAATCCCACAGCTTTCCAATCTTGCAAATTTCTTTGCTTCTGATGAAGAAGGACACGTTTGCCCTCCAAATCGATTGAGTTTTTCGTCTAAATTTACGCCAAATATAATTGTTTCTTTACTAATTTTAATTTTCACTTTGGCGTGTTTCGCTTCTGATTTGATTAAAATGATGTTTACAGAAGGCGCTAAATATTACTTATGCGACAAAAGTGACCTAAAGAAATTGAAAATCATATGTTGCCAACATGAGTGTTCGTAATCCGAGACACCATTCGTCATCTGAAGCATTTTTTGTTCAAACGCGAACCGATTTGCTCGTGATCCGAGGTTCTACTGTGGATATATTGCTAACTTTGTTTTCTAAAAATGTTTTGAGAAAGATTAAATGGCATAAAGGCTTGATTTCCACAAGGAAAGAAAGAGCACGTGTGCTGAATCTCATTCTTCAAGAAGGCCTCCAAGTCCTTCTAGAGTATTTAAAATTGTACGTATTGCTTTCTCGAATTCTAAGTTTTAAAATTAGTTAGACACAGGATCTTTTAAAAGAAATGATTTCTTTCACGTTTGAAATTTGCTGGGTTTTTTTTAAAATTAATATACGTATTTATAAAATTGATAAACAATTTAACTGCATTATTTTGATTAGACATCTGTAACTAAGGTTTGTAGTAAAATGATGGAGAATATACGCCTTCCCTGCTGCGTGCCGTTGTGACGTAAGTGGTAACACTTATGTATATGTTTTAAAGTGAATGTTACGCGCAATTTATATAAGAAAAAATTCATATAAAGGTGAAAAAGAACAATGCACAATTATTAATTCTATTTATGAAGATTTTAGTCAAATACATGCAATATTTTTAGACGTTCTATGAAGGTCTACTTTTATAAATAATAACAACAGCAGTTAGACAACTATACCTCAGTGAAAGCTTTTTGTTAACCAATAAACATAAATATACTGAAAAAATAATGTTTGTGTACTGTAATAATCTTTATGTATGACACACATGATGGGATATAAACATAAAATCAGAATACGCATATGTAAAAATAATGCTGTTTTTAGAATGTGTCATATCATTCTGCATGTAGATATATGAATGTAATCTCCCAAAAAACATTTTGTTGTTTCTATAATGTTTTTTTTAAATATTCAACAGCTTTTCCTTCTAGTTTATAGAAATTTAAAGCTTGGAAATTTATTACTCCATCAAAGGGGCAATTTGTCCAGAAGGGCTATTAATTTCGTTTGGCATTTTGCGTCGTCCACTATAAATATATCGGTCTTTCTCTTTTCAAATTGTTGCCACAGAATATTACAGCCCTGCGTTATATTTAAAGAAATTAAATAACGAAGAATCTGAATGAATGCATGCACGTTTCCCACATTGTGAAAAAACAACGGTAGCTAGAAGCATCAAATTTTGAGTAACGTAGTCTTCCACTCGAATATGGGCATCTGGAAGCCAAATTTGGAATTTCATTTCTTTTATCTAGTTGATATTTTGTAAAATTTTAACGAATTCTTGATTAAGAAACTCAACGATTTCAAAGCGAGCATTGGAGCCACTGTAGGGGGGGGGAGTTATTTCCATCGCTTGAAACTGTGTATCGGAAATTCTAAAGATATGCTCTGTTTAAATATTTTGCGATATTGCTGTTGAACTGAATTATATGGTTTAAGTGCGAAGAACATGATGTTTAATAAATAAAGCTAACACACAAAACGTTAAAAAAATAAACGTTAAAAAATAATTAATATTTTTTTTAACAAAACGTTATTTTATATATATATTACACCTTTGGGAATAATATAAAATCTGAAAGGTTTCAGATTTTTTTTTCTTTAATTCTTTCTGCGAATCTATATATAAATTTTTTATAGAATTCTATAGAAATATCTGTAGAATATCACCACATATCTATAGAATCTCCATAGAAGCAACATAAAGTGATATAAATATGTTATATAATTATGCTAAAAATAAAATTCTATAGAAATCTACAGAAGCTACATAGGGAATTCTACAGAAGCCTCTATAAAAACTGTTTCTTTGGAGGTTACACTTTATATGAAATGAAAGAATGTACTCTTCTGTGACTGGGAGCGGATTTAGAAATGTATGTATGCATGTATACATATACGCGTATGTATAGATGCATGTAATATGTACGTACGCAAGTGTCTATGTAGATACACACATATACTCACATACATACATACATTTCTCAATCCGGTCCCGAAAACAGAGGAGGAAGGACCCTTTGAAAAGGCCTGAAGGTTTCTTTAGGATTTCTCCCTTTCTTTCCTGTTTCTTCCCGGAAAGCGCCCCCCCCCTCCAAAAAAAATGAAAGAGGTCCTCATCAAGTATCTCCCTTAAAATAAACAGCCATATACAATCAAAAACGATTTCGTCTGCTTCCTGTGCCTGATCAAAAAATGCCAAAAAAATTGTGCTAGTATTTCTTCTAATCGTTGATGTCTTAGTAACGTCAGCTGCAACGAACTTTGCGTGGGAAGAAATTGTTTTTATTTTTTTCCTTCCAAAATTCGCGCTCACTTCCTGTTCTCTCAATGCCATCGTAAACAAAACTTTTTTCGTCTCCTCCGTTTCTTCTGTATCTCAGAGAAAAGAACCTTTGATCTGAAGAGGGACCGCAATAGCTCAGGGTACTAAAAATCGTTCTTTATCGCCATTTTGTTGCTTAAAATCTAGTTCGAACAAATGTTTATCACTTACCGGCGCACATGAAAATTCTGTTCGCCAGTGAAGTAATCATATAAATTTACGAAGTCCTATCAAATTCCATGGAAATTTTTGGTAGAATTTTACTTTTAAAAATTTAAAATAAGAAAGAATTTTCTCTTTGTAATTCGCTTAAAATGTCCAAAACAAATGCTATAACATAGCAAAATAATATATAATATTTACGCTGTTCGAAATACGTTGTTCTTAACAAGAAAAACGCATTTTCTTTCAGCAAGGAGAATTTTTTCTCATAATTTTAAAGCTAACTTCGCTTGCTTGAGAGGACATTTAGCTGTTCTTCACATTTAACTTTAGTTAACCACAATAAATAAATAAATGAATAAAAAATTAAATAAATTTTTAAAAAAATCTGAAATGTTTCAGATTTTAAATTACGTCCAAAGGAGCTTTTTTTTAACGTTTTATGTGTTACCTTTATTTCTTAAATATCATGTTCTTCGCACTTAAACCATAAAATTCAATTAAAGAACAATATCGCAAAATAATTTTATTAAACTGAGCATATCTTTAGAATTTCCGATACAGTCTCACGCCCTAGAGATAAAAATGTTTTTTCTGTACAACCTTGCCATTGCTCGCTTTGAAATTCTTGAGTTTGTTACTCAAAAATTTGTTAATGTTTTACAAAACATGAAATCGATAATGAAAAAAATTCCAAATTTCAAATTTGGGCTTCCAGATGCTCATATTCGTAGTAGAATTACGTCATTTAAAATTGGATGGCTCTACGTACCGTCCTTTTATCACAATGCGAGAAACATACATACATTTATGCAGATATATTATAGGGCGATTGTATTTTGTGGTAACAATTTGTAAAGTGAAACGGACAGAGTGATTCAACGCAAAACGAAAACAATAGTCCTTCAGGGACAAAGCCCCTTTGGACTAATGAATATAAAATTAAAAAAAAAATCTGAAAGATTTCAGATTTTAAATTACGTCCAAAGGCGCGTTTTTTTAACGTTTCGTGTGCTACCTTTTTTTATTAAATATCATGTACTACGTACTCAAACCATAAAATTCAGTTCAAAATCAATATCGCAAAATCATTTTAAAATGAACATATCTTTAGAATTTCCGTAAGTCTCGTGCGCTGGAGATAAAAATGTTTTTCTTTTTCCGTACAGTGTTGCCATTGCTCGCTTTGAAATCATTTAGTTTGTTAATCAGAAATTCGTTGAAATGTTACAAAACATAAAATCGATAATAAAGCAAATTTCAAATTCAAAATTAGGGCTTCCAGATGCCCATATTCGCAGTAGGATTACGTCATTCAAAATTCGATGGCTCTAGGTTTTATCACAATGCGAGAAACATGCATACATTTATGCAGATTTTTCATTTTTTAAAATTTAATGCAGAGCGATAACATTTAGTGGCAACAATTTGAAAAGTGAAACGGGCATTCAGAGTGATTCAACGCAAAATCGCAAAACGAAAGTAATAGTCCTTCGGGACTAAATCCCTTTGGACTAAAAACAATCTGAAAGGTTTCAGATTTTAAATTACGTCCAAAGGGACGTTTTTTAAACATTTTGTATGTTACCTTTTATTTATTGAATATCATGCTCTTCGCATTTAAACCATAAAATTCAGTTGAAGAACAAAATCGAAAAATAATTTTAAACTGAGCATATCTTTAGAATTTCCTACACACAGTCTCACAGCGCTGCAGATAAAAATGTTTTTTTCTGTACAACGTTGCCATTCCCGCTTTGAAATCCTCAAGTTTGTTAATCAAAAATTCGTTAAAGTTTTACAAAATATGAAATCGTTAATAAAACAAATTCCAAATTTCAAATTTGGGCTTCCAGATGGCTATATTAGCAGCAGAATTACGGCATTCAAAATTGGATGGCTTTAGGTGCCGTCGTTTTATCACAATGCGAGAAACATACATACATTTATGCACATTCTTCATTATTTAATTTCTTTAAATATAATACAGGGCTGCAATATTTTGTGACAACAGTTTGAAAAGTGATACAGACTTTTAATGTTTCCGACGCAAAACCGCAAAACGAAAACAATAGTCCTTCAGGGACAAAGCCCCTTTGTACTAATAAATGAATAAAAATTCAAAAACATTTATTCTAATAAATTCCAGTAAAAATAGTCTTCAATTTTAAATCTGGAATCTTACTAACAGCGACCCCTTGGTAATAGTTCCGTACACTAATAATGGCAGACAAGGCCTGATTACCACTTAGGCTTTTAAAAGATCATGACCTTAAATTTTAGGGAATTCCATATCGTCCTATACCTTCCCCAAATGCTATTTATCGGAAGATCGGCGTTAAGGGCTTTTAAAAGAACACTTACTTAGAGCCTTATAGTTTAACCAAGTTGTAGCAGCAAATTTAAAATCAGTTGAATCATAGCAGTGTCCAGAGTAAAGAGGTAATTAAAGTTGTAAAACCTGTGTTATACAATTTGGCAGACAAAACACAATTAAATAGCGAAAAAAGCTGAAGTTCAGACAAGACTGTTGGTAAAAGTAACTGTGAAATAAATCTGGATTTATTAAATTATACTATTCTTTTCTCCCCCCCCCAGAAGGATGAACTCTCCTGCAGATTTTTTTCTTTTAATCAAAAAATTTAGTTCATAAATTTTTCATACTTCAAATTCTTCTGCAGCTGAAATTTTATTTTATTTAAATTCATTCAGTTTCTTGAAAGGTTTGACCCCATCTGTGGCTGAACACTGGTAGTTCCATCTGGTTTTTAAACTTCGGTGAACGGGCTTGCTGCATCGATGTTTTCCTGACATATAACGTAAGTAGTTTCTAGAAAGGTCTTCGCAGAGCCATCTCTTATAGGCACATAGTCATTATGGATAACAGTGTCATATTCATATAACCTAATCTTGAAAAGTTTGAAGGCTACTACAAATAAATCTAATAAAACATTAAATGAATTTTTCAGAAAAGGCTGCGATTAGCCAGAGAAAGTATTGCATACATTCAGCAGATAAATATTGAAGCTTTCGTACAGCCACTCAACGCTCTCACTGCACTTCTGATTCAACCCATAGATGTCGCCACGAGCAACGTCTGTGCTAAATGCCTGAAGCACAGAAGACCTGAAAGCAACAAATTAAACCTCGGCCCGCGGACCGTCCAATATCAATGTTAATCACCCCAAATGCTAAAAGAAATCTTTTACAAATAATTTACTATTGATAATGATAATAAATGAAAACAATATATTAGTTTCCTGATAAAGATTTGCTCAGCCTGTCTAATTTGGCGCTTTATTTGATCAGATCCGCTCCACACATCGAACATTCCTGTCGGCTGACAATTTTATGACAAAGTAAAGTCGATAATTATAATTTTTAGCCAAAATCCATAAATATTTGAACCAAATTATGGTAGGATTCTGTTATTTCTATGAAATGTCCATGAACCAGGGCTTAATTTCTAAAATCAGAAGTGCTAGAACCCTATGGAAGACTATCTGGAAAGAAGGATAGAAATAAAAAAATAAATAAAATGATAGTAAAATAATTAACGATGAAACTTAATTATTAAAATTAAATAAATAATGATTGGAATAAGTAAACAATTAATATTATAAATTTGATAAAATGTAAAGAGATAAATAAAAATATAATATGTTATTAAATAATAGTAAATAATTAAATAGTAAAATAAAGTATTAGACCTTGACTTATTTGCGTCTTCGACAGGAATTTCACACGAAAAGTGAGAAACGACTCAACCGGTTTAATTTAAGCTCTGAATATAATGTACTACTTCAAGGGATGATAGAAATAAAGACCATTCTCTTTCCGGCACGCCAATGAAAAAATTTAAAATATTTAAAACATTACTAATGAAAATACAGAGAATGTTATAAACCAGGGCTTTTTAAATTTTTTTTAGTCGCGATCCCTTTTTATCATTTAGATTTTTTTCGAGACCCCAGGACCCCATAATATTTAAGAAATTTTTGTGAGACCCCATAAGCATTGCCCAAGACACACACATGACTGAAACTGTCAATTTTTTCACTCGTATTGTAATATACTATTGCAGTTTTAAGTCATTTCTAATAACTTCTAATTTTAAGACATAGAACAAGGTGAAATTTTTAAATAAGTAACAGACGAAATGACAGCGTCACGTTAAATACAAGTAAAATGAACTTTTATATTATAAAACAAATGCGCTGACACATTTTCGTTTTTTCTTTGTCTGTATTGTCTTAACGTTATCTATTTGCAGATACATTGTGTAAAAATATTTGGTAATTGTAAAATTATTATAATAAGCTAAAGGAATATCGAAACTGCTAAAATTTTTGGTGACCTCCTGCTGCAGGTTCCGCAACCTCCTTGAGGGATCGTGACCCACAGTTAAAAAAAACTGCTATAAACAGTAAGAGAATATGGAAAAAATTTTAACGGAGAATCTGTAGGTGTGAAAACAAAAAGAGTCCAACATTTTCTAACCACGATTTCATCTCATTATAATTCTAGCTGAGGGGAACAAGTTTTCGCCGAATCAGAGGTTTAGCTGAAAAAAAAGTAACAAGTGACATTTTTCATTCCCTGTCTTTGGTTACATTGTTTAAAGAAGTCTGCAGGTGCTCTGCTCGACGGGAAGACATTAGTATCGGAACGAAAAATTTACCCGCTGTCATAATGTACTTTCTGGAGAATAAGCCTTTAACTTGTGAGTGGGGGCTTTTCTTTCCTTAAAGGTCTGGATCTCCATCCAAAGGTTTGTTTCCCAAGGAAAGAGAAGCATGCTTTCAGAAGTTAGACTCGATTTTTAATATAATTTTACTATTAAAAATAAAATTTTCGAGATCAGATGTCTGCTGAAATTGTTGTTCAGTTACATTAAAGAAGAATCGGAGACTTCTGATTTAGGGCTCTGGTGCTCTTCGACTAGAATTATGATTTATCCCCAAAACTAAAAAGCACTGGAGCTGGGCTCCAGTGGGTTCCGGCACAATTTAAGCTCTGCCATGAACCATTGAAACACCAACAGAAACAACATCATGTGGTTTTCTTTCTGACCAATGCATTTCCTTGATCATACTATATTTACGTGGCGTTGAATTAGGAATAATAATTAGTACAGCTACTGCTCATTTGGCCTTAATAACAGCTGCTACACGATTAGGTATGGATTCACTAAGTCTACGGAATTATGGCCTCCCAAACGTCCATAATGTCCCATAAATCAAGCTGAGGACGTTGGTGGTGGATGATGTGCTTGCACACCTGTTTTCCAGAATATACCAAAAGCGTTCAATGGGATTTACATTTAGATTTCTTGGTGGCCATTTCAAGAGGGAAAGGTAAGTGGAATATTCCTCGAATCGGGTAGCAGTTAACCGGGATCTGTGACAAAAGCAATTTTTTGCTAATATATTCCATCTCCATCTGGATAGCAGAAAAGCTTGAAGGGATGCAAGTGGTCTCTCAGCAGATTTCTGTGTTTAGATGCAGTGAGGGTGCTTGGTGCAAGTATCAAATGTCCAAAATATAGACAAAAGAAGACACCACAGACCATCATTGAATTGTTATGACCTTTTAACCAAATTCTTAGTCTACCATCAGCGTGATGAAGTCGGAATCGAGATTCATTACTTCATTCTACACTCATGTCCAAAATTATGTTTATATGCATAAATTCACGGATTTCTCAGAGACTATGACTTATAATTTAATGAATTTTCGTGGAATCATACATAATATGATGACACATAAATGCAAAAGAAAAAATTGAGGATCACCTCATATGATATAAAATTGTAGCAGGAAACAATAAAAATGGTAATAAAGTGTGACAAAGAGAGTTAAGAAAAAAAGGAATGATTCAGAAAAAGAATTAAGTCTTACGAATTTAATATGGAATATGATCTCCCCTGACTTGTACACACATATCACAACGTGTTTTAAGGCTGGAAATAACGTTGTTAACCACAGTTTGGGGAATTAATCTCCACTCTTCCAGCAATGCCGTCTTCAGAGCATTTACATCTCTAGGAGGAGGATGTATACGTGCAATTGCTCTTCCAAGGTAGTCCCATAAGTTCTCTATCGGGTTAAGGTCAGGAGAGTTTGGTGGCCAAGGTATTCGCTTAATGTCTTCACTTTCAAGGAATTCATCAACGAGGTTTGCTCGATGTGGACGGGCATTATCATCTATAAATAAAAAGTCAGGTCCATATGCACCCCTGAAAAGTCTTACATAAGGATCTAAGACCTCATCCCGATATATCTGGCCTGTCATAGATCCGCTGCTGAACATGTACGTCCATCGATCATTATTCCTACCCATACCATCATACCTCCACTACCGAAACGGTCACGTTCCACAATGTTCGAGGGATCATTTCGTGTTCCTGACTCCCTCCAGATGTAAACACGTTTAGAATCACCAGTTAAACTAAACCGCGACTCATCAGTAAAGAGAACATGGGACCATTGATGTTCAGTCCAGTTTTGATGTTCTTTACACCAATTAAAGCGATCCCTCTTTTTCTGTGAAGACAGTAAAACACATACCCTTGGCTTTCTGGCATAAAGGCCTTTTTCATTAAGCCTTCTGTATATTGTTTGCCGTGATGCAACAGTTCCAGTGGCGGCTGCAAGCTCTGAACTTAACTGGCGAGCAGTAGCCTTTCTGTTACGACGGGCAGTTAATGCCAGATACCGATCTTCAGAAGCAGTTGTCATTCGTTTCCGACCTTGTCCAGGCCTCCTTACAACACTTCCATCATTTTGAAACTGTTTCCATAGCTTAGAGACTGTCTGTCTTGAAATATTCAGACATGTGGCTGTTTCCATGATTGACTGCCCTGCTTCTAAACGGCCGATAATTCGCCACTTTACAGATTCTTCCAAATGATACTTCGAAGCCATAACAAACCGCTTTGAGTCCCTACACACTGAAATCAAACGCTATGTTGCAGAAATTCACTCAAATATTCAGTTTGCGCAAAGCGCTTGATTCACCCTTGGATGACGTAACGCCTAGATTTGCATATCACAAATCGTTTGATTACTTTTGATTAGATATGCTAATTAGGCTTGGTTTTCACACATTCCCTGCAAATTCGGATCACATTGATTCGATATTTCATTGAATATCATCATTTTTGAGTATGTAAAGATAATTTTGGACATGAGTGTACTAGCTTCCAATCATTCATTGTCCAATCACTGCGAGTTGTATTAGGCGTTGTGTGCGGTGGCATATAGTGGGAAGTAATCATATGGGCCTTCGACTTTTGAGCCTTGTACGGTGAAATGAGCTCTGCAAAATCCGACTGGTTTGCTTCTGGTCACCAGACTTAAGATCTGGTGTCGCGGCTACATACGATGCGAATGAGTCTTTGAAGAACTGAAAGATCTACGGTTCTGTGTAAGAATTAAACACTTACATACAAAACGTGTGGCCACAGATTCAAATAAATACAAAATAAACCCTAAAAATATAGCCTTAAAAGCAGCAAATATATAAACAAAACGATACACAGTATAATCAAATGAGTTTAAATATTTACAGAAATTTATAACAACGTAAGTATGACGTCTTTATGAAATGCTATGTGAAGAAGAAAGTATTCATCCTAGCACATTATAGTCGGTTTGGATCATATTTTATTTAAATAACACAACCATATTTCTGATTGTTGTATGTATGTATGTATGGGTGGCATGTTATAATGATTCAAACATGCCACTTTGGTGACATTGTTTATACATTATTAAAGAAATTAATAAATTCTTACTGTCATTTTCATCTGCCTTAGCGACACACATTAACGTATGTAATATGTTTATTTGTTTAATGGTTAATAACATTCTTTTATTAATCTATATTATTATTTTAGCTCCAAAGATTGTCAGCCCACCGGAAGATGTCGCCAACTACACTGGAGGTCATGTGGCTTTATCCTGCGAAGCTATGGGTTGGCCAATTCCCGTTGTAGAGTGGAGAGTTGATAAAGGCAATGGTGACACAGAACCTCTACCTAGTAAGCAATTTAAGTATCTGTGTACTTCTTTATCTGCATTAATTCAGAACATATATAATGTCAATAATTAAAAATATTGATGGCAGAGATACTGGAAACAAAAAATGCAACTGATTTAAATGAACAGTTTGTAATGAAAGTTTACATTATCATGTGCATATAATGGTTTACATTATATATGGCTGAACGCAAAATAATGTGCAAAACCCTGTATTAAAACTATTGAACAGGAGATAAATGAAAATATATTGTGACCTTGATAAAGCATGGGTTTACCTAAACGACTGGACCAAGAAAAGTCTATTTATCATCGAAAACTGAGCGAAAGAAAATGGACAAATCTGGTTCCGCCAATGCAAAGAAGGTTTCAGTAAGGGGTTTATGATTGTCGCAGGATTCTCTTCCAAAGTGAAATTAAAACTAAAAAGAGTGAAAAAAAAGTTAAAATCAATGCATCTTTCTATCAAGAGAAGGATTAACGTCTGATATTTACAGAAGAAATTCCATTTCTTTATATCTTCCAATGACTTTCAAAGAGTGAAACTTCATCAAGTCATACTTCGGAAAGTACCACTGCATTCCTTGAAAAAATGAAGACTGATACAGGTATTGCAGATACACCTTTTCAACGTATTTTCTCGAAGTACCCTTACGTATCGCCTATGGACTCTTGGTCTCTTGAAGAGTGCTCTTTTTAAGCGAAAACCCGCTACGATTGATGGACTCTGG
This sequence comes from Stegodyphus mimosarum, assembly GCA_000611955.2. Taxonomy (NCBI): domain Eukaryota; kingdom Metazoa; phylum Arthropoda; class Arachnida; order Araneae; family Eresidae; genus Stegodyphus; species Stegodyphus mimosarum. Next base: position 128,037 of record KK117002.1, read on the forward strand.
AAAGTAGTGGAATAGGAATGGAAATCAGTATCCCTGGAAATTTTACGAAAAGGTATTCTATCATGGAAATCACGATGCAGATTTATAGTCCAGAAGAAATGGCATTAGATCGAACATTTAAAAAAGTGCTTTTACATTTTAAACATTAACTAAACGGCCCTGCAATGGTTCAAAAAATGTATAAACAACATCTGTATTTTTGATAATTATATAATTTATGCAATTTTTATTTGTAAATTTCTAATAAAAAATCTGATATTTTTACAGGTGACGATCCTAAAGTAGCAGTTCAGTCTCGAGGAGGTCCAAGCAGATATGAAGTAACATCTTGGTTGCAGTTTTTAAACATTAATCCAGAAAATCAGGCTACTTATTGGTGCATAGCTAAAAATGAACTAGGCGAATCGTCTGCTTCAGCTACAGTAAAGGTCACTAATTTGAAAGGTAAATGAAATTCCTGGTAATACTTTCAGGCCATTAATGTAATTTCAGATGCGAGCACTATTGTAGCTAGAGCTTTTGCCACCCCTCTCAACACATCAAAAATCAAATCTATAAAATATCAAAATGACATATAGAGGAAAAAATAAACGCTTTGTATTAATTTTTTAAATAAAACTTCTCATTCCAGCGTTTCAAAGTTCTGTTTTGCTTGTTTTTATTTTAGCGAATTCTTGTTGATATTCTAGAAATTTGCTTCATTACTCTAATTGCTTTTCTCTAGACATTATAGTATGTATTATTAAAAACAAGGTACTCATTTTTACGCCTAAGGTGCGTGTTAACTGATTTATAACTAAAAACCTCCTCTCGCAGCAAGTAATACTTAACAGCAATTCAGAGGAATTTGAAATAGAATTACGTACCATATTTGGAATTTTGTTTTGGAATCTGTATTTTAGAATAAATTGTTCAAAGAGACTGTCCTTCCACCTTTCGGTTACGTTTTCTCAAGCAGTAACGGGGGGGGGGAGGTATTCTCTATCAAGGAGGAACTCCTATTTTAGTGTCTTTATGATTATAATTTAATTATTTTTCGTATTTTCCATTTCTGGTATTCTTTGGTAGCATCAAATGTACGAAACTTCTAAAGGCTTTAAGTAAATTATCACTATGTCTTCATATCATCACAGAGACTGGGAAAATAATAATATCACAGAGACTGGAAAAGAGTGTAAAGGACCCTTTCATTAACTCTGATAAAAATTGAACAGAAGGGACCACCCATGCATACTGAATAGCCAGGATTTATGGCTTAAATCAAAGTTATTTGATTTAACTAAGTAGTGGTAAGTTAGCCTTATTTTATATTCTAAATCTGTACTATCACTTCTCTCTTTCTGTCTTCCTGGCGGAATGCAAATTAGCTCATATGTATTTAACTGAGAATTTGAGATTGTTTTAGTGACAGCGTGTTCCGCCTGCTGAAGGCCACATTACTACTCGGTACTCTAAGATAAGCCTTCCTTTATTCTTACCAATGGTGCTCTCAAGCCAGTGTAGGCTTAAGAGCCAACTTCCGTGCTTAAATATCTCTATGTAACCTTTGGCTAATGGATACTTATATTTAATTTTAATTTAAAATTCTACGTTTGAGCTCATGCTATTAATGCTGGCTGATTTGTAAGCACCAGGTGTGCTCTGTTCAACTTACTCTAGTAAAAAGGTCTTTTACACCCTTCTTGAGTTCTGTTACAAATCTTAGACATAGTGATAAGTTGTTTACACGTCTGTTCGAGGATTTGCCACAAGTTACATTTAATTATAGGCATATTCTCTACAAAGTCAGGATGGTTTTAACAAGAAAATGCCACCGTAATTTCTTAGAGTAAGCTCTCCAGTATAAAACAATTCTCTCTTGAATTCAGTTTCATATAACAATTCAGCATCTTGTGATTTTTTACCTCACCAATAGCTGAGTGGAAAGAGTCTGAATACTGGTAGTTTGGCCTGTGGTCTAGTCCCAAACAATGTGCTGGCTGCCTTATGTAGTTTACTTTATGTGTAACGTATAAGGTATTTCTCCCGCCTTCGTGGTATAGTGGTGAGCACACTCAGCGTGTATTCAAGAGGTCCGTGGTTCGAGTTCCGGCGAGGGCATTGCTAATTTTTCATGTCTCCTGCTGTAAAAAATCCTAATGGCTCTACAAAAGTACGGTATGTAACTTGATGTGAATACGAGACAGTACCTGTTTCATAACTGGAATATGAACCAGTTCCCATTTTTTTTAAAGACTTAACAGAGAGAATTTTAGTCTTCCATGAAGACATTCCACAGTTTATACAGGTAACAGAAATGAATTTTGCTATAATCTAATAAATCTTAATGAGTTTTTCTGCTCTGTTGAAGTTCCATATAACTAGCCCCTATAAGTTTCACACAAAAAATGCCGCCCCTCTAGCTACGTCACTGGATGTGCGTCATTTGTATTTTTTAAAATTTCTATAAGAATTGACATATATTGTATATTACAGTCTTCTTTATTCATTCATATTCTGATTTCGTATTCAATCATATTTTCTGTATAAAAGTAGGGTAATCAAAATAAGCTAGCCTCCAGTTTTTTGGGAAGGGGGGCATGAGCTTAAACTTTCTCTTTGCAATGCAGTGTTTTACCTGTCGACATTTGTAAATGAATAAAGTTCTTAAATGTTTGTAATATTGAGAACTTATATATTTACAAAATGATTAATCAAAGCTGTGTTAGCTTGTTTTAGAGATATTGAATGATATTGTAAGACCAGCGGGATGATAAGATCAAATAAGATGAGGCCCGATATTTTATTTCTTTTATTTAACTATTTATCATAAATTTATTAAATTTTTATTTATGTCTTTATATTTTATTGAATTTTAATTTAATTATTAGTTATTTCATTTATTTACTTTTAACCTTCTTCTGACGACTTTCCATAGGGCTCTCGCACTTCAGATTTTAGAAATTAAGCCCTGATTTAAAAAAAATTAATTAATTTTAGTTGTTCTCATTGCATAACATTTATAATTTAAGTGTCTTCATTAGCCTATGGCACAATAACTATCTATATTTGCACTGAGTGAAATATTAAAGCATTGAACAGTTTTTCTTAAAATTCTAAACGATTTTCCATAAAAATAAAAAGATTATAAATAAATCATTAAAAATTGCCGTAAAAAAGTCATATAATTAATTTTTTTTTTTTTTTTTAGTGTTGCACATTTTAACATGTCATGAAATTTCAGCAGATAATATGTGTTACATATACTTTTTTTAAACTAATTTGTAGTTTCATTTAAACTTTATTTCAATTCAGTTATAAATATTTACAGTAATTAATTCATTGTCAAAACAATCTCACAGCACAGAATAATAATGTAATAATATATAAAATGCAAATCATTCTTTTGACTTTCTTTTCAAAATGCTGTTTGACTGTAAATCTACATTTAGAATTTTTAAAAGGCGTAATAGGAATAACTTTTCATTCATCAACTTTATGTAATAGCTGATATGTTCACTGACAGTGTAGACATACACTGTGGAGAAAAAAAAAAAGTGTCAGTTATATATCTCCTGTTCTACTGGGCCTATTGACAAAATTCAACTTGCGTTTTTCAAGTCTCGAAAGCGGGAATTAGAATATGTATTAGATTTATATATAGCATTGTTCTAACATAGGTACTTTGACAAAAAATCAGACTTTTTCTGAAATGACATTTGAATTTTTTTTCCATATTTCGATTCCACGACTAAAGTTATGCCAAAGTGCCAAGTTTTATAAAAATTGCACGGAGTTTTTAAAGAATCGGCTCTCAAAGTTTTAGATCCTCAGTGTTAATTGAATTTGATATATATTTATTAATATCTCTTTTTTTTATTAAACTTATTTGATTCTTCCTTTTACATTTCGAAATTTAGGTTCATTCCAAATAAAATTTGCCCATTTTTTAAAAATAATTTTTATAAATTTTTCGAAAAAAAATTTTGAATTATAACCTATAAAATTTTTACCATCATCTTAACTCTCTGAAGGGCGGTGGTTACCTAAAGTAAAAGGTGGTTACCTAAAGTAATCACCTTTTCTATTGAACGTCTTACTCACTCGTGTGAGTGGTTTTCAAGACTGACTGTTTCTGAAGTTCCCTTGTAGCTCACTAGATGGCAATCAAGAAACATAAGCCAGTAGTTGATGCATCTTGGACAAAATATGTGTAGTTGTCACAAGTAATTTCATTGTAACACCTGATATAGTAAATAAATGAAAATGCTGAAAATGTTAATTGCCTTTTCCTGCCCCTCAAAGAGTTAAAGCAGATGTATGTCTAAGCATACCTGCAAAAAATTAGGAGTTTTTTTATTCAAAATTTCCTAGGATATACGGGAATTTACATATTGGTGCGTTTTGAAATTTTTTATATTTGTTATGAGTGATAATAATGCCAAATGTGGTTTACGCACTTTGTTAAAATTACTTGAAAGTATGAACGATGACGTTTTTTCCCGCTCATCTGCAATGAGAAAAAAGGAAAGGAAGCTAGGTTGCTATAAATCAAGAAATTTGTCAAGTGAATTATTCTTGGCGCAAACTGAAAAAAATGTGCCAAGATCAATTTTTTAATTGCTCCGTAAATTTCGCACAAAATTTGACAAAGTTTAATATTTAGGCATAATTTGAGTCGTAGAATCGAAGTACGGAAAAAAATTAGCACGTCATTTCAGAAAAAGCCCGATTTTGTATCAAAATACCTATGTTAGAACAATGCTATATATAAATCTAATATATATCCTAAGTTGCGCTTTCGATACATGAAAAACGCAATTTGAATTTCGACAATCGGCCTAGTAGAACGGGAGATATAGGACTGTCCCTTTTTTTTTCCGCAGTGTACTAGGTATTTATAATGTTTCTTTATATTAAAAAATGCAGTAGAAACGAAATTATTGAAAAGACTGTACATTATTTATTAACTCAGTCTTATCCCCTGTAGAATTCAATGAATATTTGTAGTGATTATCATATTCTGTTTTTTAAAGATTTTTTGTATTAGCAAAGTCATATTTTGATGATAATTACTAGAAATTCTTAAATATTCACCTAAACAAGAGTGTACATGTACAAGGTGTTTATAATGTTTTTTGACTCACCTTTCAAAAAAACTCAGCGGAGAAGAAGTTTAACAAATATTGAAAAACAGTTGGCTGAACATGATTTATTACCTTAAAAAAAAAAAAAAAACCTGCATTCGGCAACATGGTTACAAGCTTTTCCAGCATCCACGTAATTTTTAGATATGTAAAAACCTTTTTTTAATAATCTCACTTGTTTTGGTTTAGAAATTTTAAATTCTTATTTATTGTATGATGCATAAATAAAAGAAATATCCTTTATTTCTTTTCCCATTGATATTATAACATTATTATTTTTCTTGCAGGGGATCATGCGTTAGGTGCTGAGAGACTGAATGATTTGTGAAAAGGAAGAGCTGAAATTAATATTGCCTTGTTACTGCCATTTTTTATTATTTATGATGACAAGTAATAGGTCTTTCAGATATTTCATTGCTGATGCTACAATGAAAAGATATATTAGTTTTTGAAATATAGTGTATAATTTTGTGTAATTACATACTGTTTGTAATACTGTGCAATAACACTGCCTTCAGATTGCTTTATCATATTCTTGTAGAAAAAGCTTTTTTTAATTATTTTTTTTCACAAATAATGATTTTAATAATCTTCAAGTACCATGTAAGATTTATATTGGCAGTAAATAATGCCATAAAATGAATTAACTATTTCTCACAAAGCTATTTTATATATTTACGGGAAACAGATTTATAAAATATGAACTTTATTAACAGTTCATATGCAGGAGAAAGGAAAGCTTATTTTATGATTAAAATAAATCCCCAAGATATGTGACTTTTATATTATAAGCAGCTTACTTTTTTATTCATTATTTGTTATTTTTAAGAAAACTTTATAATTTTAATAAATATAAATGTTTTGATGCCAATATTTTCATTGTGTGTGCTTCAGTTTTATTTTTAAGGAATACTTACATCTCAGATATATAATTTTATTTGTACTAAATTGTAAACAATGAGCAGATGGTACAATGGTCAGGCAGTTTGACTGCGATGCCAAAGCACCCGGGTTCGAATCCTGGAGAAGACATGGATGTAAAATTGTCTGTCCCTTCATAAGAGGTAATGGTGTCTCCACAATAAAATGGCCAATGTCATTATAGGCAAGTGCCTGCCATTGGCGAAAAAATTATAAACAATGAATTTTTCTTCCAAACAAGCGCATTAAAATATATTTTGACATTTATTTTTTACTTAGTAGAGATGCTTCGAGAGATTTATAATTAAATTATGGTGAAATTTAAAAATTATGAACAAATAAATGGAAAATATCAGGCAACACAGATCTTTCAGTAAAGCATATTTCCGTTTAGGGATATAGATTGACTAGATATAATTAGATACAAGTTTTCATGAAATAAATATTTTCTCATGTTTGGTAGAGTCATCAAATAAACTTGAATAGTTCTGTTTCAGGAAACTACTGCTTATGTTATTTCCAAAAGCCCTAGGTATACAAGTTTCTTACATTTAGCTTTCAACTTTTCAATAATTTCCTCAACAGTGAAAGCTGAAATTTTACATAATTAAAAAATTTAAATACAATATGAACTACTATGTTTGAAATCATCGTAATGATTATTTTAGCTTACTCCTCCCCCCTCAAACAAACAATAAAAATAAAAAAGACTCATGTACAGTGGAGAAATTTAAAGTTAAAATACTTATTATAAGCAAAGCTTTTGAGAGCAGGATCTTTTGTTGAAAATTTTTTGGGGAGAAAAAGGCTCTCATACATGTTACAAATAAGGAAAACAATGAAAACCATTTGCAGCCATTCTTTTCAATCACTGGCCTTGCTGATTTATTAAATTACAGCAAAGCCTCAAGGGCTATCTACCTAAGGGGAGGGATGCCTTCATGGAGGAGTTTCTAAGGGAAACTGGCTTATACACACGAGAAAAACCACAAAAACGCCCATGCCATGTCAGTCCAAAATGAAATGGATATGCTACGGTAAAAGTAATAAACCGGTAATTATGCATAAACACCATTAAATTTGATAAATATGATAAATTTATCAAATTAAGCAGTTTGTTTGCATAATTTCCAACTCATAATGGTAAATGTGATAAATATCATGACTGATTAGGCCAGTAGAATAGAGTGCAGTTTTTTTTTAGTAGTTACTACTCAGAAAGATATTTTTTCATTAGACACTATGGCGTAAGACACCACGGATTACAATATTTAAAATTTTACGATTAAAAAGTCAATAAATGGTTATTTTAAGTCACATACATTTATTTAGCCTGAACGAAATCTGAATAAGGGACTGACAGTTGTTGTGAAATGAAAAAATACAATTTACATGAACTTGTACAAAACAGTTGCACATAAAAAACAAACTAAGCCCATATTCTAGAGAGAGGGAAATTTTCCCCCCCAAATAACGTTAAATGCTATTACTACAAATTACTAAATATTTTAAGTTTACTTATTTAAGCATATTATTAGACTGTTATGACATTTAGAATTACAAAGTTTGCAGGATTTTTTACATTTACATTTGCACTTATCAGACTCGCATTGTCTCTTACAAACACATGGCTGATATTCCTGACCTCCAGAAAGAGATGTCCTTCTAACACATTCTCGAAGTGATTGCTAGATCTGGAACATTATCAAGCAAAATAAAGTTTTCTTCACAAATTGTGAATTGATTTCTGCTATACAACTGTGAAATTCTTCCTTGTTTCGATCCTAGCTGATAAAACTCTTCGTTTTGAACTTCTAAAGTCATTGCTAATAAATTTCGAGGATCACTTCTTGCTCTATCAACGTCTAATATTTGTAGTTTCCCTGTGTCACTAATCTTACCAGCAGGAAATTTAAAATTTGAAACCTTCAACATTTTCTTTGCTTGTAATTCTAAACCTTCTTTAGCACTAATTCTGTTTTTTTTATTTGCTCTTGCCTGCATAAAAAAATCTGTCTGTAGAGCGACCACTGCTTCATTCTCTTTCTGAGTCTAAAAATTATCTTCAGATGGAGAGTCATTCTAAGATAGATCATTATTGTCCATATTAGGAACATTTTCTATTTCACTATTTGTGTTTTCGGAAGCATTATTAACTGTCTCGATTAATGCCTGAAGCTCTTCTTCAGTTCTAAGATGTTTGATAGAGTCATTCAGGAAAGAAAACGTTTTCAAGCCAAATTTTGCAGGCATCCCAAACATTACTCCATAAGGAGAACATTTGATGCCTTCATGAAATGCTCTATTTTTCATATGTTACACAAAACGTAACCCTTTGGACCATTTACTCGTGTCATTGCTTTCCAGCCAAGAACTTAGCATATTTTCAATAACCTGGTTTGCACATTCAACCGAACCTTGAGTCTGGCTGTGCCTAGGTTTTTCGTGCACAATTTTAAGATCCGGCCACATTGCACAAGCTTCTTCTACGATTTTGTTACTAAACTCATGACCGTTGTTGCTTTGCAGTACACTGGAGTTCCAAATATAGTAAAAATATTAATTAGGTGATGTGCAACCTTTTTTGCACATTTGCTTTAGAACAAGCAACTGTACGAACTTACATTCTTCATAGACAAGTATAAACTTAGTCATTATCTGGTTGCAACTGCATGTCAATTAGGTCCACCTGGCATCTTGAGTTCATCTCTTGAAAGACCATTGGCCTAGCAACAAGTCCTTTCTTAGGTACCTTGATTTTCTTTTTTTTGGACAACTTTCACACAAATTTGAGTAAATCATGACTTCTTTGGTAGTAATGTTTTTGTATTTTTTTGAAGTCCTTTTAACATCCTGCTTCTACCACCATGGCCTATTGATAAGTATACCTCCTGAATAATGGTAAAAAGTTCTTCAAAGTACATGGAAAATCTAACATTGGAGCTGAGGAAGATAAGTTTCTCATCATTGCCTACTTTTCATTATATTGTATCTTTTTTCAACATTGCCTACTTTCATTATATCGTATCTTTTTAGTCTTTGATAATCTTCTGGGTTTTTCCCACTACTTTTGTTTTTACTATTATTTTCCTTTTTACCAAATCATCATATCTTTCTTTTGCCAGAAAACCCCTGTTTGCTTTCTAAGTATCCATAATATTAACTAATTTGGAATTAAAGCACTCAAGCATACCAGTCATTATTCAATATTTTGTAAAATACGAGAGGGTAGCAAAAAAAAAGTCTAGATGTAATGAAATGAGAGCTACTACTGAAATCACGTTGATTGTCATGTGTTGATAGAAGCCAAGCAGTTGCGCAAGCTGAACGAATTTTCGTAAAGTTAGGGACTTTTATCTGATTTACCATTACGAGTTGGGAAGTATGCAAACAAACCGGTTAATTTGATAAATTTTCAAAAATTTATCATAGTTACCAAATTTAGTGGTGATTATGCATAATTACCAGTTATTCTATATAATCACCAGATTAATCACATTTACCATAACATATATATTATAATGATGAAAGCTGTATTTGAGATAAATGTTGAATCACCAAAACGGTATCCTGGCAGAAATGTTTTGGCACCTAAGTTTCTGTATTAGATTTCATGCCAACATTTCTTACTGATGATAAGTGAGACTTGTTATGTAAATAGGATGTTTATGTTTTTAATACTTGCCATGTCAACAGGATTGCAGTTTCACTAGGTTCATTTATTAAGGAGCAGATGAATAAAAATTATGACATGGTTACGTAAAATAACTTGAATTCACAAAGATTATCAAATCCAGGGTTTGGCACAGTGATTCTATACTACTTCATAAATGGAGAAATTTTGCTTACATTTTTTTTTCCAACATCTATATAAATTAACTGCAAAAGCAAATTAAAAACCTGCTTGATTAATCTAAATCAAATACCAACACATTTATGCTATTGTAATTATTCCTGCTTTGGCATTTATGATACATTCATAAATGTTTCATGGGTATATTTATGATACCTATGAAAACAAAATATAAATTTGGAAGTATATTTCTGAATTGTTTCCATGGTGGTTGATGCACACAGTATTGAAATTAAAAGTACAGGTTCTGGTACAGTTTACAGTAAGTTTCGTTTAGATGCAACTTTTTTTAACAATGAAGAGATGAAGTATATTTAACTTACCACAGGATATGATTTAATTGTGTTAAATATCTTTCATGTTATAACAACATAGCTGTATATGACTTTTAATTCTGGTTTGATTTTAAAATCTATTAAAAGTACTTAAAATTTTAATTTGTACTTTGATTAGTAATGTTAATTAGCACTTGTATTTTAATAAGTACTTAAAATTCCAAAATCTATTAAAAGTACTGAATTTTCACTGTCATTCGTAAATGCAAAACTAAAACGTCTGAATTCCCAAATGTATATAAATATGAGTTTTTGTTTTAAACTAGAAACTATTCTATGCATGAAGCAGATGGTAATATACTACTTAATAGCATTAAATTTAAAATTATACATTTTATCTAAATGATTTAATTTTTATATAAAGAAAATACATATAATTTTATGAAGAGATTACATTTTTTTTTCTACATGTGAACAAATTAAAAAGTCTAAATAAGTGTAATACAACTATTGGTACGATTACTTTCACAGTTTAAAAATAATTTTTCTGTCACTTAGTATGTGTTCTGTCATAAAATTTACTTTTTTACATTACAGTTCTATGCAAGACATTATTAACATAGTCATTGAGAAAGCTTCTAGATGCTGCACCTATTTGATATCAGACTAAATAAACATAGAGATGTATGTAAAGTTTTATAAAATATTAACTGGTCTTATTTCATATTTGAAAAGAATAATAAATAATAAAATTGAGTATGATTGTTTAAATTAAACACAGCCTGTCCTAAATGAAATTAATAATGCATTTTTTGCCAGATAATGCTTTTGCAGCCTCATAAGTTCCTTTTCATATTAAAAATATTTTGAAATAAGACAAATAAATAAAAATTATGTTGGATAACTTTATTCAAGCTTGTATAATTTAAAATATTTATATTTTATACACAGAATAATCATTCATAATGGTCTGCATTTCATGTTCAGAAAGTAAAGAAACTGCCATCTGTTTTTGCGTACTTTCACCACTAATTTGGCCTTCGTAAATGTTTGTATCTTCCTCATTCACATTAAAATCAATAAAAGCTTCTTTTGACCAAATATCTTCCATTTCTATGCATATATTATGAATGATAGAGCAAGCAATAACCACTTTTGTTACAAGAGGCAAACTAAGAATTAATGGTTTAGAAAATAACTTCTTCCACCTTTCATGCATCTGACCTATACTTTTTTTCAAAACTGAATGAACTTTCTGTTGGCAAGAATTAAATCTTTCTTTAAGAGGATCATCAGCATTACTAAAGGGTGGTATTAGACAAATGGGTTGTTGTAAACAAGGAAAACCAGAGCCACTTAGAAGAACAAATCCTTTGGCTGGCATTAAAGATTCCAAATACAAAGGAGTACATTGTAACACATGAGATTTCAACATACCACCAGGAAAACCAACTGCAATATCTATAAAAGCTCCATTATAATCACACACAACTTGAACCTGAATTGATGTGTTCTGCGTGTTATTAATGTAATGTTCGTCCTTACTTTTAAGATTTACTGGAACATGATATGTATCCAAACAACCCATAACGAGTCCAAATATATGGCAAGAAGTCAGCTTCTGAAAGCCTGTGCACAGGTACTCTGTGTCTGTCTTTTGGAATTGAATAACATTGGATAAATTTACAAGGAATTTATTAAATATATCTTGAAATATTTTACTAAGAGATGGCATGGAAATGCCGCAAAATGAAGAAGTTTTTCTGAATGATGAGCCACTGGACAACCAAAAAAGAAATAACAGAAGTTCTATTTCTGGTATCCATCCACTGGGTTCTAAATCTTGCTTATAAAGAATATCTCTCATCCTCAAAAATGCAGGCAAACTCACATGAAATAATTCATAAAACTGCTGAGGTGAATGTGTATACTCTATCATTTGTTTTAGTTTTTTATTGTTGTAATCCTCCATTTGCATCTGAAAAAAATTATACATAAGATATTTATAAAGCATACAGAAAACAATATAACTAATTTTAAGTAATCTTAAAACTTATACAAATAATATGAATAAACAACGTGTTTTAGCTCAAGGACAATCATGAAATTTTTATACACTTTAAATACGTCACTGCTTATGAAATAGCACAGGATTTTTAAAAAATATATATACATTCAGTATGTCAGTGTTTATGAAATAGTGCAGAATTTGCACATAAATTTCACATTAGCAGGAATTGCATGTGAGATTACATACATTCAGTATATCAGTGTTTAAGAAATAGTGCAGTTATTAGTGTACTAGAAGATATTGTAGAATTATCGGCACTATTTTTGGTAATCAAATTTTGGCATTCTGCCAGATGATGCTGTGACTGCAAGTGTCCCGTAAATCCGAGACGTTTAGTACAATTTCAATTCTGTTTAAAGGTTTATAGTAACACCTTTCATAAGAAAATTTTCTCTTCGTTTTAAAAAATATATTTATTTCAGTTTCTGGTGCCTTTAAGTAGCTTCCCCCCCCTTTAAACATTTTTTCTTTGCATATATTATAGAAATTCTATATTTTTTAATGCACATTCTTAGATTGATTCCCGTTAGCTTTATATTTCTAATAATGATAATTTTCATTTTACAGAGATAAAGCAAAACTAAATTTCTAAATAGAAACATTTATAAATTAATGAAGAAATATAAGTTGAAGAACCTGGATAATTAGAGATTTTTATTTCCTTTTTAAGTTTGTCACTTCCTAAATTTTGATACTGAATGTTGCTAATTTAAAACTGAAGTTTTGGCTGAAACAAATCTGTTGTTGAAATGGTGCATCTGTAATAAAAATTTCATGAATATATCCCCAACAGTTTTTTGAAGTTATAAACATTAACATTTTTCTATTAAGAAAATGAATTTTTTCTGCTATTTGTACTATATAAAACTCAGTACATTCTACCTCTTATCAAATGATATAGCATATGAACCCACATAAAGCAATATAGTCACATCTTCATTTAAAGCTACTTTATGAATGTTAACACTTGTATGCAGTTTTTGCTCTGATGAAATTGGTATTTACATCTTAATATGTCATTGTACAAACTGAACTTTGTCACTTAAAATTGAATTCATCTATAAAAATAGTACAAAGTTAAACAATATTAATTCAAATTTGTGAATATTTAGAGCTCTACATTTTTACACCTAAATTTTTCTTGCATAAATTCTACTTTTAATACTTATTGAATTGTTTTAATATTTATCGGATTGTACTGTCAGATAATGTCTGAATTAAATGCACAAAAATCTTTAACTGTTTAGAGGCCCATTAATGGCCAAGAGGTAAAATTGTTGGACACTGGGAGTTCAGCCTGAATTCAGACCTAGCAAACGGCGGCTGCATGTGATTTTGCATGAGTGAATACAAGTCAGCTTCCTTCAAGTATCCTCTACAAAGGCATCTTTCCTCTTAGGCAGACAACTTTCATGCGCTTTGCCTTAATTAATTAATCTAATATTGATAATTTTGAAGTTATAATGAACATTACCATATCTCATATGCTAATTAACTTAAGGTGATCGGATTTTGATGTTCAAAATTCGGGACACTATATGTATTTTTTAACAATTTTTTTTACAAATAAATTATTTTATTATTAATGTTATTGTGGTACAGGTGGCATGTAGGTCAATATATATATGAATCAAAATAAATAATTTGTTTTATTTTTTAATAAATAAAGAATAAATCAAAATGCAGTAATAATTTTTTAAACAAAATAATAAATTGGTAACCCTTTTAAATTATTTTGATGAACTTATATTTCTATGAAGCATGAAAGAACATCTTTTTCTTTTTAATCTTCTTATAAAAGTCCATGCGACTTTCCTCAAAATTTAGTTGGTGATTAACATGTCCTTCAAAATATATGATTCATTACCTCAATGACCGATTCTTCAATTAACATCATTCATTGATTCTTCAACTAACATATCCTTCAAAGCATCTGCTTTAAGCTGTGCCTTATCAATACCTTATCAATTGTGACACGTCTTCATTCTTTTCAAATTTCTCCTGAATTTTTTTTAATGTTTATTGGAATAAAGTTATTCTCTATCTTGCTCAATATTGAAGCTGTCAGAGCATCCATTGAAGCAATTACATCAAATACAGATGCAGTCTGATTTTCAGTTGTTATAATTTTATGAAATATTGAAGCCTGAGTGTTAATAAAAGTAGTCAAGCTTTTTTTTAGATTGAAAATAAGCCTTCAATGGCAAAACTATTTATTTGGAGTAACCTTTCAGTGGCAGAAAGTAATGCTAACCATCTTCTTTGCGAATACTCTAGTATCATTGAAAAATCAATTTCTACGAAGTTGCAGAAATTTTTCAATGTTTCTACTGTATTAGTATGAGATTTAAAATATATCTTAGAAATATTCATTTTTATATAAACTAGCAAAACATCAGCTGATGCTCTCATAGTGTTTTTATTTATTTTTCAATCAGTTTTACAAACACGTTATTTTCTTCACATTGATCAGCTCCTCCAAAGTTAGAATTCATATTATTGGTACAAAGACCAATAACTTTTTCTTTTAAATTATTTTCTTCAAGACAGGTAGTTAAGTAGTTGATGAATATATTATGTTTCAACAGGCAAGGATTTAAAGTCTAAAATGTTTACTCCATAACACCAATCTATAAATCTAACAATTATTGGAAAATGTTTTATTTCTTTGTGATTGGACGCATCAGTTAAAACTGAAACAAAAGAACATTTTCCTAAATCAATGTTCAAAGCTGTTAAAGCATAAGGCATGAAAATATTTAGTATTATTATTTTGGCCTTGGTTCAAGCACATGCATATTTAGGCTGACATACCACTTGAAGCAGGTTGGTTGGATAATCCATAGACCTAAAGCTATGGTTGTGACAAATACACTGGTGAAATAAATTAAGAGAATTTTCATATTTGATCTACGATCTCCAGAACTACTGGACAGATTTTAATAAAATTAGGTGTGAACATAGGTTGATATAATACAAACAAAATAAACATTGAACAGTTATAATAGACACGCATGTTCGTGTGTAACACTCATGGGAGTCTGAAGGTCTGAAACAGCGGTTACAGAAGACACAAAAGAAATGAGTTAATAAGGGGTAGGATCCCCTCTTACACAGGCCTTGCAGCATGATGGCAAACTGGAAATAAGGCAGTTTACCAGTGCTTGTGGCAATTGGTCTCACTCATTCAGCGACGCTGTTTTCAGTTCCTGGATGGTTCTCGGACGGGGGTTGCAAGTTGCAATTGCTCTCCCCAGAGTGTCCCAGATATGCTCTGTAGGGTTGAGGTCTGGAGACGTGGTTGGCCAATCCAACTGACGAATATCCTCACTCTCAAGAAATTCGTTGACCAGAAGATCTCTATATGGCCTCACATTATCATCCTATAAGATGAACTTGAGGCCCACTGCACCACGGAAAAGGCAAACATAGGGCTCCAAGACCTCATCCCTATGCCTCACACTAGTCATAGAGCTTCTGTTAAAGACGTGTGCAGCCATCCAACATGATGCCTGTCCTGACCATTACACCCCTACTGCCATAATTGTTGATTTCGCAAACATTGGAGGGTAGGTACCGGGTCCCTGGCTCTCTCCATATGAAAGTACGGCAAGAATCGGTGTGCAGGCTAAAACGGGACTTGTTGGTGAACAGAATGGTTACCCATTGCTCCGTACTCCAATCACTATGCTGCCTGCACCATTATAATTGAGCTCTCCTGTCTGTAGACGTTAGCAGGACGCAAACAGCTGGTCTTCTGGCAAACAACCCTCTGCCATTCAGTTTTTTGGAAACAGTCACCCTTGTTACATGGCTTCCTGTGGCTTCATACAGGCCCCGAGAGAGCTGAGAAACTGTAGCCTCTCTGTCATGCCTCGTTACAATGGACTAATAGCAATCTTCTCTGGCGATTGTGGCTCTTGGACGACCTTTCCCAGGCTTTCTCTCAATGGATCCAGTAACCTGGAACTGTTTCCATAGGTTACACATGATGCTGGGTGTTGAATTAAACTCTCTGTATATCTGGACTTGCGATTGGCCTGCCTCTAGCCTCTCCAGAATTTGCCATGTCATTCCATCATCTAAACGTTGTTGGTTACTCATTTTTTACTGTTCTGATGTGAATTTAACTGATTGCTGTAAGATTACACAAAAAAAAATTCGCCGAGGTGTGCTAGAGAACGTAATTCGTTTTGCCCTCCATGCACTTATAAAGCCTGTTTTTCTGCTGGTTCCGCCTACACACAAGTGTACGCTTATGTATTTGCCGTACAAGATTTACATTTTTATCTAGAAGCGGTGGTTTTTCCTTCAGTTCAGTTCTTTTCATACAATGCGATAAAATATGCAAATTCTCTTAATTTATTTCACAAGTGTAGAATGGAATGCAAAAGTACCTTCTACTGCAGCCAATTCTTCTTCCTTATCACCCATTTCCTCCTGTTTGAAGAAATTCTTTAATGATACCACCCTAGATGCAGCAGCAGAGTTTAACAGTTTATGTTTATTGCTATTTATATGAAGTTTAATATCTGCACATCCACCATGCTTAGTGAAAATTTTGAAGAACACATATTGCATCGTACATTGAAATCGTTTATAGATTTTTCAATAAACGGGTATTCCTTCTGTAGGTCTGTAATAAATGTACACTTACTTTTTCTTAAGCCCATTACTTAAAAAAAAAAAATAATAATAATAATAAATTAAACTGCAATAAAATGTACCCTTAGCATGTTTGTAATGCATTGTTGATTAATAAATCATATATTTCGTTGCCAAACGGGAGAAACGTCATTGTTCCGGCAGATTTTTTTTAACACTTACGCAAAATCAAAATGACATTGAAGGAAAAATTTTACAACCTAAACATGACAGAAGAAAGACAATTTTAGACAGATATATTTACAATGAAATTTTAGTAAATGACAAAAGAATTATTTTTAGATGCCATGTAATATATGTAATGCACCATTGATAATTAAAAAATATATGTATATATTATAAATTCAAATTACAGTTGCATTAATATACAGTAGAAGTCCATTAGTCCGGCATCCAACAGTCCGGAATGCCCGATAGTCCGGCATCGCTCCGGAAAATTGTAAAAATTTTGGTTTTCTCCAAAAGTGTGTCTTTAAAGCAAATAAAACCGCTCGAGAGCTATTCAGAAGTTTTCGGGGTAGTTCGAGATCATCCGGAAGCGCTCGGTATTGTTCGGAAACAATTAGCGGCCGCCTAGTCTCAGCTGTCACAACAAATTCAGGTGCAGTGCAGCTCCGTTAATCAATCACGAAGCGTCTTCGCCATTTTTTGTGCGTTGTTGTTTTGAGTCCTTTCACATCGCAGTAAACGTAACTTTTGAAACTGTTTATAAAAAAAGTGATTTTCGTTCTAACTGTACAGTGACCATGTTTTCAAAACCTAAGCCT
Organism: Stegodyphus mimosarum; assembly: GCA_000611955.2. Lineage (NCBI taxonomy): Eukaryota > Metazoa > Arthropoda > Arachnida > Araneae > Eresidae > Stegodyphus > Stegodyphus mimosarum. Next base: position 145,715 of record KK117002.1, read on the forward strand.
TCGAGTTCAAAAGGAGAGAAACGAAAACACGTAACACTGACTCTCAATCAGAAACTAGAAATCATCAAACGGCTAGAAAAAGGCGAGAATAGAAATGTTTTAATGAATGAGTTTAATATTGGCTCATCAACTATTTATGACATTAAAAAACAAAAAGATGAACTAATGAAGTTTGCTTCTCAATCGGTAACAACTGAAAAATTGGCTTCTAGAAAAACATTAAAAAAACCAAAACTGGAACAGCTAGATAGTGTATTGTTCAAATGGTTTAGTGCAGTACGTTCTGAAGGAAAGCCGGTAACAGGGCCAATGATTGTTGAAAAGGCAAAGAAATTCGGCCAAGATTTAGGAGTTGCTGAAAGTGAATGTAATTATTCTGATGGTTGGCTCAGAAACTTTAAGTTTCGGCATGGAATTCGAAGACTTGATGTAACTGGAGAAACCCTTTCAGCAAACCAAAACTCTGCAGAAAAATACAAAGACGAGTTTGAGAAAATCGTGGCTGATAATGATTTAACACCTGAACAGATTTACAATGCTGATGAAACAGGGCTATTGTGGCGATGTTTACCAACATCTACACTAGCTGGGGGAGGAGAAAAAGCAGCCAAGGGTTTTAAAAAAAACAAAGACAGATTAACCGTTTTGCTATGTGCTAATGCGTCTGGAAACCACCGAGTGACCCCTTTTGTGATAGGTAAATCTGCAAAACCCAGGGCTTTTAAGAATGTTACACACTTGCCTGTCCAATACGATGCTCAATCAAATGCGTGGATAACTGCCGCCCTCTTTAAAGACTGGTTTTTTCACCACTTTGTGCCTGAGGTCAAGGAATCATTCAAAAGCCTTGGTCTACCAGAAGATACTAAAGCCATCCTTCTTTTGGACAATTGCAAAGCCCATCCGCCAGTAGATGAGTTAGTTTCTGGAAATATTGTTGCTACTCTGCTCCCACCTAACGTAACATCTTTGATTCAACCCATGGACCAAGGGGTTATTCAAAATTTTAAATGCTTTTATAGAAGGTCTTTTATTCAAGGCCTGTTAAATGCCGACTGTGACGTGACTGATTTTCAAAAAAAGTTTACAGTAAAAGATGCCGTCTATGCTATTGCACAGTCTTGGAACCAGGTAAAAAATACAACACTCCAAAAATGCTGGAGAAAACTTTGGCCAGCTGCAAACCCTGCATCTGACCTAACTCTACAGACTGATGAGGAAGAAAACCATCAAGACGCTCTGACCAAAGTTTTGGATGTCGTTAGAAGTACTGACAATCCCTTGAAAAACCTGCCTGAAGATGAGGTAGAGGAGTGGCTTTTAATCGACGAGAATGAGCCTGTTGAACAAGAACTAACCGATGAGGACATTATCAACATTGTAGTAAACCCTCAGCCTACTCAAAATCTTGAAGAAAATGACTCAGATGCCGAAACGGAAGAAAAGGAAAAAATCAGCTGGGCAGAAGCTGCAGAATCACTAAATAAGTTTATCTCTTTTGCTGAGGCTAGTACTAGCTACAGTGCTTCAGAAATTATTGATTTCCATATCATTAGAAATAAATTTTATACTAAACGCCAAAAGTCAAGAAAACAAAAAGACATTCGTGACTTTTTTAAATCTAAGTGAAATATGTTTTACAGTACGTGTACATACATTATATGAAATGTAAAATAAACTTTGTTGTATGTATTTGCATACTGTATTTTTAGTTTAATTATTAACCTAATTGTTCTTATAATTACCGCCCGATAGACCGGAATTTTCGGTAGTCCGGCACCGAGCCGGTCCCGAACGTGCCGGATTATCGGACTTCTACTGTACCAAATAAAAATTGCAGTGACATCTGTAGTGAAAGTCTGAACTGCATTTTTGAGCTGTGAGCAAAAATTTCACATAATGTTAAGGAGGGGGCAGGGAGAAAAATAGATCACCTTCCCTATAATTTTTCTAAGGTAAATGCTAGATGAGAAATCTCCTGTTTATGCGGCAGTTATGGGAAGCATCTCTTAACAACTTGTGCTTGTATTCTCAGATTGCAATCACACTACTTAAATAAATATATGCATTTAAACTTTTATATTCGCACACTACTGTTTTTCAGGATAATTAGGGACGAACACTATAAATATGGGACCACAAAACGAGTTATAAAAAATCAGAGCAGGAACTGAAAATTTGGGACAGTCCTGGGAAATTTGGAATGTGAGGTCACCTTAAAATTAACTTAAAGAAATAATGCTAGCTTTTATTGTTGAACTGCATATGAAATGTAGGCAGTTTATATATAAATTATATTTTACAACAAAAGTCAAATTGCTTTTAAATGAATGAAATGAAAGTGATAAATCAAAATGTATAGACACATATATGATAAATCTATTTATTTGTTTAAAAATAATATATTTTTAATCTTGTCTTAATTACGTGGTTATCGGAAACTTTTTGACTTATCTCCCCATACTATAAGAGAAAATCTTACATGACTTCGACATCATGACATTATAACAGTGTATACACTTGCAAGTAAGCCAGTTTGATTTAATAATATTGGAGTGATAGAAGTGGTGCCTTGAAATGTCCTCCATGAAAGTATGTTCATCTTAAGAAATCAGCCATCATATGCTTTGCCTTAATTAAACAAAATTATATCAAGATGATAATGAAAATTATCATATCTGTTCAGGTGATTAACTTACAACAAAATAAGTAATGTCAATTTTTTGTTTAAATGCAGTTTGCACGAAAGAAATATAGTCAAATTACATGTAAATTAGATTTTGTAACAATACCAAACCACAAATGAATGAAATGAGAGAAATGACAATACTCAAACACACACAGAAAATCCATTTGTTTTGAGGAAAAAACATTAAAGATATATTTCACCTTGACATGACACCAAATTTATTTTGAAAGTGCTTTATATTTAGTCGTACATCTGGGCAATAAAATGACACAAGACAATTGTTTAAAGCTTCAAAATTTTATCGAGAATGGGTGAAAATGAATTTTGAAGGTGTACACAGCTATCAAGCCAAAATTGTATGTCTGAACAGCATTTCGAAAAGTATTTTATTCATTTAAATTTTATGGTCATACTGTTAAAGCTGAGGAAACAAAAATTTCATGAGGCAAATCATTACATAAACCTGAAGCAATACTTACAACTTTTATAAATCTTCGACTATATTTTAATAAACCACTTCTAAAGAAAAGGAAAGACTCAGTTAATGTATCAACCAAGATAAAAAGTTCAGTATTTGTGAATATTTTTATAGTTAATAATTAACAATTTTGCAATTAATAAAGTTGATTCAATACCTCTCTGCAGTAGTGCCTAAAACCATTCTGGAATACAGATGACGTTACCATAAATATGTAAATATTATGCATGACCAAATGTATGTTAAAAACATACAACCCATTTTTTCATCTTCTGTATAGTGTTCTTTTTTTAAAAACTAGAAAAAAAATTTTTTTATACATTGTACATGAAACTTCTGTGTTTCTGAGGGGGGAAAAATGTGTCTCTCACATTACAAATTTTTATAAAAATAAATGACTGATTAGGTACTTTTTTTGCAAAGATTTCTTTCAATTTTGAAAACATCTCATAGAAAGCATGACTAATCAAATAATTTTACGAAAGTATGCCAATCCTTTTTGAAACTTTTTAACATCAAATGAAGCATTATGATTTAGGAGGTCCGAGATCCGGATGTCCAATATCCGGAATGATCTAAGATCCGGACCTCAAAACCATCAACAAGTTTTTTTTTTTTTTTAATATATATATATATGCTTTACACTTATTTTTCCAACCATAAGAAAACACGTGGACAGTCCCGATTCTTAATTCACTTTGGCACTAAATAGATACCTCGTTGTTGAAGAAGCAATAATTTGGCATAAATTTGTGTGATCAATAATTTGACTCCATAGCTTGCTTGGCACACATCTTAAGTCAAAACATTCTACATACAAACAATGTTGATTTTAGAGCTACTAATATTTTATACCCCTGATGCCAATCTAGCGAATTATTATTTATTATATTTTGCTTTCATCATCGCATGTTTATCAACACATGACAACTTGAGTGATAACTCATACAGCAATGACCAAACAATTTTTTTATATTGGTAATTAGATAACAAAGAGTATGGTAACCTTTATGTTGACATTACACTTGGCAATGATTACAGATTTAAGTTAAATGCACTAAGAAATTTTGACAAGACAAAATATAATAAAAATCTCTTTCCATATACTAAAAATAGATTTTGTTACTGATACTCACGGGGCAAATGATTACATTTAGTGATATTTGAATTAAGAATAAGTGATTTGTTTTTCACTTAAACCCAAAACTGGTGCCAGAGCTCGTATGGCCACACAGGGCAGAAGAATTTAGGAAAAAAAAAATTTTGGAGATTTAGAGTAGCATCGAGCAACAAAATTAAGGAATGAAAAAACTTTTAGAAGTTAGGGAAAGCACTGGTATCCAAAATTTAAAGGCAGCAAAAAATTTGGACCTTAGGGAAGCGCTTGATAGCAGGATTTAGGACCCAGAGACTGTAACAGGCAGTAAGATATGTAGCACAGGTCCTCGATAAGCCTTAAGTATATGTGGGAATTTATTTAATCAGGACTCGGATAAGCCTTAAGTATATGCAAGAAATAGACTGTATTAGTATAATAAATAACTAATACAGTTCAGACTTAATTGTCTCAGTGTGGGATAAAAGCAAGACAAAATTTAACAAAACAACTTGTCTTTCATTGCCAATCTCATGAAACATAGCCAATAATATATAGCAAATGCTATTAAGCTAGGCTAAAATTATACTTTATTGATTCCCAAGGAATTTAATCCATATAGCAGTATGCACTGTTCCTTAACTTTCTGATTTGATCCAGCCTATTATTTTTAAGTTATAGTGAAAGATAATGTATCCGTATTATTCTTTCCTCCAAACTGTGTGCCCGTCATTCAGCGTATGGATATCTGAATAGTGCGCAAATTTTTAATGTTTAGCCATGTTTAATTTCTTGAAAAATGGCAAGACCATTCAAGAATTTTTTTAATATTTTTGCATAAAATCTGCTTTGTAGAGCACACAAGATCATGGGAGGATGTGTCTCCAGATACTTTATAAAAATGTTTGACATAATTTATGGCCAGCTACCATATTTCATGGTGAAGAAGCTGAATATGATAGCCAGAAATGTGAAGGTTTTCGGATAACTTAAACTAAACGCGAAATTTTCCAATTACTGGGTTTTGTAAAGAAATGTGGAGAAGAAATCTTTAATAAAGTAAATATTAAGCTTTTTTTTTTGTAAGTTTTGTTACTCTTTAAATCATAAATGCTTCATAAATCCCAATTTCATATTTTTAATTTTATACTTTCTACTTGCCATCTCACTAGCTTTAAACTGATGATGTAATATCCGGAATCGTTGAAGCCCTGATGAATCCGGATCTCTGACTTTGTACTGTATTATAATATATCATGTTTTAGAACTTTCATCAGATGATGATGGTTGGGGTGAAATAGATTTAATAGTGATGCCCCTAGAGCCAAACATTATGACTAATAAGGAATTCATTGATAATGAAGTGTTAGGTGATAATTAGCCAATGCTGAAAGATGTATCAGATGAGATCAAGATTTTTTTCAACTACAAAATGTAAAAATGTATTAGATTCATCACAAAATGATAAAAAATATCTGAATCCATCTAAAAAAAGTAAAAAGAAATTGCTTAAAAAATTTATTCTCCTGTACATGCACTGATGCCTCTTGACAACGAATCCATTAGTATGTGCAGCAGTGAGACATTCTACATATATTAATATCCATCAGAAAATAAATTTAACTGATAATACTGCAATGGATAAAACTGAAAAACTGACTGAGGTTTGTCTCTATTTTAAATGCCAAATTCATGCAATATGAGGCTTTTTTAACACATCTTTCTACAGATGAGTAAATGATATCTTATTTTGGTAGACAATCATGCAAAATGTTTCTCAAATGAAATCCTGTTCATTTTGAGTACAAGGTTTGGTATTTTGAGTTCCTGTGAAGCGTTCACACATGTAATTGTCAGAATTGAAGAGCTGAAATTTTATGCGACTGGAACAATTTTTGAATATGGATTAGGGAACTATCCTCTTATACCTCTAAACAAAATAGAAAAAGAAGAACATAGAACGTATTACACTGCATTTGATAAGAAGTATGGCAATGAAAATTCTGTCATAGTCACAAGAGATACTCAAGAAAAGAAAACTAATTTGTACCCATAAAGCAACCTAAACTCATCAGAAATTACAACTACTATATGGATGGCATGAGGCTTTTGGACAATTTATTGTGATGCATATAGAGTGCAAATAAAAGTAAGAAACGGCGGTGGCCTATTTTTATGAATTTTACTGATGTAGCTAAATCAAATGCAAAGAAACTTTATAAGATTGCTGTAGAACCCAAAATTCCCCTGTTAGATTTTTAAAGAAGTATTGCACTGAGATTGCTGAAAACAAGGGAAGAATATTATGAAAATTTGCAGTCTTCATCATCACGTACTGATAGTACCGGCCGACCATCTTTCTTTCAGAAAGCCTCAAGCAAAATGAGAAAGGATCCCACAAATTGCATTATCCAGAAAAATTCAACAAATAAAAGATGCAAATAGTGTGGTAGACTGCTAGTACTAAATTTCATGGGTCTTCAGGTAGCAAATGTTTCAAAGCTTTCCATATATCCCAAAAGGAAGTGGTTTTGACTGACGTTGCATTTTCGCAACATTTTGTATCTTCAATAAAAGAAAAAAAAATTTCCCTGTTACATTTTTTTCTCTTGATTAAACTCTAATACATAAAAAAAGAGGTTTTTGTTCATTTCAAGTGAAAGGTAGGGTGGTTGTTAATGGGTTAAAGGGACTTTGCTTGCTAATTTGCATATAGATACAACTTCCTAAAAAATGCAGATCTCTACATAGATTTTATAATCTGCAATAGAATTGCGTTTAATGAAGTAATGGGAAAAAATTCAGTATAGATGTTCAATGGGGTAATATGGTTGAATATCAGACATAGGTTTTATACACCATGTAGAAAAGTATGGGCATAATATATAATTTGTATATAAAAGAAAGATTGTAATGTCACAGATTAATAGAAATCATCTTTTAATTAAGTGCTAAGATAGGTAACATAAGACAAACACTGCTATGTAATACAGCAACTTCATTTCATACTCAACACAAAGAAATGAACATTTATTTCATTCCTCTTTCAAGCTTAAAAATAAATAATTTTAGTTTCTTAATGGTCAAATCTTTTCTTAAAACAAAAAACAAAAAAAAAAAAACAAAAAAAAAAATTAGAACAAGTAAACTGACATAGCTTATGAAATATTTTGGATAGTCAATCACAAACATTCTGTATTTACAGTGCAGAATATCTATTTTTTCTTTTGATAATATATAGTCCTCAATAATCATAAACTAATTATTTAATTTATACTGCATAACATAATATTAGGAAACCCACTGCTGGATGCTTCAGAGCTTGCTGTCCACAAATCTTAAGAAAATCAGCATGATAATGATCAGCTGTGTTCACTGAAATATTGAGACTTGATCACATCTATTGTGCTGATTGTTTGACGTTGTCATACAATAGATAATTTTTAGAAGTTATTATAAAAATGAACTAAATTTTATCGTTAAATTTCTTCTCATTTATTCCTTAAAATAAGCAAATTGCACATTATACATTTCCAGGCAGTTATGTTGCCTTGTTCTAATGTTTAAAAGAGGAATACTATTTCTTAGATCTTAAAATTCCAGCTGAAATTTAAATACAGCTTCCTTTTGTTGAATTCCTCAGACTTTTGAAAATTTAGCTTTCTCACTTATGTTTCCTTGCCTGCTTAGAGCTTTTGTATAGAAATAAAATCATGTGATAACATAAAATCTTACCTTTTTTTTGGGGGGGAAGCATTATTTTATGTAAATCGCAGCTTACAAAATGACTTAACTTGAGTGATGATACAAATTGTTACACTACTACTTTCTTTAATGTTCCTTTTTCTCAATTTTTTAATGTAAATATAATAATAATTTTATAGTTACATTAAAAAAATCATAAAATACTTCTTGAGATATTGAATTAATATATATAAACTATTTGAAGGATACATAAGATATTTTTTATGAACTAAAGAAATTAATTTAAAATTCACTGTGCTCTCCAATCTTATATTTTTTAAAACTTCTAAACAAGCAACATATTTCTCCACTTTAATCCTCTTTCTAGAAACATATACAGAAAAGTAATAAAATATATGTGAGTCGATTTGTCTCGATGGATATGTATGATCAACCATTATAAACAGAAGAGAAATCAAATGATGAGTATGCATCAACCAACTGATCTTTTTTGATGATTTGGCCAATTACATATTCATTATGCTGAAAGGACAATACTGATTAGATTTGAAAAATGTTCCAGTTTATTGCACACAGGTATTGAATCAAAATTATTAAGCAAAATTAGTACACTCACTCACTGCATTAAAAGTAACAGACTTGAGTTTTTTGGCCACACATGAAAACCACTGCAGTTAGTTCATTTTTTTTCCAGTACTGCTGATTAATTTGCTGACCAAAGTATACTGCAAATTTTTATCAAAACCGAATTTAAGAATACTAAGGATTGAGTACACCAAAATATCAAAGGTAGCTGGTCAATCTCTACATCACTTACCTTCAGAGATTTTAAAACATAAATGTACATATTTCGCTTTCCTTTTCTTTGGTGGTGGCTTATAAGAGCATTCAGAAATATGCTAAGGTTAATAATACACAGAAATATGTTAGGTTTAAGTAATGGTTTGCCACTAGGAAATTTTATTTCCTCACCATTAACAATATAATTGCAAAGTTTATCAATAAAATGCTCTTCAAAATGCAGTTCACGTACACTATGTTGGTTGATAGTTCTGTATCGTCTCTGGAAATTCTTTTTGCCCATTCTGATAAGGTTTTTCATAAGAACATTAAATAGTGACACTTTCGTGGCATTTAAGTGTCAAGATTTACAGCCAGGTATAAAAGACTTTTGAGAAAGTTTTACTGACATATTGTAAATTACAGTTTAGCAGCTCAGAATAAATACCTGAGAAATGTTTCGATTTCAAGAAGAAAAATGGCAGATGTCAGTAAATAAACATCTACCTGATTTTGATTGATCACAAATGTTAACAGTGACAAGTATTATTTGTAAAAAAAAATTATTACCTTATTTTAACATGTCTACAGGGTGATAACACTACTGTATTTTCTAGTATTCTAATGGCACTATGACTTTCACGGCCCCTACGATAAATCACCAAATCTTGTAAAAAAAGGGCAACCAAACTTAGTTCACCCATAGTGCAGGTGTTACAAATTTCACACTATCAGGAAGTTCACGAGAGGATTTAAGAATTTTCTCATATTCTCAAGAGCTGTAAAATAGATTTTCCAAGAACTATAATCAGATGCTTATTAATTTAATCTAACAGTTGAACTGAATAGCAGTATATTGAAAACAAAAGTTACTCATATAAAATCATTTTTATTTGGTGAATAGCTGAGTGCTTTATTTGGTGAGAAGTGCAGCACACGAGTTTCGCATTCCTTCGAAGATGATAATGACTTTGGGATTTGATCCTGGGTCTGTATAATGTGAGTTGAATGCTTTACCACTAGTGCTAAAGAGCTCCTGTGCACTAGGTTCAAGAATTCCAACTCTTTCAAATTTGCGACCGTTGAGTGACTCTCGAGGTTGCTGCAAATTTTTATTACAGACCTTGTGGTAACATGCATAATTCTTTCTTCTTTTCAATTCATAAATCTTCCTGGTGTATGTCAGCTTTTCATTTTAAAGATGTTATAACTTGTAAATGTATAATAACATACATTTAGAAGTGTTATTAGTATTAAATGTTATTTAGCTATAATTCTGTTAGCAATATGCAAAGTCCAAAAGACTATGCAAACACAGAATATACATTCGTCCTAAAAAATATGCAACAAACACTAAAACATAAGGTAAGGATGTACCAGGGGGAAGCAAAACATAGTTTATATATGAGGTAGAAGTTGTATCACCGAATGCAAATTGGTAACAAAACTAGCATAAAACGTAATCCTGCAGCCACACCATAATGTCTTAAAAAGTGTTATGCCTGACCTATGTATCAGTTCCCAAGCAGTGATAGTTCCATGCAATCTGAGATAGCCAAATCGGAAAGCATGGACTGAAGATACCTTCTCGATGAAATGCATTGGAGGCCAGTAGGGATGTTGTAAGCTGGTGCAAGACCATCTACTACTGCAAGAGAGTTGAATATGCATCTTAGTGTCATCAATAGGTTGTGGAATTGTTAAAGGGATAAAAATCCGTGCAAAAGACATGAGTCTAGACGCTAGAGGATTACTACAACTGCATATGGTTGCTTCTTGTTGCTATGCGCAAAACACTGAAGATCACTAACAGCATGACATCCGGCGTCCCATCTCTCTGCTGCTACAGGATGGCCTATATCCTGTCAAACTGTGCCGTATTGACTGTATGAAGGTGAACTGCATACCTGATGACCTCTGGTTTGAATTCCTCAGAATGCAGTTAAACTGGGCCCATGAATATTGCAATTGGACACCAGACCAGTGAGACCATGTACTCTTTACAGATGTGTTTCAATTCAACATCCAGAATAATTACTGAAGGGCAATGATATGGTGAGAGACAAAGATGCATTATTGGGTGCCAAACATCTTCTAAAGAGACCATTACAGAAATCAAATTCTACACCCTCTTGTGTATTCTTTTATCGCTGCAATGGGTACCTATATGATATTTATGGCGATAACTCTCGCCTGCATAGAGCTCGAGTGGTGCGGAGTTATCTGGAGAGTGAAACCATTCTACATCTGCCATGGCCTGCTAGATCCCCGATCCTGAATACCATAGAGCATGCGCGGAACATGGCACGACAGATAGCAGGTCGCAGTGTACTGCTAGGCATCCTTCACAAATTCCAACATGCATCACTATAGGAATGGGCACCATTGCCACAACCAATGATCAATGACACTATTGCCAGCTTGCCTTGCCAGTCATGCATTTCAATTAGAGGGTATCATACCCATTATTAGCATTATGTTTCCATTACACATTCTTCTGACCTATTTGGTCTTTTCTGATGTGATAGCCATAATACATATGTTTTTGCTTTATTTTTTACTATAACTATACTATGTGGTCCAGTAATGCCACACCAGGCTTTTAGATCAATTTCATGCATATCCATTAGTTTTTGCTGTATTCTGCCTTTTGCCTTTGTTGCTTATTTTTTTTAGCAGGAGTGAAATAAAACTTCTTTGTTTTCTCATAAATAAATTCCATCAGGAAGGCTTCAATGCCAAACCATATAAATAATGCTAAATATGATTACTAATCAGAAGGAAAAGTCACCAAATGCAATTCAAAAGATTTTCAGTGTTAAATAATAATTACAGGACAAATAATTTAACAGCTTTCTGAAGTAGTGGTTTAATTGGATCAGAAAGTACCGACTTTTTCTCTGAAACCAAAAGAATGAATAATGAATAAACTAAGAATTTAATTGAATAAGGATTCACAGAACGAAGCTGTACTTAATGGACAATGTATGATAAAATATAAAGTTCACATTGCCAATAAAGTGCTAGGATATGAACAGGGAAATAGTTTGAGAGAAGTTCACTTATCTTCTTAATCAACAAAATTCACATGAAAACAGGCAGACAAGATGTAAAGAATAAAAAAGTTTTATGTGTTTCAAATGTATGGCAGTGCCATACAATACCTGCCAGAAAAAATAATAATAATAATAATAATAATAATAATAATAAAAACCTGCTCAATCAAACATGATCCTGATGTCAAAAATACATTTCACTGTCAAACATTGTTAATAGATTATATACTGGCGACTGCCAGCTAAACCTCAACGACTGAAAAATAAAGTAACTTACAAGATGGCATTTTCTTCTTTTCATATAGACTACTAAAATATCATTGAGCTTTTTCTGAAGTAGAGAAACTTGTACTTTTTGTTGCTGGATGTTGATCCACATACCAAAACATGTTAGAAGCACTTGCAATTGAGATGGATCCATATTCTTGCACTTACCTACACATAACAAAAAATGAATTTAAAAAAAAAAAAATCTTCCATGAATATTTTTACCGACACAAATATTATCAAACAAGCTCCAAATTTAATGAAAAATTTATATATCACAATATTTTGAACACATGTTAAATGCAAGAAAAGGGGGAAGAGCAAAAACTTCCAATTTTGTAACATAAATCATTCTTACAGTAGTTCATCTTTCTTTAATAAAACACTTACAGATAGAACAATATTTCTGAAATATTTCATTATAAAAAATCTGTCAACTTAAAGAAAGTTTTGAGAAATCTAGCTGGAAAGTTCATATTTAATATTTAATAATAACTTTAAAGAAAAAAAAGAGATAGAGAGAAAAGAAAAAAAATTAGAGAGTTCAAGTTATATAATTTAGGGTACTTGCATATTAACACAACCACCTCTGTTCAATGTGGTGACTTTTTACACATGGAAAGGTAAAAGTTAAATATTGGGTGCAAGTTGATTTTCGTTCTGTATTCTTTGTATTGCAGAAATTTTACTGCAGTTTCTTCCATTGCTGGCAAATTCTACAAGCGTATATTTTAAAACAGAGTTTAACACAAAAAAAAGTCATGATTTGTTGATAGAAAGGGTTGGAATTTGGAATACATCAGAAGGAGTGCATACGAAAAGAGCAACATTTCCTGAGTGAAGGATTGTTACGAACATGGATGCCACAGTTTGGTACATCCTAAAAATGTGACCTCCTCTATTAAGGTGGTTGAGATAACAATATTTACCTGCAATTTATTTAGAACATCATAATAAAATATAAACACAATAACAGCACTGGTTACTTTAAAACAAATATCACATTTTAGGACATCTACATAATGATAAATTTTTAACAAGCTTACGATTTTCTCCTTGACAGAATTCTTTTAAAAACGTTTTTGATTTTCTAAAGCTACGTTTATACACAATCATGCATAGTATTTTATCAGTTTTTATTGACATATTAACTATTTCACGTGGACTATAGAGAATTTTTTAGAACTAATTTTTTAAGAACTGAAGCTATTTAGTCAACTTTTCCATTACCAAGGAACAGAAAAACAAATTGACAGGGGATGCTACTTCCTGCTTCATATTAAGGAGCAAATTTTAAATCTCCATAGTAAAATTAATTTCTTTGAGCCTTATTTAACATTGTGAACATGTGGTCCCAGCCCCCAGGACACGGTTAACCCCTTCACGACGGGTTATAATATATGCATCAGCAGTTAATCCTCTTACATGATGGGATGCCGCTTAGCGCAACTCACCTTGGAAACCGTGTGTTGTTGCAGTAGTATGATCTCGCAAGGTGGGGTATCCCATATTGCTAAGCCCAACTTAAAATTAAAAAAAATCATTAAAATTATTTTTTATCATTCATTTGTCATGAAAAACATTTTCAGGTCGAACTTTTTAATTCCCCCCTCATTTTAGGCACATCTACAGGAGTATGTTGATTTTGGATGAAGATGGATTTTCAGTCATCTTTTGTTCACAGAAATTATTAGTTTCTTCAACTAATATGTTCAATAGATTATCGAAAAAAAAAATGGTGAAAAAATCAATTTTATTCACATAACTTTGAATTACGTTTAATTCTGCAATTCCCATAAATTCATAAGGCTTCAATTCCTTAACAGATCGAGTTCAGGATGGAGTAGCCACTATTCTGTCAAATTGTGAGGTGAAAGCAAAACAAACTTCCAATTCAGTATCTGAGAAAATTTCAGTATCAAAATTACTATCCTCACTTAAATAAAAAATTTCTGTTTCTTAGACATCACACTATTAGTTTAACTCTCTTACCCAGCGGAAAAAACTTAAGTCTGCTATCTAAAGAAGATGCAAACTGAATACAAAGTGGAGTTCCTAAAACCACAGCTCCACTCCCAATCTTCCCGTAGGCTTAAAAAAAAAAAAAAAAAAAAAAAAACACCAAAAGCATCAGAAACTGTTCAATGTTTATATTACGTGAAGTCAACCGCACAACAAGCTAGGTTTTGTTTACTTTATATCATCTGCTCATACAACTAAATGAATCACCAGAATCAAAAAGTACTTCACGGACACAAGGTCAACAATGTAGTGTGCAATCTAGTAGACTAGTTTAAAAAATTCTAAAAGAATGTGCGTGCTTGAAAGTAAACATATGACACACCTGTCTATCTGGAAGATCAATGCAAGTGGCGATGAACCATTGCATTACCCGACTGCTAATGACATTTGGAACTGCTACATATATGACACAACCATCTGCAGAGGGCTTTTAGTTCAGCAACATGCCATCAGGTAAAGAAAAGCTAATCTTTTATGTAAATATGCTTGAACAGGCTAAGAACGCACAAACTTTTTTGAGTACTTCCTTATTATAAGCACTCCCATTCTGCAGTTGGTGCTAAGATTATTGATAAACCACCAACACAAATCATCATCAAATGGCCGGCAGACCTAACTATGATAATTTATAGTTTGCTGATAAGGAGAACAGTTCACAGTAAATCAAGTGTTATTGTATGTTTTCTTTTTTTCACATAAATGGTAACAATTCATGATCACTTTTAATTTTCTCATTATGAGAGAGTTCTGAGTATTATATGTATTAAACTCTTTTCCTTCTTTCAGTAGAGACACATTTTATCTTGCATTCGTATAGGCGAAAATGAACATTAAATAAAACTACATATTAATGGAAAGCATTTACAAGCACAACTTGAAAAGCTGTGAATAAAGAAAAAGTATATGTCTTGACAACTGGTTCAATGATTTCAGATTACTCTTAGTGACAGAACAGCAATTAAACATGGATTATCCCACTGACTGTAAAAGACGGGAAAGATCCCATGAATACTGCGCTAATCATTTAAACAAAATTCTGAATGAATTCACTATTCTTTATTTAATAGACAATCAGTATCTGGCCTACTTCGTTTTCAAAATGCAAGGGAAAAATACAGCAACAGCAGTACATTTATATCCCTGTCCATAAAAATAAAAGGCGATTTACTGAAAATCAATCAAGGTTATACCAATGAAAGCACAGATGTTATGAGAGTGTTATTACCTCACACTTATCAATAACTGGTGCTAAACTGTGTTGCTTGCAAAAGTTTAGCTGTTGATGAGGTAATATGCAAGTACTGTGATTTATTTATTGTTGAGCAAAAGATTTGACATCAATTAAGCAGTAGGAGAAGCAACTTGGCTTTTATGAAAAAAAAAAATACTAAGTGGAACAGTTTATGAGAGATATGTATTCTCTGTATCTAATTCTGACAAGAAAATAGGGAAGTAAGGCTTCAAAAAATTGTGGACATAAATAAAAAAACAGTTCTTATGGAGAAAAAATAAAATCAGCAGGGTTCTTGGTTAGTCTATGTTTTAGGGTGCCCCTTGGATTATCGGCAAGTTGTTTCATTTATTGCCAAATTGTTGTTTCATTTATGGTAACCTGAGTAGTAGAATGTTATGAAACCTTATTATGACGTCATTGCAATGGATTTGACTGATGGGAAAATATTTATAAGGGCTTATTTCTGTGTTGGATGTCAGGTAGGAAGTATGCTGCTTATTTTGTGTTGTACACTGTAAAATGGGTGCATGCAATGAGATTAATGTGAAGTTTCTGTACGATTTGGAATGAAAGGGGAAAAAAAGCATAAATTGATTGGTGTGTAAATGAAGGTTTACTTAGTAGTCATTATAAGTGTCCTGTTTGTACGAAGGAAATGCGTACAGTCGAACATAAAGATAGTTCAGATGGGTTTGTTGCAGGAAAGGTTCCCGCAAGAAATGCCACCAACAGTCAGGCACTACAGAGGATATTTTTTACTCTTATTTTTATGAACTTAGACAGCAGTATGCATATTCTAATTTAGATAATTTTAGAAAGTTTCTGGATGCTCTTAAGGAGTTTTGTGTGCCACAGACTGAAAACACAAATTTCTAAATATGGTAAGTCAATATTTCCTTTTTGTAGTGTGTATATGTGATAAGATATATTACTTTTTTTATGTAATTTTATTGCGTGATTTAAAATGCAGTTTACTGAGTTTCAATTGGCTACAAGTTTTGTTCAGTACTAGTAATGAATAACTTTGTTTTAACATTATATGACACCATCATTCTTCTGACTTTTTTTAAGTGAAAAACAATCAATGTGTACATGGACAAAGGGCATGTACAAAGCTGAGTTTGTGCAATTCTCTAATGTTTTTTTAAGTGAAAATAGATTGATGTGGGCATGGACACCGAGTTACTGCAACTCTTTAACTTGTTATTTTGGTTTTGTGTAGCTGCCATCTTGAAATTGTGCCTTGCTGGCCAATCGTGAATTTTCACTAAGGGGAACCTTTAAATATATTTTTAATGGATTCTTCTACAGTACGTCATATCTGATCAGCTATGGGGAAAAACTGGTGATTCTTCCTTGTTCAGGCTCTGAATAGAAAGGCAATCACACTCATGGCAAAAATCATTGACTACGTTCAAGAGGAATTGATGATATATTCAGACTGTTGACAAGCACATAAAACTGACAAAACAGAAAAAAACAGGTTAGAGACACTTCTCAGTGAATCCTAAATTTTATTTAGTTCATTCAAGAACAGCTGCTCCTGCACATAATTTTGAAAGAAGGTGTCGCTTCACTGAGTGCAAGAATAAAAATCTATGAGGCATTTTCACCATCATCATGGCTCTTACCTTGCGTAGTTTATGTGGCAAAAGTGCTTGGAACAAGAACATGATTCTTATGCCATATTAAAAGCAACTGGTATTAACTTAGTATTTAAAATAAGAGGGGTAGCTATTGGGTTGGCAACTAAGTAATTGCGGATTTCACTCATAGATGGCTTCAGTTGAATTTTTAGGTTTGCAGACGTAATACAAATGTAAAACACATTTTGTTATTTGATAGTTGGCAATTCAGCTGTGAATCAGTAAAAAAAGTTTTTTGATCGGTTGCGTAGTTTTCGTTTGGCGTTCGTTGAAAAATGGAAAATCAAAAGGAACATTTTCGTCATATTTTGCTTATTTTATTTCCGCAAAGGGAAAAACGCATCACAAGCTCATAAAAAGTTATGTGCTGTTTATGGTGACGAAGCCTTAAAAGAATGGTAGTGTCAAAATTGGTTTGCCAAATTTCGTTCTGGTTAATTTTTACTCAAAGATGAAAAACGCTCTGGTCGTCCAGTTGAAGTTGATGACGATCTAATCAAAGCAATAATCGATTCGGATCGTCGCAGTACAACACATGAGATTGCAGAGAAGCTTCATGTATCACATACATGCATTGAAAATTACTTAAAACAACTTGGCTATGTTCAAAAACTCGGTGCATAGGTTCCTCACGAACTGAAAGAAACACATTTAACGCAATGCATTAACAGCTGCGATTTGCTAAAGAAACGTAATGAAAATGATCCATTTTTAAAACCACTGATAACTGGCGATGAAAAATGGGTTGTTTACAACAATATCAAGCGAAAAAGATCGTGGAGCAGGCCAGGTGAACCAACTCAAACAACATCAAAAGCTGATATTTATCAAAAGAAGGTTTTGTTATCAGTTTGGTGGGATTACAAAGGAATTGTCGGTTAAAATGCGCTTTAGCCCACTGCTTGGGGATGTTTTGAAAATCGCCAATTCGGCGCGTTACTGCGAAACATCTTTGCAATTAATTGCAACCTTCCCGACACGCTCCGCGAAAACCTATTGTAAACAAAACATAGAATTCTAAACCATAAATTAGTATGGAAACTGTTGCCACAAAAAGATAATAAAATAATATGCAAAACGAACATTACGATCATTAAAATATTTGTCAGTTAGGTTTAAATTAATTATTTACATTTTATGTTGTAATACTTACACATTTTATGCCGTTACATAAC
>KK117003.1:0-15691 GCA_000611955.2 Stegodyphus mimosarum
GCGGGCGTCCCGACGAACAAGCGGGCTCAGCCCGCTCAGCTGGCGGGCTTGCCCGCTAGTAAATATTAAAAGAGTGTTGTATTGAACAGCAAATTACAGGGAAAGCGTTGTAAAAGATAATTATTAAAATGATGCCGCCATAACAAAAATAACTGTCATTTCATACACATGACTTACTAAGATTAATAAAAAATTCGGCTTTTACTTGAGGATATGCTTAAAGTGCCGAACGAACTGCTATACATAATTTTAAAAGAAATAAAAATTGCGATAAATATAATAGAAAGCAAAACAGAACATGCATTGCTTTGCAATAACGTATAATTACAGAAGACAAACCGAGTAATAATTCAGTACAATAACATACAGTTTAAAAACGCATGTCACATAATATACAATGCATGTATCGCCGCATACCGCAGTGATACTACACTCATGTCCATAAATTAAGGATAATGCAAAATCAGGCAAAGGAAGAGTTAGAAGCAAAACAAATTTGACTTATTTGTAAAGCTTATTTATTAAACAAAAGGTAAAGAGCAAAAAAAAAATGCTATATGTTTGATATTAATAAAAAAAAATAGCGATTTTTTCTCCCTAGAGCAAATTACAAAAAAAAAACCTATTTACAAAAAACAATATTACATGTTTGGTATGATTGTTAATACATTGTATAACGATGACGATGCAATACAGTCGGTACAACGCCTGCGCATGCTGAGTATCAAATTATCGATCTGATCTTGGGGGATATTACACCACTCAAAAGCCAATGCTCTCCGAAGTTTCGGTAGACATGTAGGAGGAGGTTGACGGGCTGCAATTCGTCGGCCAAGCATATCCCACACGTGCTCTACTGGATTCAAGTCCGGTGAGAATGCTGCCCAGTCCATACGGGTGATATCATCCGATTGAAGGCATTCGCTTGCGATGTTTGCACAGTGAGGACGGGCGTTGTCATCCATAAACACAAATTGTGCGCCCGAAACAAATGTACATGCTGTTTCAGAATGACGTCCCGATAGATTTGGCTCGTCATGGTTCCAATTTGAACATGCAGGTCAGTTCTGGAACCCAGAATAATTCCACCCCAAACGAGCACTCCTGCACCGCCGTAACGATGTCGTTCAATGTTGTTTTCTTGGTGGTAACGGGTACCTGGAGCTCTTCATATGAAAGTCCGGAGAGAATCAGACTGCAAGCTAAACCTGGACTCGTCGGAAAACATCACACAAGCCCACTATTGCGGTGTCCACAACGCATGCTGTCTACTCCAGGCTAACCGCAGGCGACAGTGAGTTGCAGTAAGTGGAACGCATCTAACAGGTCTACGAGCATATAGACCAATCTGCCCTAAGCGTTTGTACAGGGTCTGCCTTGAAATTGTCGTATTAGTGGCTGAAGAGAGCTGACGAGACAGGTCTGAGGCTGTGCTCCCGCCTGTTTCTTTTGGCAGAAACTGCCAAATACCGGTCCTCATTCGGCGTTGTAACTCTGGGGCGACCTGTGCTGTAACGTCTACTCACATTACCATCATCTTGGAATCGTTGCCAAGGCCTGGAGATAACACTCTGGGCAATTCCAAGTTCGTCTGATATTGCCAGTTGGGTATACGCCCACATTCCAGACGGCCGATAATTCTACCACGTAAAAATTCCACCCCCAGGATTTGGTGATTGGGTCTACTTTGCTGTTAATTTCATCCAAATGCGTCCTTTGTGTCATAACTATTCGGTTATTGCACTGAAATGCTTATAAAGCGCTTGCGAACAATTTTACTTCTTTGCCTGTATTCCTTATATATCACTCTCTTACACGCTCGTCATTGTGACGTACCATCGGTGTCATCTGGTTACTTCCTGAAATTTGCATATGATTCTTGAAGATGTGTGTAGTGATTTTACAGGTGATATATTTATTTTAGAGTTCAATTTCCGCGTTACTCCGAATTATCCTTAATTTATGGACATGAGTGTACATTCGTTAAACGACATATAATTTGCAAAACGATTACTATTATAATGAAAAGGAATGGCTAAAATTTGGTAACTGAAGCTGCTTATTTTAAAGCTTCCTCAATTTTAAATTTCCTTGATTTTGTTACGCAGAGTGTTATCACCCCAAGCTTGGAGGTGATCTGTAGAAAGACATTTCAGGAATTCTTGAAAATTCTCTATGGAAAAATACAATGATCGGAGATTGCCATTATTTCCACAGTCATATATCTCGCTGTCCCTTAAACCAAACCGACGTGTACAGTCAGGAAAAATCTCATGGCCACTTAAGAATTGTGTGATACTAGTTTTTCTTTTAATTTAACCTGAGAAAAGAGTTTTTAAGTTTTTCTGCTAGTATTTAATTGGATATTTTGCGATTGCAGAATCAGTTGTTGGAATATGATGTTTTTAAGGTGAGTCAATGGATATGGAATATTTGGGTGACAGCTACATTTTCAAGCTCATCGGCCATGTCTTTTCTTAAAATACTCAAGTGTTCCGGTACCAACATTAATACGGAAGAAGATTTGAAGAAATTGAAAGAAGTTGTCTAGTAATTTGCTGTTAATTTCAGCCAACAATTGCTCTGATACTAGATTCTGAATCTGTATGTATGGTACAGGTCTGCTTTATACTTTGTGCATAGCCTCTGGAATTGCAAGAAGTTCGGCCTGAAAGACAGAGTTATGTAGACTAATTTTACCCTAGTACGTATAAAAAAATTTATCATTTTGAAAAACAGAAATGCGCTTCCAGTCCCAACGTCTGATTTTGAGTCATCTGTACATATTGCAGTGGAAATGCCAGCTGGCGCTTTTGAGAAAATATCTTCGAAATTATTGAAGCAGGTAGGATGCAGATGCAAAGATGCTGCGCTTTTCGCAAATTCCCAATGAATGAATTGCTAAATTTTAATATTTTGTTGAAAGAAAACGACACGATTTATTGCCACTATTTATTGGACAGTTAAAAACAGAGGCAAAAGACTAGTACGAATTTGAAGAGCAGGGGTGGGGGACGTCTTGTAACTTCGTACAGTCCTTAATAAGATTGTTTCTGCACAATTTAACTGATTTTTCTGAAATCTGTTAAATTCAGTCCACAGATAGAGGTACCATATGTTGCTGTTTTCTCGCTACGCGTTGATACCATAATTAAGAAGTGAAGAAGAGGTTCTTCATGCAGGAGTTACTGAGGAAATTAAATTAGCTATGTTGTGAAATATGCTCTCAATTTTTCGGATGAGAGAAAGCCAGGAGAGTTTCTTATCCAGTGTTATGCCTAGATATTCTAATTCATTTGCTATTATAACTATTGAATTATTTATTCTGATACGGGAATTGTTGTTTGAATGCGTGCATGCTAGGACATAGGGCTTCTGTCTTCTGAATAGCTATTTTTAATTTATGGTCATTTGCTTAGATGTTACACTTGCTAATGTGTACTTCTGTTTTTTCTGGAATTGTACATCATTGCTCTGAAAGTGCAATTTTTGGACTCTAGAGAATTCAGGGAGGCATTTAATGCCTTATAATTTGGCGGCTAAGGCATCCCACGCATGCCTAATAGGTTTCAAGTCTGGGAAGTAAGCTGGCTAATCCATTCGATTTTCGCTAATCCATCTTCCGTTTCCAAGCATTCTGACGCAGCAGATGTTTAGTGCGGGAAAACATTGTCATCCATCAGCACTAGAAGGCCAGCAACACAGCTAAACAACCTTACATGGAGTTCCAAGACTTCATCCACATATTTATGGAAGGTTTCAGATCCTCCGTCAAAGGAATGCCTCTTAGCGAGGCCATTTTTGTTTATTCTGCTTCACGTTATGGAACCATTTCATGGAAATGAGATCTTTCACGAATAAGAGAAGGCTAGGTGCGAGTGTTATGTGCCTTCCTCCCGATCAAAACGTATCTATAAGTACTGAGGCTATACCTGGACTCGATATTAAACAGTACATTTTTACTAACCATTGCTTTGCTTCTATTGAACGTGACGACAACACCATCTGAAACTGGCTCCTTCGGAAAGTGGAATAAAAGAGACACAAACACGATAATTTCTCTAACCTCATGAAGCCTTCGTACTGCAATAAAATAGTTAATTCAAACATGTTTTAAGTTCTAAAACTAACCCTCATGCAGTTGCTTCAGTGGTTTTCGAGCCGATACTGAAAGAAATCTGTTGAAATTGAAATTACACCATTAGCGCCTAAGAAACTTTTAATCAGCATACTTTTCAGAATTTCTTTAATTTTGACAAACAGCGTATATATATATATATATATATATGTATATATAATATATATATTATACAGGGTGATTCTAAAATAACTGGAAAAAGGGTTATAAGATACTTTCTCCCTCCCTTCCGCAGGCCTTCGTGTGTAACGGTAGCACACTTGGCCCGTATTCGAGAGATTAATGTTTGAATCGCGACGAAAATATTACTTATTTTTCATGTCTCCTGCTAATAGAAAACCTAATGACTCTGCGAAGGCAGAGGTGGTGGACAATAATTCGTCACCCCCAGGATTTGGTGATTGGGTCTACTAATGACCAGTTGCCGTTTAAAAGGGAGAGTGTATGAGTATTTTCTCCCTTCTTCCAGCTTGCCCTCGTGGTGTAACGGTAGCGCACTCGGCGCGTATTCGAGAGCTCCAGGTTCGAGTCTCGGCGAGGATATTGCTCATTTCTCATGTCTTTTGCTACCAGAAAAACTAATGATTCAACAGGGTAAAGGCAGGTAGAAGATTTTGCAGCGGAATGAGTGCGCGAAAATAGCACTTTAAATGCTAGACAGTAAGGAGGGTATGAACAACAGGTAAATAAAAAAGACAAGTAAAATTGAAAGAAGCAACAATTTTAATGATTCAGTCCTTTGAAATATGTTCTCAATAATAGAACAATAATAGAAAATCAACAGCAACGGTGTGTTAAATCTGACGACTGTGTTGGCCAATAATGCGATTCAATGGCAACGAAAGAAGCATCGAAATAATTTCTGATCTTAACTCTCTCACAACTTTCGGGCAGTGAGCTTGAATATTTAGCGATTTGGCAGCTGTCTATTCGGGAAATATCTCTCCAATTCTTTGAGTAGCTGCTGCATTTTCTTCTGTAACCCCATAGATAAAATGTATGTTGGCAAGCTTCATGTTCCTGTAGATATGCATACCATTCGAAATCCACACAAGGAACTATTGTTTACTACAGATGATTATTTTTATCAAAAGTCGCCAATATCATATCCTTAACTGAGGATTAATCTCTAATCTTTCACAATTCATGGCCTCTTGGCTAGATCAAAGTGTAGTGTTATGAATTTAAGAAGTAAATCTGACAATTAATCTGTTAAGAACCACAACAAAAACAACATAAAAGCATGCTTAAAACTTTTTAGGGAGAGAACGTGTACGTCAGTGATTAAATCAAACAGAAAGAAGAAAAACTGATAAAGTTTAAAACATTATTGGAAAATTATATTATAAAAGCTTGACATATCGCTGCACATTTCCTGGTTTACCATTGTCAGGAGAGCAATGCGAAATAAAATGGTACACAGCAAAATCTTACATTGTGTTACATGTGTATTAAGAATAAGCTATTTATTACAGATAATAAATTCACTTAAAAAGTTAGCTTAGAACTGATAAGTGTCTATACTTAATTAAAAATAGAAAACTGTAAGTGAAATGAGGAACGTAATTGTAGGAAAAAGAATATTAGTGAAGTACTTACTTCTCAAAACCAAAACACGAATCTTCACATTTGTTGCCACTCAGCATATCTGAATATCCTTCAAAGCATTTACGTTTTTAAGCACGTTTCTTAGTTATATTACTGAATTATTTATTGGAACAATACTGCCCCTAGATTCAAATTATGGATCAAAGTTTCATATTAAAATTGATCAAAGGCCACCAAATAATAAAGATATCCGACAGAAGTAGAAATATTAATTTTTTTATCTTTTGATGCTTAACGTTAAATACGGGATGGTCAATATCCCATTTTGCCTTCGAATATCAGAAGAATAGTGATGGAAATGAGTGTAATCAATTATTCAATGAAACATCTTGTGACAACACAAACAGTTTATTTTTACAATTTTACTTACTAATCCAAGAAGTGATAACTATAACTTTGACCAATCAAACAATACTCAAAATATAAATGGCGTAAGATAACACTCATTAATTCTCAAATACACGTCAAAAGTAACTCAAAGCCATTTTCTCACTTTCTATAAAAAGAACGAGCTCGAAACTGAAATGTAAGAAACCTCAACTATTGCCATTCGTAATTTACTAAATTAAATCAAACAAAGATAGTGTTAGATAGCTTCATCTTGACAGTTAGTATGGAAAGAAGACATAGGAATAATTCCAATTTTAGACTTTGCTTTTAACTTTTTTTTTCAAAATAAGAAATAGCATTTTGTTCTGCAAATTAGAAAATACTTTTTGTATTAAAGGAATTTCTCGTCAGATTATTTTATGAAACTGGCAGCAATTGCTCAGCTGTATTGCAAGAGTATCTTCAATTGAAAAGGACTGCGAAAAGAGCCGATTTCAAAACTTGCGCTAAGAAAGGTGGTAAATTTTTAAGAAACTTCAGATTTGATTGTAGCTCCAGAAAGGGCATATTAACCCATTTCACTAGAAGTTGCTGGTTGTTGCTGCGAGACAGTTGCGGGAACTGGACGATACCCGATTAGTCAGTGAAAGCCGCCCAGCTGTCCAGATCCTGCTCTCGCCTGTCATTTGTTGTTGCTGCAGTTGATAGAACTTTCTTTTATCACTACACAATCACAAATGTTTCGAGTGGAGGCATGTGAAGTATGCATTCTTTGATCTATGGTGCGAGAGGTATCTCAGTTCATTTTGTTACATTACTTCTACAAAATCCAGATAATGTAAGAACTGAAGCAACAAGATACTCAGAAGCATGCAGATATTGCTTTTCAATTTCTGTAGAGAAATAATAATGACGAAATATAACATGGAAGATTCGATGGACGAGACAAATTTTAATATGGGAGAAACAGTAAACACCAAGAAATGCCGCATATGGATTGACTTGCACTCCGATTAGGTATATGAAAATCTTTGCATTGCGCATGCGTGCCCTGATTAACACAGATTATTATGGCCCACATTTCTTTGAGAAACTTAACACTTAAAAGCTTATGCAAGGTATTTCATTGCAAGTAATACCTTGCATAAGCTTACATATCTGCAAGGCAAGAATCTCATACTTTCACAGCATGAGATTCTTGCCTTGCAGATATGTGGATATTTAGAGACAATACTTTTCATGCAATATAAAGCTGCATCTCATATTCGGTAACAAGTAAAGGAAGAGCTTCGTACAAAATTGCTGGTACTGTTGTGATTTCAGGAAGTGCTTCCTCTAGACTCTACTTTATAGCTCTCCAGACTTAAACCATTGTACAAATGTGAATAGTGTTCCTTACTCGAATCTGAAATTAATGAATTGAATATGTGAACTTAATAATCCAGCAGTTTCAAAACATTTCTTCTGAGAGAATAAAATTCTTCAAATATAGCACCTCATTTTAGAGTTATTAGTTACATTATGTCAGAAAAAGGAAATGCAACTTTTTCCAGGTAAAGTAAAATTAAATGTAAATTACTTTAAGAAAAACCTACCCTAGAAATTTCTTCCTTCCACACGGCTTCTTAATGAAATTAATTTTTCTTTTCAATAATCGTGTAACATTCTTGGTTCTCAACTGAATTATAATTGCATAAATATTGTTGCCTGCGGACGGGTTCGTAATAAATTCAATGCACACGTCCGATAAAAAGTTAACAAAATTTATTCTTATCACAAGAAATAAAACAAAATGCTGAAATTTTCCTCCAAGATATTCATACAATACCACACAATATCACACAGTAGTTATATTTTAAACCACTAAAACGTTAAATAAAACGTAATCCAAAGCGCAGAGAAAGCTAATCCGATCTCACTGCGAATTCGCTACAGTCAACA
This sequence comes from Stegodyphus mimosarum, assembly GCA_000611955.2. NCBI lineage: Eukaryota > Metazoa > Arthropoda > Arachnida > Araneae > Eresidae > Stegodyphus > Stegodyphus mimosarum. The sequence goes on from KK117003.1 coordinate 8,018, forward strand.
ATAACAACTAAGTAAAAAATTAAGATTTTTCCTCCGGCTTTTTATGAGCTTTTTAATCAGTCATGAGAAGCTTCTCGTAATTTCTCTAGGTTTCTGGAAAGCAAAAGAATAGAATTACAGTTGCAGCTAGCACACAATTGTATTATTTCAATTTAAACATATAAATACGAGATATCTATTTATTAAATGCGCGTGCTCCTGTATTTTTACGTTTTCGGGGTAACTTTCTCTTAAAACTCATCACGCTCTGCATTAACCAGGGAAATAAAACGATTTTAATTACAATTCTGCCAAAAATAGCTACCTAAATGCAAAATTCGTAACACAGCCCCCTTTCCAAGGATTGCGCGTCCCGGGAAGGACAATCCCTGAGGAGAAGCCAAACTTACACCTAAGGCATAAATGCAATATCGAACATTACAACAACAAACAACATAAACAGTAATTGCAGTAAATACCTTAAAACAAAACAAATACTATCAAATTAGGAACAGAAAGGACCATGGTCTTATACTATTTACATTATATACGATACGTACTATGGCCATAGTAAGGAGGTCACCTGTCGTAATGAATGACTTTTAGCTTAGAGTTCGATGACTTACGGATCCGAACCCCGACGTTGTTCAGCCTGTTTAGGACTGCGTACGGACCATCCCAAGGTGACTAGTTTCGGACAGTCCTTTCGAGTCGGATTCCACAACCACGCTTTGTCTCCTTTCGTTGAATCGATGTCCAGTAGCTCTCGTGTCGTATCGGGTTTTCATCTTCTCCGTCGCCAAGTTGACTTGCTCTCGTGCAAAGTTGTTCATCACTTCATACCGGGCCTGGAAACCTTGAATGTATTCCTCAGGCGATGAAGGCGCATCCGAAGGGCCACCAAACAAAAGATCATAAGGTAGACTAAGACGAACGAGGAGCATTTGGGATGGAGAATAGCCGGTAGTTTCGTGTTCATCTTCGATTTCGACAGCTTTCTAAGCAGGCTCTTTCAGATGTGACGTCGGCGTTTCCAGGTAAAGATCCATCCCTTCTGATGATGGGTAGTCATGTTCTCAGATGCTGAAAGCAGTCTGTTGTATTTGAAGTCCAAGGAAAAATTGTATTTCTTAAAAAAGTCCAATCTGAGTATACAAGGATCTGTAATATCCGCCACATATGCCATGTGATGGTAGGCAGCACTTCCAAGCGTGAAGGGCGGCCACCCGACACTTTCTAACAGCTGTACCTGTGGTTTGGAACGCTTTCTAAGCGCGCGAATCGACACTTTTGTTGATTCCGAACTCTGCAGCTGACAGTACGCCCCTCCTCCAGCTTTCCGATCATTCTTCCACGTGTGAAGTCGTCCAGGTGATTTCTTCTAGCCATATTTCACGAACTGACTCACTGGCACTTGCAGCGAATATGTTGAATTGCGTCTCCGTCCTTCCTTTTATTCTACTGTTGAGCTGCGCGCGCCGACATCACGCGTTTTGTGTACGTTCACGTCGCCTCTGACGTTTCGTTCCTGATATTTGCATACGCATGACGTTTCTACTGACTTACGTGTTCATTGTACTGATCTACAGACCTCCTTTTCTGTAATTTCATGGCTATCTGCTAAATTTTTACATTGTTGCTTAAATTTTGCATACCAGTGTAATATCGACGCAAACAAAAAGCAGAAGACAGTAAGAGCACTTATCAATACAGGATCGCAGCGCTCATGTATATTAAAGGAGACTGCTGTAGACACAAGGTGCACGCAACTGGATCTGAATCTTTAATTCATGCACTTTTTGGAGGAGTAACAACAAGGAGAGAAATTCACAAACGCTATGAAGTGAGCGTTAGAAGCCTAAAAGGTGATTTTTCTAGACGGCTAATCTTGTTAAAATAGTCGAAGATTTATGGACTAGTAGTCAGTTTAAAGCCTGGACCATGGATGGAAGAACTAAGGCAGAGAAATATCCATACATCTGATGTAGGAAGAAAGGATTTGAAAATAGAAGTTCTTATTGGAGCTGACGTCGCAGGTGCACTGTTAACCGGGAAAATTCAGAAATTAGAAAATGGGCTGACTGCTGTGGAATCACTGCTTGGATGGACAATCACGGATAAATAAATAAGATACGGATAATAAAATAAGATAAATGATTGCGTTTCCGAAAGGAATTCATCAACAATAACGTCCATGTCATCAACAATAACGTCCATGTTGATTCACAGCAGTGACATAGTAAACTTGTGGAAGTTAAAAGCAAGCACTGGGAATTACAGATGCCAAAGAAAATAAAACTGATTCAGAGTTAGAAGAAGCAGTGTGAGATCACTTTCATAAGACTCCGAAGATGGTGGACGATAGATACGAAGTCAGTTTACCTTGGATTAACGATAAAGAAGCTTTACCAAGTAACAGAGAAGTTGTTGAAAAACGATTGATTTCCACAACAAAGAAGCTCATGTTAAAAGATAAATTTGAAACATACAATGCAGTGTTCGGAGAGTGGCTCGAATATAGAGTAATAGAAGAAGTACCAGAAGAAGAGGAACGAGTTAACAATCATTATCTTCCAACAGACCGGTCTTCAAAGATAACTGTACAACAGCAGTAAGACCTGTATTTGATACCTTGTAGAGACATTAAGTTATTACGAAGCAGGAGACATGAAAAATAAGCAACGTCTTCACCGGAAATCGAACCACGGACCTCTCGATTACGCGTCGAGCATGCAGACCACTACACCACAAAGGCATGCGAAGAAGGCGGAAGAAATACCTTATAACCTCATACAAGCAAAAGCATTTCCTTCCACTTAACGACTGTCTAGCAAAAGGACAACATTTGATTGAATTGATACCTAGATTGCTTCTGGAATTTAGGCAAGAAAAGATAGGGATTATCTCAGATATTAAAGAAGAGCTTTCCTTCGAATATCTGTTCAAAGAAATGATCGCGATTTCTCCAGATTCCTGCGGTGGAAAAACTCGGAAGAAAAGGAAATGAGAAAATTTCGCCATTGCAAGAGTACTCTTCGGACTAAAATGCAATACATTTCTTTTAGGAGCAGTGATCAACTCTCATTTGGACGAATGTGAATCTTCTCTGAAGGAAGTGGTTACAAAATTGAAAAATTCCTTCCATCTTCCCAACTGTGTAACTGCAGCGAATTCGAATGAAGAAGCAGAATATTTTATTGCAAAATCACCTTAGATAACGGCAAGTGCTAACTTAAGAGAGTAGAATAAACAAAACTGAGTAGTGAAAAATCTACAATTAGCGAACCATTGAAAGTACTTGTTCTTCTGTGGGATAAATATGAAGATATTCATTGTTTTGTGACATCCTTAATATTGACTTGATAGATCTCTAAGTGACAAGACGAAACGTATTATCAATTATGCAGAGAGCTTTTGATCCAATAGGTTTTACCTACCCTTTTACACTCCTTTCAAAGTTATACTTGCAAAATAGCTGGGAAACTAAACTGAGCTGGGATGCAGAGCTACCTGAAAATATCAAAAAAAAAAAATTCTTGAAGTGCGTCAAGAAGTTATTCTTTTTATCATCCGTGAAGATTCGCAGACTACTTCCACTAACAGAAGGACAATCTTTTAGTTTGCATGTGTTTGCCGATGCTTCATAGGGATCGTATGTAAGTGCAGTATATTTGACAAGTCAAAATGAAGGAGGCAAAGTGACTCTACTGCAAGCCAAAGCATGAGTAGCTCCCTTGAAAAAAACAAGTATACTACGACTTGAATTGTTTGCTTGTCTTATTGGAGTGCGATAAGCCTCATTTGTCAACAAGAATCTTAAAGTCGAAATTTCAAAGCAATATTGCTAGACCGATCCTTCTACATTACTATTCTGGATAAAGAATATAGATGTTTGGAGCCCTTTTGTGAATAATAGAATTTCAGAAATTAAAATCCTATCGAACCGTGAAAATTGGCACCATGCACCAGGTGCAGAAACCCAGCCGATATGCCATCAAGAGGATGTTCTGTGATCAGACGTATTGAATCAAGATGGTGGGAGGGCCCACCTTGTTGGGACTGCCGGAAAAGGAATGGCCTCGTTCTATTCCAATCGATAATAAAGAAGAGGTTAATGCTGAAAAACGTAAAGCAGTTATAGTTTCGTTAAGCAATGTTAGCGATATGTATTCTCAATTCTTTGGGTATTTTTCGAAGTATAAGAAAATACTGAGAATGATTGGGTGGATACACAGATTCATAGAAAATACCCGAAAGAGGAAAGAAAAAAGAGAAGCAGGAGAGTTAAAAGTTTATAAATTGAGAAGAGCTGAGAAATCTATTGCGAAGATTATTCGACATGCTTCGTTTTCATCTGATCATATCAAGAAGCTGAAGCCAATTAGTGTTCAAAGATGACGAAGACATTTTACGTGTCACGTCTAGGTTGACTGAAAGAAAAGATCATGAAAATTTTATTTATCCCATGTTACTTCCGGAGAATTATAAGACTGTGGAGAAATTGATAATTGATAAACGTCTGTCTATATCTCATGCCGGAATTCACGCACTGATGTCAACACTTAGAGAGACGTTTTGGATCCTGAAAAGCAAAGCTAGGATTTGAAATGCTTTATATGCATGTGTCAGGTGCAGGAGACATGGAAGTAGACTGTGCCTGCTACTCTGCCAGGAAACAGAGTTAGAGATGCTCGTGTTTTCGAGATTGTCGGAGTCGATTTAGCTGGCCCATTAATTTTGAAGGATAAAAGAAAAGCTTGTACTTTACTTTTCACCTAATCAATAATCTCTGAGATAATCTCTTGAGATCAAGTAACTGGAATACCATCAAGATAGAAGCCGCCACAAACAAGATCGACTGGAAATTCAGTCCACCTGCAGCACCATGGTGGGTTGTTTTTTAGGAACGACTTAATCAAATGATTAAGAAGCTTTTGCGTCGAGTCCTATAACAGTCGTGTCTGAATTATGAAGAAGTGATTAGTGTGCTGTGCGACTGCAAAGCATTTGTGAATACCGGACCACTCACTTATGTGTCAGAGGACTCTGATGATCTCATCCCTTTGACACTCCTTATTTTTAGATGAAATTCCAGTCTTTGAAGTTCCCGACTTGGATCACCTTCATAAGGTTAATTTCAACAAGAGACTGAGACATCTACAGAATTTACGAGAGCTCTTGAGAAAGAGCTTTCGTAAATGAATATATCGTCCAGCTAGTGCAACGTCCATCTGCAGTGCCGATTTCTCAAGTGATAAAAGTCGGGGACATAGCTCTCATAGAGTGTGATGACAAACGCAAAGTGCTGTGGCCTCTAGCAAAAGTGATTGAGCTATACCCAGGGGAAAACGGTGACATTCGAGTAGTTCGTGTCCAAACCATGTCTTGAAAATTAGTTCGTCCAATCTAGAGAATATTCCCTCTCGAAATACCTTTATCTTTGGAGTCAGATGAGACAAATGAAACTGAGATGCAGGGTAAAGACAATTTAGTTTCAAAATCACCAAAGAATAATTTATCTCGAGATTTATCAAAGGACATTAAGACTATCGTGACTAGAAGTGAAAGACAAATTAAAATTCTATCTAGATTTCTAACCTGAACGCTATTTGAGTTATTCAAGTGTAGAAATTTAGGAACTTAATTTTCTTTTTGCTTACTATTTAGCCTTGATATTTGGATGAAGAGTATTTTTTATACTTTGTTTTGATTGATTAAGTGCATGTCATCAATCAAAAGGTGTGAGCATTGTTAGAAATAAGCCTCAGTTGTTATCTCTCTTTCATAGTTTGTCATTGTAAAGAGTGCAACCAGCTGATCCCTTTTTGTAGATTGTTGATGTTCTATGAATTTTGAAAATAAGCATGACGCTTTGAAATATTAGATGTAAAGTTATTTTATTTTCAGATTATTAGGAGAAACGAGAACGGTTAGTTTTTGCAAATCTCGAACACCGTATACTAGGATCCAACCCGTTTTTTTTTTATAAAAGACCAGTTATTGAAACTTCTGTACAAGCAGTACCCTACGATTGCTGGTTTAATCCTAGTACGCGGTACATACAAGATGTGGTGACTTTTCGAGACAAATGCGGTATTTATGATGAGCAGTAAACAAGTCATTTTGGTGTTGGCGACAATTTTCAAAACTACGCTAAAGCCGTACCTTATATATTAGGATTTTACCCAATTTCTTCTCCACCATTTCGGCTTAAAAACATTTAAATGCTTCAAACAGAAATCTTAAACTGGATGATTACAAAATTAGTTTGAATGATAACAGCTTTGTATATTTAAATTAAAGTGATTTTCATAGATGGTAAAATAATTATACATTGCTGGAATGGAAATATTAAAACGTTCTAAAAATTTGACATGCAAAAATTGTACGAGCAGTTTGGTTTAAGAATGAGAAATTATATTTTAGTGCTTTTAAAGGTTCAAATAAAATGTTTTAATGTTATCAAATTTGGATTCATTAAGAAGAATTTAATTTTTATTTTATTTAAATAAAGCGCGAAAAACGAAACCCGTCTCACTAGGGAATAACGAATTGAAACAGGAAACTACTATGGAAAATCAAGAAAGGGATTTTTGTTGTTGCTGTTGAAATTTATAAAGATGAAACAATTTCAAGAATTATGATCTGTCACCTGATCCGTTTTATTTGATGGTATGTACTAAGTTACTAGATTATTTGGTTTCTTTCTCAAAGTGATAGAAACGGAAGTACGTGTAAATGAATATATCTTGAAAGATATACTTTTCTCAAAGTATGAATACATGCTAATTAAAAGCGATCTTAATACTCTATCATTATGCATTAAAATTTCTGTTCCTGAGAATATGAGAAGGCTGTGTCTCTGTAATTTCTTTATATCCCGTCGTCTGAGCAATTTTGGCCCAAGTCATTGTAAACTGGGAAAGAAATCTTTCGAAGATTAAGCAGTTTCCAAACTTCTGTGTTTCATAAAAATCTAATATGTAATATTTTGTGTCCTAAATTCCATATAAACTATTTTTGGAAAGAGAGGAAATGATGCTGAAATAACTAGAAGTGTTCATTTTTATATCTGTGTTCAGTTTAATTTTTTTTTTTTTTTAGTCCAAAGGGATTTAGTCCCGAAGGACTACTACTTTCGTTTTGCGATTTTGCGTCGATTCACTCTGAATGCCCGTTTCACTTTTCAAATTGTTGCCACTAAATGTTATCGCTCTGCATTAAATTTTAAAAAATGAAAAATCTGCATAAATGTATGCATGTTTCTCGCATTGTGATAAAACCTAGAGCCTCGAATTTTGAATGACGTAATCCTACTGTGAATATGGGCATCTGGAACCCCTAATTTTGAATTTGAAATTTGCTTTATTATCGATTTTATGTTTTGTAACATTTCAACGAATTTCTGATTAACAAACTAAATGATTTCAAAGCGAGCAATGGCAACACTGTACGAAAAAAAAAACATTTTTATCTCCAGCGCACGAGACTTACGGAAATTCTAAAGATATGTTCATTTTAAAATGATTTTGCGATATCGATTTTGAACAGAATTTTAATGTTTGAGTACGTAGTCCATGATATTTAATAAAAAAAGGTAGCACACGAAACGTTAAAAAAACGCGCCTTTGGACGTAATTTAAAATCTGAAATCTTTCAGATTTTTTTTCTGTTTTTTTTTTTTTTTTTTTTTTT
>KK117003.1:15759-62287 GCA_000611955.2 Stegodyphus mimosarum
TGTAAATGATTTATTTGGTAATCTATTTACAAGATAAATAAACAGAAGTATTTGTGTGTTTCTATCGATTGAACACAAAGAAAAATTCGGAGATATCGTTTATCTTGTAATTGTTTTCTATACTAAGGCAAAAGGCACTTTTAATTACTTTTTCCTGGTTCAACTTTTTCCAGCCTTTAAAACTGTGCAGTATGATTGTTGTGTTCTTCCTCAATTTATCTATGAAGAGTCAGTTTTAGACTGTTCTTAGTTTTCCATTGATAAAATTTTTTTAAAAAATACTACACTAGACTTTAGTAACATGAAATATTTATGTTTGGAAACTTCATATATTATTCGGAATATCGTGCACCACTGTGAATGCTATCAAGATTTCAAATAAAAAGTGAATTGTATAATAAGATGTAAAATAACAATGCTATCATTTTATAAGATAAAGCACAGGTATTGGTTAGGACATTTGAATGTGGCAAAGGACGCCAGAGCTGTCTGTCTAAGGGAAGAAATGCCTTCTTGGAGGCCTTTTAAGGGAATCTGGCTCATTTTCCTCTTACGCATGAGAAAAATCAGTATATTCATGAAGTATTTGTTTCGGGCGATTAAAGACGAAGAAAAATGTGCACTGCTGAAAATTTGAATAGGATGAACTAGATGATAGGATGTTTAGATGAACTTTCACACTTTAGACAACTTTACCAATCTTAATAGGCATATTTTATCTATGTGATTTTGTTCGTACACCTGTACCATTCATAACTGTGTAGCATTCATTATTTTAACTAACCAAGTTATTTTTAGTTTGAACTTTCCTATCGATATCTCAAAGTTTCAGTTGCTGCCCGAATTTAGCGCGAGCGAGATATTTATGCAAATCGCATATATCTGATAGCAGTTTAAAAGGCAGGAGTTAACGAGGAGAAGAAACAGAGTTTTGGATTTATCGCCGTAAGGCTGAGCGCGCAAAGATTTCCTCTGTCTAGTGAAAGTTCGCCTTCATAGGCAATTGCAATTACTAGTTCTTACTCGTGAAATTCGCATTATTGCATTTCACTGAGAGTTAGGCTTCCCTCGCCGTCCTACTTAAGGTTAAAATCAGGTATTTGAATTGTTAACACACTTTATTTCATATTATTTTAGTTCAGCCCAAGTAGTGGCTTACTCTCAAGTTGGAGAGTTGTAATTATTTGAATTAAAGGGTCCTTTAAACCTTCCTTCTGACTTTGTAGTTCTTCAACACTAAAGGACATAGCCTAGGTTTGCTCACTGTCCTCCACGTAGGGTTTCACAGCGTATGTTTAGCAAGAAGATTAAGAGATTGAAGGTGAAACCTTATAACTGTACGCGTCCATCTAGGGCAAATATGTAAATTCACTAAATGTTTATAATTCGTCTCAGTTAGGCTTTTCAGCAATCACATTGGCTGGCTTCATGGTTTTGCCGCTTTTTCTCACATGTAACGTTAATACAAACCATTTTCTTAAGAGAAATTCTCCAAGAAGACATTCCTCGTAAGACGGAAAACTCTCAGCTTCATTGCTATAAGCGTTACGAATGACACTGTAGAGTCTATTAAGATTGTTGAAGCAGGAAACAGGAAAAGTCAGCAATATTGTTCTTGAAATTCGGCTCACGGACTTCCTCATTGGTAGCCAGATGGGCTTCTAATTACACTACGATGGCACACAGTAAAAAGGGAGAAAATACCTTACATCTCTCCCATTAACAGGGCGAACGGGGAGGCGAGAACTCAATCGCCAAATATTCTTGGTGACGAAATATAGTCAGCCACATTTAAGTTCGGATAGCATTGATCAGTCAATAAGTCCCTTTTGGAACAGAAAAAAAGAAAAAATAAAAAATGAGTGATGCTCTTGCCCGGATTCAAATTCCAGATCTCCCGAATGCGAATAAGAAGTGTTTCCAACAACACCACGAAAGCACCCAGTAAGGAAGGGGGAAAATCTTTGACAAAAACTATACAGCTTATCATTCACCTGTGATATAACTTTATAGTAATAATGGTTATCTTTGAGTGGGGCTACAATTATGAAAGTAATAAACAAATATCATGGCTATATTGATACAGAAAAAAAGACTTGTGATCTTTTGCGCAATATCGTCAATATTTGATTCATCTGCAACAGCCTTTATGCAAAATTTCAAATAAAATTAAGGATTTATGTTATGAGGACCTTTTATTGCTTGCAATAACCATGCCTAAGTATTGCCAAATGTACATCTAATCAGAAAACAAATATCATTATTTAATTCATCAGACTTTCGAAATATATATATTTCATGAAGATACAAGATTTCTATGTTAATCATAAAAAATGTAGGAACATTATAATATTTTATAAAAATATTCATACTAATCTTAACTGAAAATTATTTAACTACCATCTGTTTACAACACATGTCAGTTGGCAGTTACTTTAGTCAATGTAGCTTACCACGCGCAGGTGGTAAGGATTGGCTCCATGGAAGTTTGGTGTAAGGATTGCTCAGCTGAAAAAATAGGAACTTCTGGATATTTTGCATCTTCTTTCAGACAACCTCTGCAAAGTTCCAGTTCAGCTGTATGATTCAGCGCTCTTAAGATAATGTTAACTACTACTTATTCTGGTCTTAATCAGTATGTTTCTTTTACTCTGGGTACGTTTTCATAACATCTGGAGGAAATCAAAAAAATTTAAATATGTGCAATCGGACACTTTAAAATAACGAGTTGATAAAAATTTTAAACATAAACCTTACAAGTATTCTAGAGAGAAAGCATCAAAATTAACCTAATATGCTTTTTTACCATGTGTTACCTTTGTTTAAAAGGTAAAGACTGTTACAGTAATTTACCTAATTCAAAGTTTTCCCCATTTTACGAAAATAGAATATTCTTCTGAAACATTTCTATTAATGTGCAAGTGAAAAGGTTCTGAGCATTATTAAGTCAAAATAAATAAACAGAACAGAGAAGAAAAGAAGAAGAAAATCTGAAAGATTTCAGATTTGATTTAGTTTATTGAGATTACCGCGAAGCACACTAGGGCTATCTGCCTAAGGGGAGGGATTCCTTCGTGGAGGACTTTCTAAGGGAACTGCTGAAAGGTTTCAGATTTTAAATTACGTCCAAAGGGGCGTTTTATTTTAACATTTTCTGTGCTAACTTTATGTATTAAATATCACATTCTTCGCATTTAAACCATAAAATTCAGTTCAAGAGCAATATCGCAAATTAATTTCAAAATGAGCATATCTTTAGAACTTCCGATATACAGTCTTGCGGGCTGGAGATAAAAATGTGTTTTCTGTTGTTTTTCAAAATGTTTTGCCATTGCTGGCTTTGAAATCCTTGAGTTTGTTAATCAAGAATTCGTTAAGTTTTACAAAATATGAGATCGATAATAAAACAAATTCCAAATTTCAAATTTAGGCTTCCAGCTGCTCATATTCGCAGTAGGATTACATCATTCGAAATTCGATGGCTCTAGATACCGTTGTTTTATCACAATGCGAGAAACATACATACATTTACGCAGATTCTTCCTTATTTAATTTCTTCAAATATAATAGAGGGCGATAATATTTGGTGGCAACAATTTGAAAAATGAAAAGGGCATTCAGATAGAGATATTAGATGCAAAGTCGCAAAACGAAAACAATAGTCCTTCAGGAACAAAGCCCCTTTGGATTAATAAATAAAAACAAATTAATATAAATTAGTAACTCATAGTAATAACTTAACAATAATAAAAAGGTATCATGAATACATATCGTCGAATACATATTCTAGAAAATAATTTGTAATCGAGAATAGATAAAAGATGAATATCTGCGTATTAGAGAATAATAAGTAGCACAGAATAGATTAATACATACTAAACATGATGAATGTAAGATCTGCAGATGAACTCGTGCTGTAGAGAATAGATGAATATGTAAATATTAACAGAGAATATTTTCATTTTCCAAAATTGAAAATGTAGTAAGTATACTGAAAGAATGGAAGATGCTGGCAAAATGGCTATAGTTGGTTTAGCTTTGTTCGCAGAGGGTCAGCAATCGAAGATATGCACACCGCGATATAAGAGAAATATAAAAAAAATCGCCTAATAGTACCTTACATAATTTATAACCATTTCTCTTTGTATGGGCAGTTTTATGCCTGTTTGTCACTCTATCGAAAGTCGAAATTTACACTGTAGTCTGCGCGATAGAAAAAATACTGGAAGGAAGACAAACGAGTTTGTCTCTGAAACTATCACACTACTATTTTTTTTTTTTTTTTTCGAAATTCGTTGAAACAATCCAGTATTTTACAAAACTACTTTACATCTGCATAATTCCTTATAATTAAAGTCAATTTTACTTACAGTCATTACATAGAACAAATGCTGAGCAATAATTAAACGTTCTTTTTACTTCCTTGTAGTATTGTAATTACGAAAACTTCCGGTACCTTAATTCAACGAAAATATCCATTTTGACCGCTATCGAATGCAATTCAACGATGTTTGTGCATAACATATGTACGTAAGGACAGAATAAAAGATTCTTTTTTCCCAAACGGATTATAAAACTGATTTAAAATGAATTCTCAAGAGACTTTTTTCGCGTCGTCTGTACGTATGTATGTATCTCGCGTAACTTAAAAACCAGTAGCGTCACAACATTGAAATTTTGTATATAGGACTGCTATAACATGTAGATATGCATCTCCCTATTTTGGTGGCAATCGGCAGCATCGAAAGTATATAAATATACGTATATATATATCCAGTCTGTTACTCGGCTCGGTGAGCTCAGTTTCTTTATTCTTATATGTCTGTAAATTTTTTGCTTTAAAAATGATTGAATTATATTATTCTTTGCTTCCTGTTAAGGTTTTTATTCCTTTAGTTAACCCGCATGTTATAGTTGTAGAGTTATCAACAATTTAAAAGATGTATAAATGCGGCTAAATCTAATTTTTTTACCATAGCAGCCATATTTGTTTACATTTGAAACTTAGCAGAATAGCGGATTTGTTGCCAATCTAGAGAAACTAAGCTTCGCAACAACAAAGATAACGTCTTCTTTCATTATTGCGAATTAAATCATGCTTAATCCATTCTGGAATTATCATTTTAGTTACTAAATTACCTCATATATTGACTCAATACAGCGTTCACAATAAATTAAGTCAGTTTTTACCCTTCAGTATCGTTTTGCCGAGGAAGACCAAAAGTAAACTTTCAACTATGTGCACCGAAAAATCTGCCTTCTCGCCCGATGGAGGAATTGCTTGTTTTTGCTTAGAAACTCTAATTTTATTTGTAAAGTTTTTCTTTAAATTGTTTTAACTGTATTGATGTTTTATATTTTTTAATTTTTAATAAAAATATTTTGAGGTTTTATGTATTTTTGCCTTACCGCGAAGACTTCGCGGTAAGGCGGCTCGTAGCTAAAATTAGTGGGGGTGCTGTTCCAAAAAATTTTAACCTTTGTTTTAAAATTGTGTAAACGGAAACAAACATGTATAAAAACAAAAATTATTTTGAAACTTCCATAAAATCTTGCAAGAGAAAAATTAAACATTTCTTAATTACTTAAACCTAAATTGTTACAGTTCAATCTTTATCTGGTCATTTAAAAATGAAACGTATTCTTCTTGTCTTAATTTGCGCGAAAATATCAGTAATTTTCTCCTTGATCTGTGACAACTGAGGAAATTTTTCTATATTGAAAGCACTACAAGTGCATTTAGTCTCTGCGAATTCATAGTGCTTCTTAGAAAAGTTTTTATTCTTTTCAATGATAAAAAGCAGCGTTCTGCATCTGATGTAATCATAAGAACTGTCAAGAGAATTTTTATCAGTTTCGTAATTTCACTGAGAACATCATCTAGATTATTTTCCAAGATAAATTTCAGTAGCTCAATTAATTTTCAGTATTCATGAATATCAGACCTACAATGGTATACTTTTAGTTCAGTTTCAAGCTTTTCTTTGTCAGTCATTAGAAGATATGCTTCAGTGGTCAGTAGTGTTTCTTCTGCATGATGTTTATTCCTGACACTAGCGAAGTATTTCTTGTTGAACAATTTAGCAGCTGCTAAGTGTTTAGTGGAAGAATATCTGTCTATTATATCAATACATATAAAGACACATATTTCCTTAGCTTCAGCCATCAGTGTCTTTAAAGAATTCTCACAGTGCTTTGAGTTGCATAATTCTAAAATAGCAGTTTTGAAAGTTGTTATATATTCATAACTTTAAACACACTGATTTCTCTGGATTGCATTTGGTTATATATTATTTCAACATAAGGCATAATCTGATAAAAAAAAACTCTAACCAAAACTTGAAATTATCATCATTTAGCTATTTTAAAATTCCTGTTGCCTGTGCAATAGTTTGATCTGCATTTGATGTTGACTGAATTTCAGTAAGGCAATTTTTAAAGGTTGCAAATTTTCATGAACTCTGTTTATGGTCCGTATGTTAAGTTCCATCTTGTGGAGGAAGGACGTGGAATGCTAACATCCATATGCTTCTTTAGAATGGACACATGTTGGGTGATCTTAAAAAGAATATTGAAATAGCCAGAATGTTAGAAAAAATATCTTTGCGTTTCGTGAAATACTTGCTGCATTTCTCATTATTAAATTAAGTTGATGTGCATAACAGTGAATGAAATATTGGTATAAACTGCTTTTATTTTTGCTTGAAATCCAGCTTTTTTGCCTTTCATGACATCTGCACCATCAAATATCTGAGCTATCAATTTTTGTTCATTTTCTTGAAGGATTATGTCCAATTGTTCTAAAATACATTTTGATATGACATCTGCAGTTTTATTTTCTGGAATAAGGAACCACAGAAACGCTCAAATATTTCTCCATTCAATACATACCGTAGAACAAGGACCATCTAAGTGTGTTCCGAAACATCTGTTGTGTCATCAGCCCTTAAAACTACAAACTTTTCTAATTTCCGTCCTTATCTCCTCAAGGTATATTTTTTGAAAGAGGCAGTCAAGTATCTCGTTGTCAATGGTATTAGAAACACCTTTGAAGAATGTACCAGTTTCTAAGTGATTCTTCAAATCTGAATCTAATTTAGAGGCAAAATTTACTAATCCTCTAAACACCCCTGGATTTACTGAATCGTCTTTTTCATCATGTCCACGTAAGGGAGTTTCAAAGTTTCCACAAAAGAAAATGCAGTCTATTATTTTGCGCAAAATTTCACGGTTTGTTTTGATCTTTATGTTATGCTCATTGACTGAAAATCTGTATCCCTCACTGAGTTTCTCCTTAATACTAACGGTTTCTAAAAGTGCAGTGAAACTACATTACCAACATGCTTCATTGACTTCTCATGCTTTTCAGTGTTTCCTTTCATTTTGTTTATATTTCTGAAACCGTCCACGTTACATCACCTCCAAACAGCAAGTACGGGAAGCAAAATAAAACATTTTTTATTTCACAACCGCAAAACCAATTTTTCCGTTGGTACCATTCAGAATTGAAACTACGAATATATTTCTTCTTGTTGCTTATGTCTGGCTGACATATTAGAATATCAGTTGTTGAACGACCTCTTTTCTCAATTGTAATTTTTTCATGGAGAGACAGCTGTGAAAACGAAAGCTCTTCAAGTTCACTTACAGTCACAGAATTTATTACTTGAGGATGCAAGGACATGATTAAAGTTTTCTGTAAAATAAAAGAACCAAAAAAATGAATCAAATAGAATAGCTGAAAAATAATCTAACCAAGAATATGGTGTATGATTTTTAATCACAGCACACGCGGAGTAAAAAAAAAGGAACACCTCCCAAAGGCACTCCACATTCGGGACTGCAAGAGCGACAGTGCTCTTCTTCTTCTCGGTCTCGTACGCTGCTTCCTAAGTGCGCATGCACAAAACAAAATACCACACGCGCGAAGTAAGAAGTAATCACGTTTCCAGAATTTCGGCACTGCAAGAGCGACAGTGCTCATCTCGCTGAGTGGCTCGAGTGCTGCTTTCTGTGTGCGCATGCGCAGATCTACCAAACACCCCGCCGCTGGAACTGGGAAGCGCGCAGTTCCATACAAAAACTTTCGTACCTTTTTCATAAACTGGAGGATGGCTACTGACATTAAGTTTAAGGATTATATATTGTAGAAGTATAAAGAAAGAATTAAAGAAAAAAACGGCCCATTATATTAAATATTAAAAATAATAATAAGTGGAAGTAGGGGGTGCTGCAGTTCCACAGTGCTTATTACGAGCCACCACTGCGCGAAGTGACAACTGAATTAACTGAATGTGAGACACATCTCTGATGAAATGCGAGCAAATAAGTTTTAATGAAATGCAGAAGAAAAGGAGTGTAATTTAATATTCCGTACAAAGGGTAGTCATGTGGTGTACACATTACATGTGTTCATTCCTTGTTTCTTCCTTGTACGAAGTAAAGGAAGTATTGTAATCATGAAAAATTCCGTGTACAATACGCAACGAAAATATCCATTTTGACCGCTATCGAACGCAATTTAACGATGTTATTGCTTTACATCTGCACGTAAGAACAAAACAAAGGACTCTTTTTTCCCAAGCGAATTATAAAACTTATTTAAAATGAATTCAGAAGAGATTTTTTCGTGGCTTCTGTACCTACGTATATATATATGCATCTCGCATAAGTCAGAAACGATTATCCTCAGAACGTTGATTTTTATGCAATCGGTCGCAGCAAAAGTATATAAATTTATATATATATGTACCCACTGTGTTACTTGGCTCCTTGAGCTCAGTTTTTTTTTATTTTTTATTCTTGTATGTTGATAAATTGAGCATTTTGTTTGCTTTAAAAATGATTGAATTATCTTATTCTCATGATTGAATTATGTTCTTCCGGTTAAAGATTTTATGCCTTTAGTTAACCTGCATGCAATACTTGCAGAATTATCAACAATTTAAAAGTTGCTTAAGAGCGGCTAAGCTTAAATTTTTAACCATAGTAGCTCTATTTGTTTACATTTGAAACTTAGCAGAATAGTGGATTTGTTGGCAATCTAGAGAAACTAAGCTTTGCAACAACAAAGATAACGTCTTCGTTTGTTATTACGAATTATATCATGCTTAATCCATTCTGGAATTATCATTTAAGTTATTAAATTACCCAATATATTGACTCAGTATAAAGTCCACAATAAATTAAGTCGGTTTCTACGCCTTCAGTGTCTTTTTGCCGAATGAGACCAAAAGCAAACGTGCAGTTTTGTGCATAGAAAAATCTGCCTTCTTGCCCGTTGGCCGAATTGCTTGTTTTTGAGCAGAAACTCTAATTTTAGTTGTAATAATGTAAGGTTTTAGTTAAACTAACCAAGTTTCATTTTAATTTAAATCTTTCTATCTCTTCTCTGTTTCAACTTCCCGTCAGAAGAAGCGCGCGTTTTCAGCTTATGCTAATTTTGAAGTACAGCCAAGTACTATTTAAACCAGAGGTAGAAACCTCTCAGTGTGAGAGAGCTTTAGTCTGGGATCACGGTCAGTCTGCTCAACGTTCGCCTGACCAGCTAGCAGCTAAATATATAAGCCATAGTGCTTACTACGTGATTGCATATTGAAACAAATTGAAGTGCGCTAGTATTAGTATATCTTGCTACGCACCCTTTCAGTTAGAGGCCAAACTCCGCGAATCTGCTCTGCGAGCAACGTTTAATTTAATTTCTATTTTAGGTTTAGTATTAAATTTATTTGATTGTTAAGTTCGACCCAAGTGTGGTCTTCTACTTTCTGTATCCCTCCCGAGTTAGGAAGTGTGTAAATGATAGTGATTTAATAAAAGAGGATTTCAAATCCCTTTCACGTGCAGTTATTCTCCAGCACAATAGTTACACCAGAACAAAGTCTACATTTTATCAGCTCGCTGTTCCAGTTCAGGACTTGAGAAGAAGAACCCTTGTAAGTATCTCACCATGTTTGCAAAGAGTATGCACAGAACACACAGTCCTGATAGTGGAGCCCGAACAAAAGGAAGAGGATGGCCTCAACGACAAGAAGACGAACCTGAGATACCTGCTGTACCTGTCCAGAATCCTGAGATAGCACCTCCTGGCACAGAAGGATTCGGCTACATCGTACAAACCATGCGAGCAGCCATGAAGCCAGCGGCAAGTTTTGACGGCAAGGCAGCCGTAATTAATTTCCTGGAAAAGCTAGACTCCCATTTCATGCTATATCCAGTAAAGACGCTCTTACCAGCGCTTTGAAGGGCCAAGCGCTAAGTTGGTTCAAGTGCATTGGAAAGAATCTCTTGAGGGAACCAGGAAGCCCCACATATACGTATGAAAATTTCAAGAATTCCTTGGTGAAAGCATTTCCTGTGGTACGAGACCGAGCCAGACTGGAAGCTGAACTCTTTAGTCGATATCAAGAAAGAATAGAAGATTTGTCTAATTTTACTTTGAGAAAAATTCAAGTTTTCAAGCTTTTGTATGGAAGTCGCTCGAATCCTGAAATTATTCAAGTTATACTGCCCCAAGTTCAAGATTTCATCGAGCTAAGAAATCCAACGACATTAGACAGATTATTTGAGCTCGCAGTACAATTTGAAAGCCGAAGAACAGCCGACAACGAGCGACGACGCCAATTTGAGCGAAGAAGTCAGTGGAGTTCGCCAAGACCCCAGCAGAAGCAAAATCAAAGTTACGGGAATAAGGCGAAGCAATGGCCGAAGAAAGATGTGTCTCCTAAATCGAGCGGCGAACGAAGGGAATTCAATAGAAGAAAAAGCAAAGATTCCGAGGGCAACCAAAATAAGAAGAATTTAAACTAAGATGGATTTCTTCAAGGAAGGTGAAGAAGTCCGAAGCAGCGCAAAACCCTTCCAAAATCAATTTAAACACCGTGGTCGTGAAGAATTTGAGTTTACCGACGATTGAAGTTCTAATTAACAACATACCGGCGACAGCCCTCTTGGATACAGGAGTCCAATGTAGCTTTGTATCGGAAAGATTCTTCAAAAAGCACTTTCGCCGTTACAGAATTTTTAGTGCAAGAGACACGGATGTCATAGCGGCCCAAGGAGAAAAGTGTAGCTGTTTAGGAAAAGTACCGTTGTTCGTGCGTATCAACAACGAACAGGTAAGAATCCTGTTTTATATTGTGCGAAACCTGCAAACATGTATTATTCTAGGTGTGGACTTTTTTAGTTTGGCAGAAGCAAAAATTGATTTCAAAGGGGGAGAGTTGACGTTAAATATGAAGCCAATTGAAGCCAAGAATGATAAGCCCCCGCAGCTGGACTTGCAACATTTACCAGCAGAAGAAAAGGAAAAAATCCAAGGACTGGTAAGTCATTTTTCGAATTTATTTAGTGATGTACCGGGTTTTACACAGGTGGTGAACCACGACATTGACACGGGGGACGCTCAGCCAGTTAGGCAAAAGCCATATAGATATGATAGGGTCAAAGAAGAAATAATTGAACATCATATTAAAGAGATGTTAAAGAATAAAATCATCACGCCAATTTCTAGCAGTTACGCTAGCCCCGTTGTCCTGTGTAAGAAAAATAATGATTACCCGATTACGCACCCGAAGCGGTGGCGTTTTGCTATAGATTATCGCAAGTTAAATTCAGTTACAAAATATCCTGTATATCCGTTGCCGATAATTGAAGAAATTATTCGAAATATTTCGTCTACAAAATACATGACTACATTAGATCTCACGAGTGGCTATTTTCAGATTGGGGTAAAACCCGAGGACGTACACAAAACCGCGTTCATAACGAAATCTGGTACGTACGCATTTCTTAGAATGCCGTTCGGATTATCCGGCGCGCCGGCAACGTTCCAAAGATGTATGGACATCGTCTTAAGACCAGTCCTTGGTAAAAGCACTTTCATATATTTAGACGATATTATAATTACGAGTAGTACTCTAGAACAACACTTACAAGATTTAAGAAAAGTATTTTCATTGTTAAACGAAGCTGGTTTAAAGATAAATGCGTCTAAATGTAAATTTGCCGCAAAAGAGTTACGTTATTTAGGATTTAAAATTTCCCAAAAGGGAATCGAAACGGATCAGTCAAAAATAGTAGCCATTAGAAATTATCCTGTTCCTAAAACAGCGAAGAAATTATCGTCGTTTCTCGGGATGTGTTCATATTACCGGGCTTTCATTAAAGACTTTGCAAAAATAGCTGAGCCACTGCTAAAGTTGAAAAGAAAAAAAGCTAGGTTTTCGTGGTCAGCAGAAGCCAACTTGGCGTTTCAAAAATTGAAAGACGCATTGACTCAAGCTCCCGTCTTAAAATTTCCAGAAGGGGATAAGGGATTAGAGATTTCAGCGGACGCTTCAGATTTCGCGATTGGTGCAGTGCTTTCCCAAAATGGTCAGCCCGTGGCTTTTTTCAGCCGAACATTAAATGAAACCCAAAGAAACTATTCCGCAACAGAGAGAGAAACTCTCGCAGTGTTAGCATCAGTACAGAAATTTCGTGTGTTCTTTGGAAGTTCTCCAGTAACTGTATATACCGACCACGCGGCGGTCACTAGACTCTATTCTGGAAAAAATTTATCACCCAGATTAATAAGGTGGGCTCTCAAATTACAGGAATATAACCTAATAATTAAACATACGCCGGGAAAAGAAAATGTTGTGGCAGATGCTTTAAGCAGAATTAACTTAGATGAAAATGGAAGTGTAATTAAGATAGCCATGTTAACATCCAAAGTATTAGATTCTCGTGAAACAGTAATAGCCGAACTCAAAAAAGATCCGGAGTTCAAAAATATATACAATTATTTGGCCGACCCTGAGAATTTCAATCATCCGGATATTGTGCCGATAAGAAATAGGGCCGAAAATTACGAATTAATTGACGGACTGTTATTCTATACGAAAGCTACTAATGAGAATCATGAATATAGACCGGTTATCCCAGCTAGCATGAGGTTGAATGTATTAGAAGAGTTGCATGATTGTGCCATTTCGGCTCATTTAGGTATAAGAAAAACTGTTCAGAGAGTTCGCGAGGCAGTTTTCTTTCCAGAACTGCAAAAGTTTACTAGGGCGTATGTCCAGTCGTGCCCAACATGTCAATTAAATAATTATGTTAATTTCCGCCCGGCCGGGTTCCTAAATAGTATTAAATCAGAATTCCCAAATCAAATAATAGGCATCGATTTACTTGGACCTTACCCTCGAAGTAAAGTTAATAAAAGCCGATATCTTTTAGTTATAGTGGATCATTTTAGCAAATGGTTAGAGTTAATTCCGTTAAAACGCGCGTCTGCAAAAATTGTAGTAGATTCAATTCTAAATAAGTATATTTTAAAATACGGGGCGCCCCTAAAAGTTATTTCAGACAATGGTCCTCAGTTTGTTAGTAAAATGTTTGAGGAAATGTGTGCAAAACTGGGCATACGTCATCTAAAGATGGTCCCGTATCGTCCGCAGTCAAACATAGCGGAACGGGTGAATAGAAATGTAGTGAAAATAATTCGTAGTTATGTGAAAAACTATCACTCTACCTGGGATAGCCATATAAATGAATTTGCATTTGCCCTTAGGACCGCCAAACACGATACTACACAAAAAACACCCGCTGAACTCTTCTTAGGAAGAAAGATCTTGACCCCCCTAGATAAACTGTTCTTTGTACAGGAAAGGGCAGAAGAATTTAAAATGAGTGATATACAAAAGTTAATACGGGAAGCGACGGAAAATATAGAAATGGCCCAAAGAAAACAGAAATTGTACTATGACCTAAAAAGAAGAGAGGTCAAGTACAATGTGGGAGATGAAGTGTTGAAGATTAAACACAACTTGTCAAATGCCCCAGAGGAAAAGGTGGGGAAATTTTTTCCGCGTTTTGAAGGCCCGTTCACAATTGAACAAATTACGGGGGCAGTGGTTATATTAAAAAGAAATGATGGTCAAACGCTCAAAGCGAATGTGGACCAAATAAAACCGTTCTATAATCGCAGCAAAATGGCTGTATTTAAAGATTCGTTTCAGGATCCGAGGCAATCGACTAGCCAGGAAGATATACGTCAGCAAAAACAGCAGGAACCAGCTACAACGGCATCGAAATGTCAGAAGAAGAAAGCTCCCCCCCAACAAAGAAATAAGAACCAAAAAGGTGGTTTCAAAAGAAAGTCTCACGATGCAGGTGAACAAATCTACGAACGGAATTACGAGCGCACCAAGAGAAGAAAGCAGAATGGGCAAGGGAAGCCCAATGTATCCAAAAGAACTGTGGAATCATCGGACAGGTGCCTGAGAAGCAAGAAACGTCGATTGCAGCCTGAGAATCAACTTCCCGAATACAGCAGGAACCAGGACAAGCAACGAGCAAGGGCCCAGGAGAGAAGGGCCCAGTCCACCAAACGTCCAGCGGAGCAACCTCCTCTACAAAGGAAATTGCCGAGGATACAACGACGGAATTTCAAAAGAAAAAGAGACGAGCAGGCTCCGAAAGAACAACGAAAAACGAGGAAACTGAACCAGGCCACAACTTACTCAAGTTTTAAAGATTGGGCCAAGAAAAGGATGGACGATCATAATAAGATAAGTACAATTTCGTATTCAAAAGTTTAGTTAATTTTTGAGTATACTGCAAGTTGCAGGACTGATTTTACCTCAAGCGAGGTTGACTTTTACGCCAAGTGAGCGATAAGTTCTCATATGGAAAGTAAAATGTTTTGTTAAAAGAAATTGTAATTCTTAAAGATTTAAAATTACTTAATTTTGTAAATAGATTAATTCTGTAAAAGCAATGAATTGCTGAAAAGAATATGTTAACTAAATGATTTTGTACGACGCTTTGTCTAAAGACTTGTAAAATGTCTAGAATGAAAATTCGGAAAATTGAAAAACACGATTTAGTCTGTAGACTATTAATTCAATGTAATTTGATATTTCAAGAAAGTACCTTGAGAAAGGAATAGGAAGCACTTGCTGTAAGCTTAGAAATTTAACCTATATTTCTGTAAGCTTAGAAATTTAACTTCTATTTGCATTTCAGGATTGCTGTGAAATTGTTAATGTGTTATGAAATGTAACAAATAATATTATGCTAGCAATGCACGTTAAGTGCAATATTAATGTGAATGTTGTGTGCAAACTGCGAATTTGTATGCATGAAAAGTTAAAGATTCACTATTTTAGAATGCAAGTGTTAATTAGGCTCTCCACCAAATACACTTAAAGTGTTAGACATAAAGCTAGTGAGAACCTTAGGATTAGCTGGTTATAGGGCGTTTTTTTCAGGTCTCGTATGTCAAGTTCTAACTAATGTTAGTCGATTGTAGGTGGAAGAGTTGAACACCCCCGAACACATAAAAACCCGCAATGGCGGTTTGCTTTACATCCAACACCGGTGAGAGAGCATACGGGGGAAGAATTTAATTGTGCTTGAATGATAATGTGTGTGTGCAAAATTACACAGAAAAAAAAAAAAAGGATTTGTACCACTTAGAATTATTCTGTTATTATGTCATACTAAAGTTGTTTTCCTTCCAGATTTTGCTGGAAGGAGTAAGACTGTTTGAAGAATAAGACTTGAAAAAAAAAATGTTGAAGATTGTTGTTCCAGAAAATTTCGTCTGTATTTTACACAAACATATATTGCCTTGTAAGAGTTGGCCTAAGTTTAGAACAGTGAAATTTTCGACTATTTAGAATTGCTAGTTTTCAACATGGTCCGTTTGGACCAAAGTAGTTTAACTATCGCAATTCTGGCGGGAAGTATGTAAGGTTTTAGTTAAACTAACCAAGTTTTATTTTAATTTAAATCTTTCTATCTCTTCTCTGTTTCAACTTCCCGTCAGAAGAAGCGCGCGTTTTCAGCTTATGCTAATTTTGAAGTACAGCCAAGTACTATTTAAACCAGAGGTAGAAACCTCTCAGTGTGAGAGAGCTTTAGTCTGGGATCACGGTCAGTCTGCTCAACGTTCGCCTGACCAGCTAGCAGCTAAATTTATAAGCCATAGTGCTTACTACGTGATTGCATATTGAAACAAATTGAAGTGCGCTAGTATTAGTATATCTTGCTACGCACCCTTTCAGTTAGAGGCCAAACTCCGCGAATCTGCTCTGCGAGCAACGTTTAATTTAATTTCTATTTTAGGTTTAGTATTAAATTTATTTGATTGTTAAGTTTGACCCAAGTGTGGTCTTCTACTTTCTGTATCCCTCCCGAGTTGGGAAGTGTGTAAATAATAGTGATTTAATAAAAGAGGATTTCAAATCCCTTTCACGTGCAGTTATTCTCCAGCACAATAGTTACACCAGAACAAAGCCTACATTTTATCAGCTCACTGTTCCAGTTCAGGACTTGAGAAGAAGAACCCTTGTAAGTATTTCACCATGTTTGCAAAGAGTATGCACAGAACACTCAGTCCTGATAATAAGACTTTAAATTGTTTTAACTGTATTTATGTTTTATATTTTTCAAATTTAATGCATATATTTTGAGCTTTTATGTATTTTTGCCTTGTTGCGAAGTGAGACCCGAACTAATTGAATGAGAAATATATCTCTAATAAAATTCGAGGAAATAAGTTTAAATGAAAGGCAGGAAAAGTGCGTACAATTTAATATTGCATACAAGGAAGTCATGTGGTGTGCACATCAGATTTTTTTTGTAGCAAAAGTTAAAAGGAAAATTTGCTTTCGGATTTTTTTCATTAATTGAAAATAGTACTAACTTTGGTCTTCCGTAAAGAGCATAAAGCGAATATTATTAAAGCTAGGAATGTTTATTGATATTCATATCTTCTTCATTATCTTACTGATTTTTCAAAACGAATTTGCGAAAGCGAAACCTATTGAAAGATAAAGAACCTTAAAATACTCAAAAGAAATTATTCAGGAGAATGAAATATTAATTTGTTTATTTGAATTTTTTGGATGATATCTCACAGAATATATATAATTACCCATCACTGATTTAGATCAATCTAGTGCATCAGAAGTTCACGCCTTTTAGAGTCAACCTGGGACAGGCTGAAGTTGTGCATAGGAAAATAATGAATTTCGAAACCATGTTCCTAAATATCACTTTTCTGCACGCTGCAAGATCCCTGCTGCCAACTAAACGTGCATACTCTGTTGACTCAACTGCTGTCAGCAAATGTAATGAATGTTTTAGTTTAAAGTGGAATATATCCTATTATTTAGAAACATGAATAAAAATATCTAGTTGTTATGAAAGTATAGATTTTTCAATGGTAACTAAAATTCAACAATAAGATGTGGCGTGCATTTGTATCAATAAACAAATTCTGTGTCCGTTGCCAAACTGATATTCAAGTATCACTTTTATTTTACAATTTATTTGCTTCCTATTTACTGTACATTTTTTCAGTCTTAATTAGTGCATTTAGAAAATTTATACAATATAATCATTCCCTTGCAACTTTTTTTTAAAACCTGTGGAGCTTGGTTTGCTTAGGTAACATAGACCAAAACTCTAAAAGACTATATGTGAATTCTTACTATCTTGTAAGTACCACAGAAACTGGGAAAGGTTGTAAAGGACCCTTTTATTAGCTTAAATAAAGTTTAACAGACGGCGCCAACAGTTATGGCTTAACTCAATGATAATGGATAAACTAAAACTAAGAAAGTAAGTTAGTTCAAAAGCCCCGCAACTGGAACAACGCGCAAGCTGGCTCTGGCCTAAGGTCGGCATAATAAGCCTAATGGCGAGAATAATTCAACACTGCAGAGTAAAAGAAGCAAGAAAGCGTGGTTCTGGTAATTTCTATTTTCTCGAGATTCTGGAAAGCAAAAGAGTAGAATTAAGTTACAGCTAACACAGTAGTTAATTACATTAATTCAATTTAAATATAACTTACGAGATATCTATTTATTAAATGTTAAATGCTCATGCTACTGTATTTTGACTTTTCCGTCGTAGCTTCCTCTTAAACTATGTCTTGTGCTGCATTGCAGGGGGATATAAAACAATTTTAATTATAATTCTACTAAAAATAGCTAACTAAATAGACAATCAGTAACAATATTTTGCTCAATGTGCAAAATACACAATGAATGAATAAAACGCTTTCTCCGGGTACAGCGATTATTGCTACTGTGAATTTATTTCATTAGGTATATATCAGAACCTTATTATTAATTTTGTTATAGAAACGTTAGTAATGTAATAAAAATATAGTTAAGAAATCTTTGAAAAATCTATGCCGTTTTCAAAATAATCCATCAGATTCTCTGCTGTTGATTATGATTGCAATATAATGCAGAAAAATATGAATTTCTGAATACAGATAAACAATTTATTTAATTATACCATAAATTTATAAAACTGGTTTCTCTGTTCCTGGCTAGAATGTGCTATGATGTGCGTTAATAAAGTTTGTAAGGAATACGCCTTTTATAAAATGTAACTTTTGACTGTTCTCAATAAGACTATGGAGTCTCATTTTCTTTGAGAGCATAAACTAACGAGCTCTAAAAGAATGTATGAGGAATTATCCCCAGGTCTTTAAGTACAACAGAAAGTCAAAAGAAGGATGTAAAGAACTCTTTATTCACTCAATATAATTGTACAGATGGCCCCATTTGGGCTTACACAAAGCCAACACTTCTGGCTTAACAGGTAACAATTAACTTAACACAGAATGTAATAAATTTAGTCTAAAGGCTCACAGGAAAATTTAACGCTCAGGAAGGCTCTGATTTCTTGAGGTCGGCGGAGAACAAGCCTAATGTCTAGAAGCACTCAAAGCCACAGAATCTAATCATTAGTAATTCAAGATAGCAGCCTTCATGATGTAGTATCTTCACGTAGGCATAACACGTTCTGAAATCACCTTCCAAAACCTTCCCTTAAATGCTACTTCTTTCTACCTCATTTGAATACACGCGCGGTAGCTTATTAACATTCTGTCAAGAAAGCGTGGGTGAAAACGATAACTAAAAGGAAAGTTGCTATAACTAAAAATTAACTGTTAGTAGAATTAAATAAATCTCCACAAGATTTTAAGGGACTTATCGCTAAGATGAAACAAAAGCATAAGACGGGTGTAAAAGATCCTTTTATTTAAAACTAAGCAAACTGAACAGAAGGCACACCTGGTGCTTACAGATCACATTTTATTATTATTTTTAATAATCAAATCACATTTTTTTCATCTGAATTTTAAATTGAAAACTAATCTAAGTATCAAACAGCCAAAGGCTACACAGAGATATTTAAACTTAAAAGTGAGCTTTTAAGCTTACACCGGTGTGAAAGTACCAATAAAGTAACGCAGAAGACAAAAGCAAACAAGAACGTGGCCTTCAGCAGGCAGAACATGCTTAGTCTAAACAATCTCGAACTCTCACTTAAATACGAGCTAATTTGCATTCTGGCTGGAAAACGGAAAGAGAGAAGTTACAATACAGTCTCGGAACATAAAACAAATGGTCAATTAACGTACAATAAACATCTCAAGTTCAAAAAGAAAAAAAAATTGGTATTTTTTTTGTATTTAGTTCTGCATCATATACAGTAAAATCTTCTCATAGTGGCCACTTTACTTACACGATCGCCTCAAAAATTAATCAGTAATTTATGATAACATTAATAAACATATGTCTCAACTATTTTCTCTTTAAAAATAACAGCTTCCACACAAGATCAAAATCGCCTGAAACCGCAGGTGGTTTTCTTTCATTGTATAAACTTTTGTCTTTGTTGAGAAAGATGATATAAATAAACCCGCATAGTTTAAACTAGCACCAGTACTTCATTAAGAAGTTCTGCGTAGAGTAGGTATTCATCTGATAATTAAATAAAATTTCTTGCCTAATATAAAATTATTTTACAGCTTAGTGAGATAACGATTAAAAATTTTATTTGAAAATAAGTAGCTTATTTATAAATAAAGGGCTCCTCTAGCACAAAGAACTTCTGCAGTTTTCAATTTCATTTGAATGGAATTATGGCTATACGTACAAGATGTTTTGGTGAACGTAACAATAACCACATGTACCAGAAAACTGAAAGGTCCGTGGTTCGAATTCTGGTGGGAAAGCAGGTTTTTTTTTTTTTTTTTTTTCCTTGTTTCTTCTAAAGAAAATATTTTGACCAATTAATGGATAGTTTGCACAGATTTAGAATTCATGTTTTCCTCACAGAAATTTGTCTACTGTCTACAAATACTCAATTATATAATTGAAGATGGTCTGTTTTTTACACATATCTATAAGCTACAAGTGGGCTTTTTATAACTTCACATTATGTGCAATCACTCTCGTATTCTAAATCAATAGATTGAAAATTTTAAATAAACGACTATCAAAGCTACGACTTCGGTTAAGATATCTATTTTTATTTTCCTCAATAAAAAAAAAAAAAAAAGAAGAAGTTGTGTTCAGGATAAACAGCCTTCTAAGAAACTGTCATTCGGCCATGAGCTAAATTTCGTAAGTTAAGATCTAAAATGGTTCAGATCTGTTTTTCGAGACGTAAGAATTTTTAAATAGAAGCGAGCGAGTTTTAATAGCTGCCACATTGAAGTATTCTTGTATGTCTGACCTGCCCTCGACTGTTCAGTTAAATGAGGTCACTGATAGTAGAATGACAAGTTTAAAGTAACTTCATACGCGAAGCAGGTTTTTGTATGCTAATCTCCTGAGCTTTCCCCTAGAAAAGCGCGTAATTCATTAAGAAGAATTCGTGTTAAGTACCGCAACGAAGATTAAAATCTTCTGCATTTCAGGATAAGTAATGCTGTACATACAAATAAAGAATATTTCCTTCAAAATTAAAAACAGTTTGCCAAATCTAAGTTACAGAAAGTGGTTTTTATTAATTTTCTAGCATACTACCCTTTGCAAAAGCAACAACTTCATTGTTTTGATTAATAATTTTTTGATTATGTAGAATATTTACCAAAAGTATTTCTTGCCCGTTAGTGATTTAAAATGGAAACAATGGGGCAGTGATCCTCAAAATCAGAATGATGCACTTGAAGGATACCGTAGATCAAAATTCATCAAAAGAATTCTTTTATGGCAAAGCATGTACTACTTCGAATTTCTTAAGGATTATTTCACAGCAAAGAATGTGATATTTATGTAGATTACGAATCGCCTGTAAAATTTCAAATTCCAAGATTTTTTTCCCGAGTTTTTTTTTATTTCAAACGCCCAATCTAAAGGTACATGGCTAATTTGGCAAGATATCGAATTTATTGAAACTAATAATGATATATCTAACTATATTTAGCATATAGTTTAAACTAATACTACTAATACGAAACGTCAGCATTTGTTTAATTTACATTATTGTAATGCAAAAAAAGAAGATTGCAATAGCACTGCTGAAAAATTAAATACAAGGTTTAGATGCGTTTCCACAATTTAGCCAACTTTATCAATTTGAATAGATATGTATTATCCATGTGATTATTTTCGTAGACCTGTATCATACGTTCACAACAACCGCATGTGCATCTCGGGCAAATGTACAAAGTCACTAAATACTTCCATTTCGTCTCAAATTTGGTTGACAGCAAATGAATGGACTGGCTGCATGGTTTTGTCATGGTTTTTCTCTTGTTTAACATGAGTACAAGACGTTTTTCTGAAAGAGATTTTCCAAGAAAACATCCATGGTAAGATAGGAAACGCTTAACTGCTTTGCTGTTAGAGTAACAAATGACACTGTGCAGTCTATTAAGACCACAGAAGCAAAAAACGTGAAAAGTCAGAGATGCCATTGCTGGGATTTGAGCTCCGGATCTCTGACTGGTAACCGAACGTACACTGCGCAAAAAAGGGGGGCACAGTTGTATATCTCCCGTTCTACTGAGCCGATTGGAGATTTTCAGCTTGCGCTTTTCATGTCTCGGGAGCGAGACTCATGATATATATTTGATTTATACACTCTCGACATTGAAAATGCAACACCAAGAAGGAGTGGTCAGAAAGTGATGAAATTTGGAAAAAAGACAGAGAGAGCAAGCAGCAATAAGTGATCTTTATTTCAAAATGATAGTCAGAATACAGAACGAAAACGGCGTCGGCTCAGTAGGATGTAGGACCACCGCGGACAGCGATGCACGAAGAAACACGTCTAGGCATACAGTCAATAAGAGTGCGGATGGTGTCCTGAGGGATGGCTCTCTATTCCCTTTCAACCATTTGCCACAGTTCGTCTTCTGAACGAGGAAGGGGAAGAGTCTGCAAACGGCGTCCAATCACATCCCACACATATGCCACCGGCCGCAGTACATTATCCAAGTATCGATGGACCGTCATAGTGTCCTGAATACGAACTAGAGGTGACCTGAAATCGTAGGCAATAGCGCCCCAAACCATTATGCCCCGTTGTCGCGCGATGGAGCGTTCCACAGTTACTGCCGGATTAGATCTGTCTTCACGTCGACGCCATACACGTATGCGGCGACTGTCACTGGATAAACAGAAGCGTGATTCATCTGAGCACACGACGTTTCGCCATTCTGTCATCCACGTCGCTTCAGTCCGGCACCATTGTAAACGTTGGCGTCGATGCTGTGGGGTCAATGGTAGTCTTCTTAACGGAAGCCGTGAGTGCAGGCCACGTTCAACCAATCGACAGGAACTGGTTCTGGTCGACACGAGAACATCCAGGGTATCTTGCACATGCTGCAGAATCGCGGTACAAGTGACTTGCGGGACCGCCACAGCTTGTCGGCGGATATATTTTTTATAAATTTTCCAAAAAAATTTCATTATAACCTATAACTTTTCCCATCATCTTCAGGTAGATGTATTTTTAACCATACCTGCAAAAAATTATTTTATTCAAAAATTCATAAGATATGCGTGAATCTACATATTGGCACGTTTTAAAATTTGGCATATTCGTTATAAGTGACAATAAGGCCAAATGCGTTTTACTCACTTTGTTAAAATTATTTGAAAGTATGAACAAGGTTTTCCGCTCGCGTTACAATGAAAAAAACAAAAGGAAAATAGGTTGCTGTAAATGAAAAAGTTCGTCGAGTGAGTTATTCTTGGCGCAAACTGAAAAAAATGCGCCACGATAAATTTTTGAATTTCTCCGTAAATTTCACACGAAATTTTACAAAATCTAATATTTAGGCACAATTTGAGTTTTAGATTCGAAATATTGAAAAGAATTGGCCTGACATTTCAGAAAAAGACCGATTTTGTGCCAAAATACCTATATTAGAAAAATGCTGTTTATGAATCTAATATATATCCTAAGTCGTTCTTTGGAGACATGAAGAACGCAATTTGAATTCCGTCAATAGGCCCAGTAGAAAGGGAGATATAAACTGCCCCACTTTTTTTTTCTTTACCCCCCCCAGAGTAGTTCCAATTATACAATGAAGGCGCACAATAAAGAAAGGAGAAAATTTCTTACAACATAACCTAATCAAACCTCTAGGTAAAATGATATGCAACAGTGAAACTGAAATCTTGTTTTAACAAGATGAATAATGTGTTACTTTTCAACAAAATCGATCAACTACAACTGTTTTTCAAGTTTCTGAAAAATTTCGTGCTTCGTCTAAGTCACGAACTCTTTCTTTTTTCAAAATACCTCCCCCCCCCCCCCCACAATACCTCTGAAATACTGGCAGTTTAACAGTTGGAACCAGGTGAACGCGTTGGCTGCATGAGTAGTTTTCGCATTTATCTATGTGTAAAATGAATCTAGTCAGTTTTCTCTTAGAAAATCTTCCACTAAAGCATTCTTCCAGTAGGCAGATAGCCCTCGTGTGCTTTGACATATTCAAATAACCTAATCTGTAAATCACTTCATTAGATTATAGGTGAAATATTGGATGCAACTTGAGTTTTTACGACCATTTTTTTAGAAAGACGAAAATCATTAAAAACTGCCTGCCATTGTTGCTGATATAATGAAGGAAATTTTTCCTTTATCTTCGATATTTTAAAATCGTTTTGCCGAAAGCAGTGTTAAATAAATCATTTTTGACAACCGAAAAACATTTTGCAAAGTTATTATTTTACGCCATGCATGTAATAATGATATTGGTCGACTGAAATCAAACCTTATTTTTAAATCAAGACTGTTCAAAAATATGTCCAAGTCAGATTTGGCCATGGTTTGCGAATCCTAGCCCTACATAGTTGGGATAATTGCTTTGAGAGCACTTGCTCAGAAGAAAATGATGTCTCTAAGGTAAGGGTTTAATATTTGTTTCTCGTTAGTCAAATACATATATTTGTCTGCGTAAATTTAACTTCACATTTATAATAAATATATTTTATACTAAACATAGATTATTAATTGTAAAGTATTAGTATATTTTGTACTAAACATAGCTTACTAATTGCATATTCATTTACGTGAAAAACGTGGGGTCTTCGTAGTATTTTTAATAAGCTCGTATTCCTATTTAACATGATTTTCAAATCTCGAATTTTAAACGCAGATAATAGTTTTGTTGAAGATTTAAAAATTTACATTTGATGAAGCAGAAAAAATCATCTATAAATGCAATTTAACTACTCTATTCCTTTCTTGCGAAGAGACTTCAAACTGGGCTGGAGCCTAGACAAATTGTCTTCGTGTATTGTGCTTAAATAATTCTGCTCATATCCTATTCCATCAGTACAATATATTTTAAACTGTTTTCACCTATAAAGTGCATCTATTTTGTGGTGCCGTTGGTTTTGCAGAATATTTTGAATGGTGTCTAAATCAGAACATAGGCTTATTGAATAATAGCAACGGATAGTAGATGCGATTTTTTTCCTATCACATCTCTTAGACAAATACACTTGGAAACAAATTGAACGTAATCACTTCATTTCGTGCTCAGCACAAGTTTTTTCTGTGATGCTTCCTTTTTATCACAGAGACCGCAGCTTTGCATAAACACGACATCGCATACTGATAATTAATTTTTAAATGTTATCCAAACAAAGTTAGTTTTACTGCTGTCGAATTATCTTCAATGTACTGTTGCAAGATTGTTTGTAAGATTGTTGCCGTAAGATTTCTTTCTACAGAAATAAATTCAGATAAGAGCTTTGCTTTTGAAATGACCTTGAATCCATGCGAACTTGTTGACACTGCCTCCTTGAGAGTAATTTTCCAACTAGTCGATAAGCTGATAGATTCCCTTAAAAAAGAATGCTTCATATATTAGCTGCTATATATTCTTCTTATCACAGTACCAATACATTGGTGGCACGATCCTAAAACCAAGTAGACTAAATATAATTTCTTTGAAAATACTGGAATATTTTGTGGGCTCTTACAAGTCGTACAAGGTGTCATTGGAGTTTAGGAACTACTGATTTGTTCTATCATACCAAAAGCTTTGAATTAATTTTAATTGAGATGTTTGCCATCTCTTGTAATTTGTGACAGAGCGTGTGCATTCCATGCAACACTTTCATTCATTTTAATTTTTAAATTATTTTCATTCGTTTGCTGTGTTTTTAAAATAGTGAAATTAACATATTTTTTTTTAGTATTTTAATCTTAAAATGAAATATGTCACAACTTTTTTGTTATCTTTTTAATAGAAATTAGCTGAAAATAGTTAAGGAGAATGATTTTTACCTCCTAGTTCACGTTGCATGTCTGTCATATATATTATTTCCAATGGTTTGTTTTTTCGTTTGAAATTGACTATTCAATAAGACATCAGGGGGAAAAAAGCATGCATTTAAATGACATTTACAGATAGCATAGTAAATGCGTATGCAAATTAACTAAAGCATATTGCATAAAATTAATTCAATGAAATATCATATAAGAAAATGTTGAAAATTTTTATGTTGATACTTCGACTGCATGATGTTATTGTTGTAGTATACTATGAAATAAAAAATGTGAGAAGTTTTCGATACTGTACCGAATTAGACTTCTTGCTTCGCATTCTGAGTTATAAAAGAGTGAGTGTGAAAATTCAGATCACAACTGAAAAGTTAAAAAATAGTTTCCCATCAAAATTTAAAAAATTTTACAAAATTAACAAATTATAGAAATAAATATGCAATCCAATCTTGGTATTCATGGTACGGGTTTAACACCTGAAACAGTTTTCAGTTAACAATTTATTACAGGCCTTAATTACAGTATACAAATTAACCTCCAAAAATTCAAAGTATGAAATATAAAATCGTACATTTAAATAGAGCTGTTCAAAATAAATTTCCAAACAGTAAAACTATGAAAAGCTCTTTGTGCTATTCTTCCGCCATAAATTAATACCTTTTTGAGACTCTTGCACTTATTTAATGAAAACAATTAATGATTCAAAACGTAGCTGTGCA
This sequence comes from Stegodyphus mimosarum, assembly GCA_000611955.2. NCBI lineage: Eukaryota > Metazoa > Arthropoda > Arachnida > Araneae > Eresidae > Stegodyphus > Stegodyphus mimosarum. The sequence goes on from KK117003.1 coordinate 42,030, forward strand.
CGTTTTTCAATGCTTCCTTTGTGCGCGAAGGTTGCAACAAATATTTCACCTTAAATGGAATGGCAGCAGTTTCTTTTCTACCAGGAAATTTAATTCTTGCTCGTCAAAACAATGATACTTTTCTGGAAGTATTAAAAAATAACGTCTTTTAGTTGTTGTTGAATTCAGCAATTTTCTGAACGGTATCTTGTTAACTGAAACATTACCACCGTTATCATTTCAACCAAGAAAACCTGAGGATTCAGCAGAAGTTTCACAGCTGGTTTTCTCTAAATATAAACATGCAAAATCAGAAGTAGTTTTGTGTACTCGGGAAGATACGTATCGCTGTGAAATCTTTAACTATTTTGTTGATGGGAATTGTTGACATCACGTAGTTAACGGAATTCATAGTCAGAAGATCTTCAAAACGTAGTGATTGGCTTTGGTATAGTAATCCATATTAAAACCACAGGAACTTAGAAAGACATTTATGTAACAAATACTATTCATATGGACATTTCAGTGCTTTTGAGAAGCAATATATTAGTCAAAAAGGAATAAAAATTAATGCAGAAGATTTTATTTCTTTTCAAATGATTCATGTATAAATATAGAAATTAATCCCAAAAAAACTGTTTAGTTTGCAAATATGAAAAATGTGTTTTTCAAACATTTTAGGTGATATTACTCATTAAAAAGCCATTTTGCTCCATCAAATATTAAATACCTGCCATATTCTGATCCACCAAGGGCATCTCAATCTTCGGAAACTCTCAAATAAATGCATTATTAAAATGTAGATGATTACTGTTAAAAAGCATTATATGAAGGTATTATTAGAAAAAGATTTAGGTTAGATTATTTAATTTAAATAAAAGCACATGAGAGCTATCTGCCTTAGCTCAATGAGGAAACTACTCAGTGAAAGGACCTTTGGATCTGCTGAGTTATGATTTCACTTTCTACTGAGAATTGCTGGATTAAATTTTCGCATCAAGTGAAAAGCACTTTTTAATAATAATAAAAAAAAACTGAAAGCTTTTGGGTTTTACAGTACGCCCAAAGGGGCGTTTTTTAATTGCATAACGTTTTGTGGGTTACCTTCATTTATTAAATATCATGTTCTTCGCACTTAAACCATAAAATTCAATTCAACAGCAATATCGGAAAATAATTTTGAAATGAGCATATCTTTAGAATTTCCGATACACAGTCTCGCACGCTTAAGATAAAAATGTTTTTTCTTCGTACAGTGTTGCCGTTTCTCGCTTTGAAATCGTTGAGTTTGTTAATCAAAACTTCTTTAATATCTTACAAAATAGGAAATAAATAATAAAACAAACTCCAAATTCCAAATTAGGGCTTAAAGATGTCCTGATTCAATGGAGGATTACGTTATTCAAAAATTGAAGTCTCTGGATACCGTTGTATTATCATAATACGAGAAACATACAAACATTTATGCAGATACTTCATTATTTAATTTCTTTAATTATAATACAGGGCTGTAATATTTGGTGGCAACAGTTTGAAAAGTGAATCAACGCAAAATGCCAAAACGAAATTAACAACCCTTCTGGATTAACGGCTTTTGGGTTAGTAAAGAATTTTTACTTAAAAAATATATATTTTTTTAAATTTCAGTCTGAAAATATTATATTACTGTCAAAAACTCAAAGAAAAGTTTGCTGGAAAAAAAATTTAAAAGTATGAAAAATTAGGCAAATATGGTATTTTTCTTCTTAAAAAATAATACCTACTACGGTCAGCTTATGAAACTAAATATTTCTAATTGAATGAAATTAAAATTCAATTCAAAAAGAATTTTAGCTTTTTTCAGCATTTCTTTTTTGAACGTAAAATAACGTGAACAAGAAAATACCAAAATATTGGAAATGTATACTACAGTCTGAATAAAATTTAAAAAAGAAAAAAAAAAGAAAATATGTAGAGGACTACTATGTATATGTTGCTAAAAATTTCTTCAAAACTGTAAGATTTTATTTTGGGTTTTATTTCCTTATTTTAGTGGGCACATATTAGAGACTTTCCGTTTTTTATAGATTGTTAAAATGTTGTTTTGTTTATGATAGTTATGGTGCAATATAACATTTGCTCTGAAATGTTCTTAAGATGTCCAGATAAGATGACTTTTTTTTTTTCAATGATTAACTTTTGCATTCAGCATTCTGCTGCATTGAGCAATGCATTTTTATAGTATCCAAGATGAAAGAAAAGTCTTATCTGTTGACTAGCAATGACATCTATTTTTATATAAACTAAAAACACTAACAAGAAAGTTTCTTCAAAGCATAAATATACTTAATTTTTCGTAAATCATGTTTTATCATCTTATGAGTGAACGGATATTTAGGTAAAAAAAAAAGTGAACTTTTTGTTGTTGTGAGTGAACTTTGACTACTATGAATTTAAATTCAATTGTGTTGCCAATGAATTTTTGAAACGACTTTAAGGTACATTTTAAATTTTACAGCGCATTTCACATTTTATTTGAAGATGCAAAACTTAAAGCGCTGTTTAAATTTTATAGGAAAATATATATCTTTCATTTGAACAGCAAATTTTTTTTGGGGGGGGGGGAGGTAGGAGAGTATTATACTAAATTCGGAGTAGTTAGTTGCTACAATGGTTTATGATGCCTGTTAAATGTATTAAGTAATGTATTAAGTTTTAATATATTGATGTGGTACTTTTTGATTAACTTTTTCATTTCTGTTGAAACTCATATACACGTGCAAGGGAAATCTCTGCTGTTACGCACTCGAAGAGAATTTTGGATTAAATTTTGGCTAAATTTTACTAGACACATTTCAACTAAAATCTTGCAGGAAATATTTTATAACTAATATATTTTGCTAATTCTAATACGGTATTTTGCTTATCTTCTGTGTTTGCAGTTACACTAACATGCACGTGCAAGGGAAATTTCTCCCTTTACGTATTTGAAAAGAATTACTGGATTAAATTTTGGCAGCAATCTTAACAACTATATTTTGGTGTAGTATTTTTGGTTATACTGCGTATTCCTAATAACATTCATACACAAGTGAAGGAAAGTTTCTTTTTTCACGTATTCGAAAAGAATTATTGTTAACATTTTGCTGAAATTTACTGGAAAATTTTCAGTTAAAATCTTGTATGAAATATTTTGTAACTAATATATCTCGCTCCTTAATGAATCAGTGTCGATTAAATTAGAAATCCTCTATGATTGTTGAGAGACCATTTCCCTTTCTGCACCTGCCAACCTGCTGGCTGATTTGTGGCCTACATCGATCCAGGAAATGAAATCCCGCATGAAAATAATATTCAAGTAGGCTAACGAGGAATTTTGCTTTTATTTTCTCTCATAAGGTACTTTGATGTGTTTGATAATGCAATAAGGTTTTTATTTGGTCTGCTACTGGAATGAAAGTTCTAGAACCTTTCTAGACTGAGAGAGAATTATCCCTAAGTCTAATTTTCAAAGTTATCGGTTAGTCCATTTCTAGAAAACGTAATATGATTCAAGCTCGAAATATGAAAAATATCATCTGAAATTACAGTACAGTAAATTCATTTGAGGATAAATATTGAAAAATGATAAAGCAAGCAACACTGAGGAAACAAATAACGTAACAGTTGTTTATGATCGACTTTGGCGACTTCTGTTAAGGTGGTTACGATAACAAATAAGTACCTATTAAAGAACTAAAGAACTGTTACTGTAGCTTTATTAAAGAGTTTCGACTTACTAAATAACTGAATGGATGAGAATATCGAACACTGAGTGCGTCATGCTAGATTTGATATCTGGAAGAAATCTGGCTAAGTCTGGTTTTTCTGATTTTTTTATATGCAAAACCTAAATTCGAGGCTTTGCAATGGACATTGATAAGATATTCTTCCTCCTTCCAACATGCGGGTTGTAAGGGTCGATGCGTATTCGAGAGGCCCATGTTCGAGTCCAGGCGAGGACAATGCTCATTTTTCACGTCTCCCTCTTAAAAAAAATTCTAATGTTTTTACAGTGGCGCCCGAACTAAATGATGATGAAAATAATTCGTCACCACCAGGATTTGGCGATTGGGTCCACTAATCCCCAGTCGGTCTTTAAAAAGGGGTGTATATAAGGTATGCTCACCCTCCTTTCAGCATGACTTCATATTCGCCACCACCGGGATTTGGCGACTGGGTCCCTTGATCCCCAGTCGGCTTTTAAAAAGAGGAGTATATAAATATAGGTATAGGTAAAAGTAGGGGGGACACCAGATATTTACCAACAGGTGATCCAGGTGTTATCTCTACCTATTAACTTTCCCGAAAAGCCCAGTTTGGAGCAGAAGGTGCCCGCCTCACGCTACCCCGCGGGCCCTACCCCTGCCGGCAGTGTATTGGGGGCTCGTCTGCATGGTTCGAGTCCCAGCGAGGGCACTGCAAATTATTCACGTCTACTGCTTCAAAAAAACCTGATGACTCTACAAATTCTTATTGATAGCTGCTCCGTGTGTAATACATTTGAATGCAATTCTATATACGCGACTTAATATTAGCTTTAAATTTTTTCTATGCACTTCATTATTTAAAATCCCTGCAAATTCCCCTTATGAGTCGTTCTACTAAATGATGTGCAACTGCTTTCTTTGAATTTTTAATTCTGTTTCTCCCATCAGCTAAAGGAGTCATGTTAGTTTAAAATTTCCATAAGTTTAAAAGCCCATTATTTAGATTTTTTTTTTTTTTTAGTGAGGCTTTTAATAGAAGCTTATTATTAGATACGGATAAAATTCCATCTACTGTTCTTTTTGATAGCAGTTTAAGATATTCCGTTTCTTTATTTACATGAATTTGGTTCATTTGATTTGGAGTAAAATATTTTGAATATTCTTACCAAGCAGTAAGAGAATCCATGTTCTTGAATTACGGATGTAAATTCTTTTTTCAATAATAAAATTCGTTCGAGTTTCTTATAGAAATCAGAGTCTCTGGCTGTTGTTATATTTGCATTCAGGATTTAGTGCAATAGAATTAGAACACTCAGCGTCTAGTTTTCAAACTGTCATGGGATTCTTAATTCATATTCATTTTGTTTAAGTCATTGACACAAATTTACTACTTAGTTAAGTAGGAAGTAAACGTTAAAATCAGTTTATGAATTCCTTTATCCTGACATAATCAATAAGACTGCATGCCGCTGAAGCCTATGCGCAAACAGAATTGTGACTGCAAAGGATGGATACGGTTTTGAATAGTTTGTTATACGCGAAATACCTATAATGGCTTTAAATATTAGTGGAATATAACAGTTGTTGTTGTCACTAATCTCTGTTGTCTGATATCGCAGCAAGACCACGAAAGTCATCGGGCAAGGAAGCAATATTCCGCCGGTCTTTGACAAGACTCTTGGGCATCATACAGGTGACAGTAAGACTTTGCTCAGTTCCGCCCCCAATTTAGAAGAAGAGCATACTGAGGGGACGGACACTTGGCCATTATACACGTGACAGTACGACTTTGCTCAGTTTTGCCCCCAGTTTTGAAGGAGAGCACCCCGGGAGGGACGAGTCCGAGGGTCTTCCACCCCTCTTCCCCTACCATCAACCTTTCGACAGGACTTTCGACTCGCCCCATATTTAGAGTGCCACAATGACGCATAGGCGCTATACATTTACAAACCCCATGCTTTCGCCGGGATTCGAATTCGAGGCCCTTTGGTACGGCAGTCAAATTCATTAAGCACTATCGCGGTTGGACGGCATAATAACAGTTCTAAATGCAGAGTCAAATGACTGGGAATTACAGCGAACTGAACTCCTAATCATGAAATATACTGTTTTAAGTGCTCTTATATAGAAGACTGGCGTTTTTACGAATCCTCAGTTTAGCACTGCTCATTTTTAGGAACTACTGCATTGGTCCTGGAAAATATCTCATAGAACTAATTTTGTATGATTTCTTCTTTGATCTGAGAACTAAAATTACGCTTTCCCTCTTTATCAGAAATTTCACTTCTTTTCCTTTGCTTCTCTCCGACAGCTAAAAATTTGAATGCAGAAAAAAGGAAATTTCCCAGATTTGGCTGACTGAAGAATTTGCCGAAACCTTCAGATTTGATGAACAGAGAGGAATACCTACGTCCAGAAAAGAATGAAGAGTTACGACAAATTTTTTTCTCTCCTTGAAAAGTGATTGCATTGAGTGCATGTGATCCTGTAGGCGTAAAATAAATTGATATTTGAGCTAGAAAGTAATCAGCCATTCGACATTCTTCATTTGGGTAAGAACTTCCACCGTGCGTGTTGTTCGTTCTTTTCTTTCGTAACTTTGGACTTCCTAATTGCATATTTCAAAAAAGGATGAGAATGAATTTGCCTGTGAATGATAAGAACAAAAATTTACAAAGATAGATGCTCATGTTTTGACTAAAACCAAAATTGGAAAACAATTCTGAAATTCTAAATAATTCAGCAAGGTGAGCTGTCAAGGTCGGGTAAAAGATTGTTTTGTGAGTGATCCAAGAATCGAATCAAACCTTCCCGAAATGAAGAAAGCGCTAACTGCTTGATTGTAAAAATGAAAAAGCAAATTTTCTGTCTATCAACACCTCTAAAAGGAACAAAATAGAATTTTTTTCGGCTTTTAAGCTGAACTTCAAAGATATTAAGGATCACATAGTTAGCTGCAAAAACTTAAGTTGAGAAATGGTCTGAATATTCGAAAGATTTGAAGAGAAAAGGCAGATACTACTGAATAGAAAGAAAATGAGACAAAACATTTACTTTTCGGAATATATGCTAGAATATAATTTGAATGTAAATGAGAGAGGCCGTATTTTAGAATTTTATCAGAGAAAATATTTATTTTCAAAGCGATAAAGCCAATGGAGATTAAATTATTAAACAAAGAACTACATCATTTAATAAAGCTAGCATGATAGGTGAAGAAATGTTCCATTTTCGTTCTTAGCAAAATACGGAAACCGAAGATACTTTAATCACGTAAAGAAACTCTCCTTGGTATATTACTCTAATAACAAAGCGTAGATGATCGGTGAGAGCTTTGAAAAATGGCTGAAGAAAGATCTGGACTAGATTAACAAAAAAAAAAAATAGTTGAAAAGAAAGCTGGGCTAATATTTTTCACACAAAAAATTTTAAGTTCTCCCTGCCGCGGATAACTGTACCCCTCATATCGAAGTTAACTGGTTTCAGGCGATCCGTACTGAATTTCTTTTATAAAATATTACTTCAGTTTTTGCAACCCACTAATCAAGGAGGGATTTAATTTTTTAAACGAAAGCAGGTGTTTTTGAAAAAGCTTCATATAAACCTAAAATTTGAAAAACGAAATGACATTCATGTACTTTGTGCAACATGTTTCTATATGTTTATGCATGAAGTAGTGTCTCCTAGGCAGAGCTGAATTCACCATTAAAAAAGTAAGCACGCACAGGAAGGAAAGCGGCCATCACAAAAGGTAAGAACTCGGAAAAAGAGGTGCCACAAAAATTTCTCATTGTCAGTTTCATCATGGAATACATGGTACAGCTAAACTAAAACGGAGGGAGAAGCAATGGGGGAGGGGGTGGAATGAAGTAACTGTTTGTGGGGGCACTAAAATCTTTTAAGTGTTTAGGGCCATTAAAGGTCTTAAACCAGACCTGCTCCTGGGAAAGGATTATCAATGCATCACGCAAGTTTCATTAAAGATAAAACTGTTCTAATGCTAGAAATTAGCAAAAATTATTTTGATCTTAGTGGAAAAGAAATTTTAACGAGTTTTGTCAGAGAAATCTGTGAAGTGATTATTCGAAGCAAGAGACTTGAAAAATGTGCAATGCCTTCGGGATTCGAATACTGGATCTCCTGATTGCTGTGGGACTTTCTATCCAGTTACTACCGAAGGCACGAGGAAAGAAGGGAGAAAATGTGTTATAAACCCTTAAATTCCTGATGAGCTGTCTTTTCAAGATTCTTGAACGTAAATTAAAAATCACAAAATGCACTGAAGGACACTATCCTGCACTGACTATCCATTGAGGTAATTGTTTATCAGATTTTGAGCACAAGTGCAGCAAGACTGTCCGACGAGGTGGACGTGTCTTTTTAAGACTTACAGAGAACAGCTGCTAGGACACCATTACTTTTTGAAGCGGCTAACAATTCTAAGATACTGGCGAGCATTGTCTTTATGGAATCGCATGCTTTTGGAAATTCAATTATAAGAAAATTTAAAATTAAGGGATTTTGTTTAATTCGAAAACATAAAAAAATGATGCAACTTGCATTCCTTTTGTTTTTTAATGCCGTTCTCTTTCTAAGTCTCAATTTTATGACGTTTTTTGACGGTCCATGTAAGTTCGTAAAGTCGTAAATCCCCTATATATCCCTTTCAAGAGTTTCAAATTTAGAATTAAACATTCTGGATTAATGTCACAATTATTATTCAACAGTATTGTTAGTATCAGTGCAGTAATCAGTAACAGAGCGATTAAAAATACAAAAATTCATTATTTCGTATCTAACAGTACTCTTATACCAGGACATGGTTACTAAAACAGTAATAGAGATTTTTTTCGTACAATTGTCAATAAAGTGCTTAAAGCGTGAAATTCAAGTCAAGTTTATAAAAATGAAATTAATTAAGTTAAGTGAATCAAAAAAATTATTACTGCTTTTTTGCCGGGGGGATGGGGGAACTTCGTACAGTCTGTGCCTCTGTTGTCTTGTACTCACCTCACTCTTCCTATAATAGACGCTGAATATCTTTAAATTAATCTTCTTTTAAAGCCAGTCAAAGTCGCACTATGATATTCTTGCTATCACATGAGAAGAAAAATTTTTTCGTTTAAATAAATGGTAGGTGATTAAATAATGCATCGCATATGATTTCGTTTAAATTGATCGTAGGTTGATTCATTATATTATAAGGTATTTCTCCCGCCTTCTTCGCATGCCTTCGTGGTGTAATGGTCAGCACGCTCGCCGCGTATTTGAGAGGTCCATGGTTCGAGTCCAGGCGAGGGCATTGCTCATTTTTCATCCCTTCTGCTTTCTAAATAACCTAATGTCTCTATAGTATTATAGAAATACGTATTTAATTATTTTAGAATCTGTTGTCATGTAGTAGAGACATCAGGCTATTTCGAAGCAGGAGACGTGAAAAATAGCAATGTTCTTGCCGGGACTTGAACCTTGGACCTGTCGAATACGCGCCAAGTGTGCTGACCATTACACCACGAAAATATGCTAAGAAAACTGGAGAAATACCTTATATACTCCCCCTTTTAAAGGGCGACTCGGGATTAGGGGACCCAAATGCGAAATCTTGGTAGTGGAGAATCATCACCCACTATCTTTTTTAGTTCGGCTTCCACTGTACAGACATTAGGTTATTTCGATGAAGGAGATAGGAAAAATGAGAAATGCTCTCGCCGGGACTCCAATCTCGGACCTGCTGACCATTACACCACAAAGGCTTGCTAAGAATGCGGGAAAAATACCTTATAATGTAAGCCTTCTTTAAATTAAGAAAAAGATCGCGAAGCATCGATATAGTTAATGGGTACTGACGACAACCCATGGCAACTTCATATTTCTCCAAGAATCATGTTTCGGAAATCTAACAGATTTTCGCTGGCCTGGTAACTGTCTTGCAATATGAGAAATGTTTTCCGAGTTCTGGCTAGGACACTGGAGTAAAATAATTTTTTTCAATATAAATTTTAATGAAATGAGAATAAAAGGTCTTTAAATGTAAAAAAAAGAAAAAAAAATCCAGTATTCGTAATAGAAATCAGATATTAATAAAAAGAAAACTGTAATTCTCGGATTTCTTTAAGACTTAAGCCTTATTTTAAGACTTATTTTTGAAAATTCCTTAATATACTTGAAAATAATTGCGAAAATTAGCACCATGCTAATGATGATTCTGCTAATGATTTTAAAACTATTCTGTTGCATAACATCTCAATTAAATGTCCTTATTTTTTAATATAATTCTTGCATCTGAATTTTTAAACATAAAATTTAAAGGTAAGTTTATCTGCGAATATTTCACAAATTCAATACTTTAAAAAAAATTTTCTAGGAATTAATGAATAACGTTAGGTTAATGCTTGTACAGCCTTACGTGTTTAATTATGATAATGTGAATCCTGATATGAAACCTTTTATTTCTTGAATATTTAAATCTTTAAACATTTTGTTTAAATGTCACAATTATACCCCCGTAAATTACATAGTGTCCTCAGAAGTTGCAAATTTAAGGTATAAAAAGAAATAAATTAAATGAATAAATGTCATATAAATCATTTGCAATTAAAGTAGACAGACTGATATTAAAATGAAAAAATACGTTTCAGTTTGTTCCATTTTTTATCAATTCCTCTTCTTTTTAGTAAATTATTTGCTGCCAGTATGTATAAATATTTGCACAAAACATAGAAATGCTCTCTAAGATGTATCACCTGGATAAACAAAGCAGCTGAAATTTTACGAAATACTTGTTTCTCTGCTTCAACATAAAGTCTAAAATAAAGAAGAAAAGAATCCATATTGGCATATTGAATATAAAATCCATGCATTTCTTTTTACTCGTGGCATTATACTAGTGAAACTACAATTTCTAAGTTATTAATCATTAAAATGACATATCACAGGACTTGCTAGTCAGAATCATCTTGATTTGCAATGCTATAATGTTATCAAATAAAATTAACTTTGAAATTATTTAATTTCTATTTTTTAATTAATTTTATTCTATTGGTTGGGTTCTTCAAAATAAACAGGACATTAAAATTTGCATTTATAATAAAAAACATTTCAGTAAACTAAGCTCATATGAGATAATTATCTATCATTTGCAAGAAACGCTTTTCATCGCTTTCTCTCCCCTTCTTCATATATATGTATATATATGTAATGTAGATTCTGATACATTACTGGTGTTGTGCAGTTAGGGCAAGAAAAATTAGACAAAATTTCGAACATAAGGTGATACGTTTATTTTTGCATGCATCTCCTAAGCGTTCCTCCTGTACAACTTCAACTTACAAACGTATCGGAGCTATTACACAAAAGTATAATTTTGACGGCTAAGTGAGAACTGAGCCTTAAGGCGCTTCGCCAGAAACAGAAACAGGAATGCAATTTGGGTAGAATATTGCCAGCATATTATTTAGGAATATGATTAGAATTTAATTTAATTAATTGATCTAAAAATATCATTACACACACATACATATATATGTAAACCTTTTCTTATATCTTCCTCTGCCAGTTTGCGACTTATGTGCTTAAACAGCCTCGATTCGGTTTGTTGTATATGTGGAAGTTTTACTATTTTTAGAATCAGAATTTTCAACTATCAGAATATTTGTCAGGCAAGCCTGTTTTGTCTATTTTATTTAACGTCAGGATATGACAACAGAAACAAATCTAAAATAGAATCTAGTAATTTACCATCAGCTATAAGGCTAGTGCCTCATTTAACTGACCTCCTAGTCCCAGTTTTCACATAATTAACCTCTGTGGAAATACAGGAATACGATTCTGGTGAATATCAATTCTATCCGAACTACGTAGAATTTGAAACTGGACATGATTCCGTTCGTAAGGGATTTGACCAGCATGAGTTAAATGATTTGACACGAGATTTAGGACTATCCAAAAAAGCTTTAGAGCTCTTAGCGTCAAGACTACACGATAAAAACTTGCTTGAAAAGGAGCTAAGGTATTCTACTTTCGGTCAAGAGAAAATGCATTTCTGCAATATTTTTGAAGTGAGATAAATTTGTATAATACCATAACGAACATAGTTTAATGGAAGAGGTGGGGATTTCAGCCTATAACGCAACTCAGTAACGACTGTTCATCAATAGCTTAAAGCGGAGCAGCTTGTACTATTTTCTCCTGCACAAACGGATATTTGTTTGGTTCAGTCCCAATAGACCATTCAGTTAGTTTGTGTGAAGAACATGAAGACATAAAGAGAATCGCTCAGTTGTTGCAATATCACATGCGCCAATGTATCATCTGTGTTGATCTTGAAATGTTCTGCTTCCTCCTTGGCCATCAACGCGGATATACCAAGTGTCTCCGTTTTTTTTGTGCATGTGGGACAGCAGACTTGTGAAAAGCATTCTATGCTGTGGAATTGGCCACCAACATCTGATCTGAAACCTGATGATCCAAACATTCTACATCAGCCACTTGTTGACAGGAAGAACATTTATATTTCCACCTTTGCATATAAAACTGGGTCTTATGAAGCAATTTGTCAAGGTTTTGCCAATTGAAAGAGACTGTTTTGAGTATCTCACTTTCCTAGCCTGTCATTTGAAAAGATAAAGAACAGGCTGATGTGTTTGATAGTCCACAGATTCGAAAGCGCCTTAAAGATGAACATTTCATCGGAACAATGACAGAACTTCAAAGAATGCTTGGTTCCAAAGAATGTTCAAAAGAAAGGTTTGCATTAAAAAACATTGTCAAAGACTCTCTTGGAAATACACGAGCACAGAATTACCAACAAACTGTCCATCAACTTTTGGAGAGGTTCAAAATGCTCGGTTGCAACATGAGCATCAAACTACATTTTTTTATGTAGCCGTCTTGGAAACTACCGAAAATCTTCGTGCAGTCAAGTGATGAGCAGAGTGAGCCATCCACCGAGATTTGAAGGTCATGCAGGCACAATATCAAGGTAGATGGGATATACATATGATGGCCGACTATTGTTGGAACATGAACCAAGAAAATCCGCAGGTCAAGCGAAAATTTTAAACTTAATGTGTACATTTACTGTTTGGTAAAAATTTTAAAAAAAAATTAAAAACTGCTATTTGCATGAACAAAATTTAACTTCCAGTAACCATATATGGCCTTTGTCTGAATAAAACTATTCTCTGTGAACAGTACATTTAGTAAATTTTCGTTCTGTTCTTCTTTATATGTATACTTTGTTAAACTTTTCAGACAAAGAGTCGATATACTGCAGCTTAAAAATTAACGTGATAGTCGCAGACTGAGGTTATTTTTGGATGCAAATGCAAAAGTTAGTCTAAACTAAGTGACATATCTATGACAACGAAATTGCTTTTCTCCAGTGTAATATTTCAGATGGTTATTAGTTGTCAAATCGGATAGTATCAAAACTGAAACTAAGTCACTGAATTTAGGAAAGGATGAGAAGGTCATACCTCCGATTTCCACAAAACAGTTTTATTAAAAGCACTATTTTCTAGACGTTAGTTTTCAACTTTTCGATTTGAAAATACAGTAAAACTTTCCTATGGTACCAGCCTTATTTTTAGATAATTAGGCTCTTTTCAAGATTGGATTGCATCTGAGAGTTATTCAATACTGATAGTTACTTGAGTTCCGAAAACTGGTCGCTTTCATAGATAGCTGCCATAAGAAATTTCAGTATGTTTCACAAGAATAATTTTGTTTAGGTTCATTAAAAATTACTCTTTTCTAAAGTCCAATCCCTGCGGTATACTTTAATTAGTCAATTTGAAAGTAATTTCGTTATCACCACATTAACTACCCCATTTACTCTGCAAACATATCACGAAAATAAATTTCTCTGAGACAGGGGTTTACAGTATCGCGTAACTGCTACTCGCGTTAGCGTTAAGAAACTTTGTAGTCGATGGATCCCGGGGACACATAGCGAGCAATATGTCACATTCCAATGGCTTTCACTGACCGTGCTTGAAACGACATATCTTCCGTATTTGTTGTTGAAGATTGCACAGCCACATCATAAGTCCTAAAACTAGGGGTGCTGTTTAGCTGAAGTGTCTCCACGTACTATGCAGTAGGAGGAAGGCGTATCCAGATCTGGCTGGCTCGATGGCCGCATTACACAGTTGAACGCCTCAACTCCTAGAGGCCATCCAAGGAGGCCTAACCTCCGATTAACCCAAGGGGATGATTTGTGTTTCACAAGGTCTGGGAATATGCCACACAATACCAGTGGTAGACTGTTGGTAACCAGGAAAATGGCTTAGAACATAGTTCGACATCGACCGTCCCCAAGTGTGACGAAGAAGAGCCAAACCCAAGGACAACCTTCGATATCTGAATATGTAATGTCCTTACAACCAGGGGGAAGATAAGACAGTAGCATACCGTCCCTGTTGAACCTGAACCTATTACCCAGTAAAAGATGGTTCTAGTCACTGTCAAGACTTAATTCTTTCCCAGAATTCGAGTCTGTATAGATGCTAACCTAGCCAGAATGCTGGGTTGCACCCAGCGACCCCGGGGTTATCTCCATCTACAATACAGGTACGTCTGCAACGCAACAGATCGTCAGCAAAGTGACCATTGCATCGGCTTCCTTTGGCGTTATAGCACAGAAGCAACGCCTATAATGTTACATTCAACAATGTAGATCAAAGGCATGATTTCCGATTCCCTGATAAATCCCGCTTTGGTTTATAGAATTGTGATGTTCTTATCCGCGTATGGAAGCACCAAATCAAACAAACTTTGAAAGCCTGCACTCTTCATCTTGGTACCCACCCAAAATTTCAATTGATGGGATGAGATGCCATTGAATAAGAAACCCATTCACTGTTATGTCTGTTGCTTTAACGAATGATATTACATTTCTCAGGTTTTAATGCTCATGGCTGTGCCATATCTTTAGCATTCTTCTCGCTACACCTTTCAAGAGGACAATGCACCACATATTGCTCACGCTGTTCTTCGTTTCCTCAATATATCCAATGTTCAAATCCTGCCTTGGTAGGGGCATTCTATAGATCTCTCACCGAATGGAAACGTCGAATTAAGGCAGTAATAAGATTGGAAAGACAACATGCAGTAGCTAGAAGGACAAAGAATTCTAGCTTAAAATTTACACTCTGAGGGGTTGAATGGTGTTATCACAAAAGCATCCGGCCCAAACTCTCTCGAAACTCATTGCAAAATTTCTAATTATTAGCAGGTCTGAATGCTTTAGGTATAAAATAGTAAATTTCAAACTCACATCTCTACTATGATAAATTACTAGAATGATACACTTGACAGGATAAGAAAAAAATTAAAACTGAACGATCTAGTGAGAGTTCAGTGGCCCATAGTTCGGTGGTGTGAGTTTAAATGTTCGACAGATACTGTCAGGTTCGTTATAAAAACGCGCTTATACTGGGAGCTGTTGAAGCAGGAATAACATAATACAGAAAGGATGGATATATAAGGTACCTGGGATCAGAATAGGAAATCGAAGAATTCATTAATATAGAAAGATAAACGAATGTCAAACAGTTGCATATCTGGCATGTCATCTACATTAGGTTCCTATCTGAAGTACCATGGGTAGCCAGTTGCTTGTTTCAAATGCACTGTTTTTGATTGGTGCAGCAGGGCTGTCCTCAAACTGGATAAACATTGCAAAGCTTGGGACACAAGATGGTGTTATATATCAGTAAATTGTTGTCAATACATAAAACATTGTTTCGGGAAATTAAAGAGTGGAGTTTCGCTTTATGTGGTTTGAACTTATGGAAAATAAGCGTATCTGTGTGAATCAAGAAAAATTAGGTCAAGGATCACTCCGAGATGAGTGATTCGCCTAGCTCAGGGTAAAGTGGTTTCATCTATGCTAAGATTGCCAATGATTTCCTTTTCTTGGCGAAAATAATTGCTGCGTATTTGTCCAAATTAATCTCAGTTTTCCGTGCTCAGAAGCCAGGTCTCCAATTCATGGATATGATTTTGCAGAGCTTGTAATGTTGGATAAAGAAAACCATTTTGTAAGAAGACAGCAGTATCATCAGCATAAAGTGATAAAGTGGTGTTGAATATTTGTCAGATTTCATTCGCATGTAAGTTGAATAGTTTAGCCCCAGTAAAGAGTCCCGTGGCACGAAGGAAGTAGTATGCGTTTGAAATGCGAATTACAAAGTTTCTGCCTGTTGGAAAGGACTTAATCACGTTTGCCATGTCGCTTAGGAATGTCAAGGTGAGTAATTTCTGGATAAGACCGTCCAGCTAGATCCTATCAGAAGCTTTGATTCTATGAGAAAAAGGTCTGACAGTGAACTTTTTGTAAATTAAAGATGGGTATACCCTGTTCGCAAAGATTCCACTCTTCTTGGCGTTTTTAGTTAGGTTCTCAAGAGATATATCTAAGACATAATCTAGGCCAAGGAACGGAAGTATGTTCTGCGCTGTTCAAATCAGTTATACTTCAAACTACTAAGAACGTTAAACACAACACAAAGCAAAGCGCACCTAAAGAGAAATCTAACCCAGAAATATCTCAGTTCACACTGAACTAACAACTCGGAACAACAATAACGAATACCAGATGCTCTCTCCGGCCTTATACAGTTTTTAACCGGCCGCCGAGATATTTCTAGTGCTTTCCGCTTTTCGAACTTACTGGAAGTCAATATGAGGGTCGAATTACGGTTGCAGCTAATATAATGATCAAATACATTTATTCAGTTACAATACTTATTACGGTAATACAGGAACCGGACCAAAATGTCTTCGAATGATCGCCAAGTTTGGCAACTTTTGGTGATTTCTTGCCAAATTTCGCGACGTTGCCAGCTTTGCGATATCTCGCCAAAGTACCTAGATACCCATTTATTCAACGTTAAATGAACTTGCAAGGTCTTTATTTTATTCTAACCTATTATTTTTAGTTTGACTTTCCTTTCCCTCCTGATTTCAGTTTCCTGCCGGAATGTAAATTTGTAATGACGTAGATGCAAATCTAAACGTGTTTCAGAAGCAGTATTTAGCTGCGTTTCAAGAGTTCCAAAAGAGTAAGTCAATAGATGACTTATCTAGAGCCAATAGATGACTTATCTAGAGCCAATAGATGACTTAGCTCCGAGTTTTTGCTGCGTGTTTGAATTTAGCTCTCTAGCCGATGTTAGATACCGTCAGATTTATACTGATATTTCTAGGCTCGGCTTTGCTGTGTGCAGCCGATTTAGCGTTAAGCTAAGGAGTTAGATATCTTAATTTATTAGCGATTTGTTACATTCTTATTTTCTGTTAAATTCACGTTAGCCACAAGTGGTCGTGATCTGTGAGCACGACGTGCGTTCGTCTGTTTTAATTTAGTTAAAATAAAAAGGATATTTAAAACCTTTCTTCTGGAATATTTATTCTTCAAAACATAGCCAGAATTCGTTAAGTCGTCTTCTACATAGATTCTAAGTTGTATACTATCTAAGAAAACCCACTGACTCTATAAACTTGTCCCTGTATTCTTACTTTTTCGGCATAGCATGGCTCTTTAATTTTTTTTTTTGCGTTACATTACACAGAAAAATACAAAAATTTCACATATAATTGAACTAAAATTACCTTTCTAAGTCCAAAATTCGTAACACTATTTTACATGAAAAATAAATAAAACTGCGCGCTATTGTGCAACGGCCGGTAGTTAGTTGAAAAGTTGTGCATAACGACTGCGAGTCGAACGAATATCGTATTCTCTCGTTTGTCTTTGTTTTCGAAAGCACTCTCAACAGGTACTGCGTACCGCACGAGCGTGCCGACATTTTTGATTCAGCAGTCTGAATGTCAAGGTAATCTGTAATATTTTATTCTTTTTATTTTATTTTATTCATTACCTACCTTTACTATGCCATTGTCAAAACCAAATAAGATGAGAAAAGAAGACTTCGAATGTCGTACTTTCAAAGCAGAACGGAGTGCCAATTAATTAGTCAGGATTTAGATGACAAAGTTTTGTCTTTAATATGCAATGATATAATAGCTGTGCGAAAAGAGGACAGTATGCGCCGTCATTACAAAACTAAGCACGTGACACGGGATTCAAGCCTCACAGAAAATGAATGATAGTTAAAATTGGAAAGTTTGAAATAGAATGCCTTACTACAACTCTTATTCGTAAAAATGATAATGAAGCAGTAACTCAAATCATCTTACGATATTTTATTAGCCACGAAAGAAAACCATTTACCCATCATGTTGGCTTCTGGCAAACGGAGAAATGTGCCCAGAAAGGAAAGATATGTTTCGATTTGTCAGTCTTCCGGCGAGAACAAATGTTAGAAGACTTCAATACATTAGGAGGCACATCAACAGTCAATTAAAAGACAAAGCAGACTATTTCAAATGGTTTTTAGCTCTTGATGAGTCGACAGATATTAGTGATGCTGCCCAGTTGCTGATGTTTATTTGAGGGCTCAATGTTGAATTAGAGGTGACTGAAGAATTACCTTCTATGAATAATCTGCGTGAAACAACTGCAGATGAAGGTATCATCAAGGAAGTTGAGAAAACGCTAAAGCAATGTAATTCATTGAACAGGGAAAATAGTCTTTAGACACATTTTGAAGTCTTGTGAAGGGGCTAAATGTTCAAAACCTCTGGTAATTAATTGCATTTTTACCAGCAAGCCACCTTTTTGTTAAACACATCTGTCTGTCATGTGTTATTTATCCAATTGTATCAGTAGTAAACTTCATTCGCGGTGTTCACAAAATCACGTAGTATAATCAGTAGTTATACTGCAAACTACTAAAAAAGTTAACATTCAACGCAATATAACGTATCCAAAGAGAAAGCTAACTCCGAATTATCTCAGTTCTTGCGAAACTACAGCTCACAACAACAGTAAATAAGCAATTAATTAAACAACTGAACAGAGATGTTCTCTCCCTGGCTTTTTATAGATTTCAACCGGTCGCGCGAGATCTTTCTAGTACTTTCTGCTTCTCGAGATTTCTCGAAAATAAAAATAGTGTGGAATTACGATTACAGCTAACATAGTTGTCAATAACACTTATTCAATGTCAAATGCACATGCTCCTGTAATTTTATTTTTCCGACCCACCTTTCTCTTAAAATATGTCTCGCGCTGCATTTCAAGGAGAAATACAACGATTTTAATTAAAATTCTACTAAAATTTTCTATCTAAATATAAATTCGTAACACTGCCCCCTTCCCAAGGACTGCGCGTCCCAAGCAGTACAATCCCTGCACAGCAAGCCATACTTACAAATAAGGCATCAATGCAATAATAAGTATTAAAATACTGTTAACCCTTTAACTGCCGCGAAAAACGTACAAGATTCACTTTCCAGTGCCACCGTTTTTTACACAAGCGCGAGCAGTTATGCGATTTATTAGGGGGGAAATAAGTGCAAGTTTTGCTGTCTAAAACCTATTTACTTTCCCAAAATAAAGAATAAAAGAAAAATTAAAATAGAAAATTTAATACAGAAAATTTAATATTTAGAGTAAAAGTATAATAAAAATGATATAAGTATAATAATAATGACGTTTGCATAATAAAAAAGATCCCCAAAAATGGAGTTTCGATCAATTTATTTTTTAACCAGTAAAGTCTAATGTTGGGTTTCAGTGTTATACCTTGTAAAATCAGTATACCTAAATGGAAAGCGTGGAGGCGGCATAGGCAGATTTTTCATATCAAGTCGTACCCAACGTCGAGCATCTTTCGAAAAATAGTCGCAATCTTCTTCATCTAACTTAATATCATATTCTGAGGTGTCCGATCCTGAAAATGACGCAAAGTAATTATCTATTTCACTGTCCTACATATTCGTGAAAAAGCACCTACTACAAACAGTAAACGA
Organism: Stegodyphus mimosarum; assembly: GCA_000611955.2. NCBI lineage: Eukaryota > Metazoa > Arthropoda > Arachnida > Araneae > Eresidae > Stegodyphus > Stegodyphus mimosarum. Next base: position 61,619 of record KK117003.1, read on the forward strand.
AAACGGAAGACACGCAATAAAAAATACATTTTACTCAACAAAAACATGACCAACAACTGGGCAGTTATTACTTGCATAGCAGCGAAAAGCAAATGATAACATTTCGGAAGGGCGTATATATACGCCCGGGCTAGCTAACGCATCGGCTGAGTAAGGCGTATATATACGCCTGCGGCAGTTAAGGGGTTAACAAGCAAGATAAACCATAATTGCAATAAGTAACATAAAACAAATCAAATACTAAATCGATAAATGAATGCACTAATTTACAAACATAAAAACAAAAAGGACCGTGGTCTTATGCTATTTCCATTATATACACTACGTACTATGGCCATAGTAAGGAGCTAACCTGTTGTAATGCATGACTTTAGGCTTAAAATTCGATGACTTACGGATCCGTTCAGCCTATTTAGGACTGTGTAAGGACCATGCCAAGGTGACTGTAGTTTAGGACAGAGTCCTTTCCGTCGAGTCGGATTCCACAACCCCACCTCGTCTCCTTTCGTTGAATCGATATCCAGTAGCTCTCGTGTCGTATTGGGTCTTCATCTTCTCTGTCGCCAAGTTGTGCATCACTTCAAACCGGGCCTGGAGATCTTGAATGGGTTCAGGCGATGAAGGCGCATCCGGAAGGCGACCAAACAAAAGATCGCACAGCAGACGAAG